>CM070634.1:98477325-98839628 GCA_036346255.1 Ampelocalamus luodianensis | reverse complement strand
TACTACTTATAGTGTATAGTGTCAGTGTGTACTTCGCCTGTGTCGTAGTTGTATTTGCAAGCAAACATAACTTATAGTAATTAAAACCACGAGCATGCAACCTAGGACTAGGACGTTTCTGCAAGCAAACTCAACTTACGAGGGAAAAATATGAAGTGAGATACGGGGCACATTGAAAAATTAGATTTATGGATTTTTTTTTTCTTCTCCCTATTAGTAATAACAACCCTGGATCCCCCTAGCTATTTATATTGTTTTTCGACAACACAGCAATGGGCTAATTAACTTTAATCATGCATATACCGTAGTATATGTACTAGTATGTACCGTAGTATAATTAACTCCACATTTCTTCTTCTTTTTGGATGAATGGCTGCCAAAAAGAATCTTGTATATGTATCATCCTATCTAGTACTAGTATGTACTAGTAAGAAACCCTTCGTACTAGTACAGAATAGCATTCGAATGCTAGCTAACGCCGCTCAAGTAGCTGCGCGTTGGAATATCTTATTTTTGACAGCACGCATGTTTCTTTCTCAGCATCTCTTAATTTGATTCGGCGGAGTTAATGAACGTAGTAACTAGCCAGCACGACTACAGTAACATCGTTGCGGCCGGTATTACACTTGCTACAGCCCCGCAGGATAGTACTATTTGGACGCTCATAGAATACTGTTTATACAGTGATCGGTAACGCGGAGGATTTGGATCCCAATTAGCGTGCCGTTTCTCAGGTTATTTGCTGATGGAGAGAGGCCTTCTTCCTTTCGCTACCTTGTACTACTAAATTCTGAAGCGCCAGCGACCGGCAAAACTGACCAGTTCACATCTCATTCTTCTTTTTTCATGTGGACTCGTTGGAGTGAGCGCACATGCCCGGCCTTGACTACCTTTGTGCATGTGTATCTCACCTACTCTGACATGTACTACTTCCTGTCCTATCCTCGATCGAGCATACACACATATATATATTTTATATATGCATGTAAACGTAAAAGTATAGTAGGATCCTTGTGGTCTGAAGGCTAATTACGTGCTGCTCCTGCCGAGAATTGAGATGCGTCCGAAACACCCTTCTCAGTCTGACCGACATTTGTTGGGAATCTAGTGAGCGACTGTCTAGCTAAGTAGGCTAGGGTGGTGGTGCATCACAGTCAGTTACTAGTAACCTGTCGTTTCTGCAAGGTTGCAACTGCAGACTGTAGCAGCCATGGTCCGGTTCACCAGCCGAAAATCGGCAATATCGGTCTTACCGGACCCGGACCCTTGAGACTTCAAACCGGCCAAATTCGTCCCGGAAAAAATCGAATCATGTTGAATTTTGCTTGAATTTGATCTTTTAAATTTAATATCTTAAAAAAAATCAAATTTTGATTTTCAATACATACAATGCTTTGCTACAGTGTTTTCATTACCATACTAAAGGCTAGCATTCCATTCCTACTAACTGCATCTAACATATTTGATGTGACATGACCCGAGCTTCTGAGTTCTAATTGGTTTACGAAGCTGTAAAAAACATTGCATATAGTTTGAGCTCCTGAAATTTTACAGACATTGCACATAGACTAGTTCCAGCTTACTGGTGGGGAGATAAAAAGTGGATTTTTCTCGTACTGACGTGCGTATGTTCCATACCGCATCTCACTTGCATGCATGTGCCACATTTTTTAAAAATCAAAGTTAGTCTCGAAAGCCAATCTGAATCTGCCAATGGGCAAGGGGCAGGTAAGATTCCCCAGCCCCAACCTAACCTTAACCCTTCCTTTTTCAGTACAAGCTCAGTCAGTAATTTAATACTGCGACCAGACTAGTAAGTTTTTACTAACTATTTTTGTTGGCATGTGTGTTGGCTGGCTCGGCAGCTTCGGCGATGGGGATGCCGACGCCGGTGGCGTACAAGGTGCGGCGGGGCGCCCCACGCGGGCTGCTGGCGCGCGGCATGAACTTCGCCGTGGGCGGGGCCGGCGTGCTGGACACGGGCAACTTCCAGCGCAACCTCAGCGCGCAGATCGACCTGTTCCAGGCGCAGGGCGGCTGCGGCAGCACGGCCACGGGGGTGGCGCTCGTCGTCGTCTCCGGCAACGACTACTCCTACGTCGCCGACAAGGACAACGGCACGAGCGTGAGCCCTACACACTACTCTTGCTGTGCTCTTATTTGTGACGAGTAAGCTAGCTCTGCTCGGCAAAGCTTAGTGACGCGCAATGTGCAGGCCGCGATCGCGTACATCCCGACGGTGGTGCGCCGTCTGCGGGAGCAGCTGCGGCGGCTGCGCGACGAGGCGGGGATGCGCAGGGTGGTGGTGACGAACCTGCACCCGATGGGGTGCACGCCGTTCTTCACCCGCCCGCTCAACTACACCGGCTGCGACCCGCTCGCCAACGCGGGCTCCGCCCAGCACAACGCCGCGCTCCGCTCCGTGCTCGCCGGCCTCGACCCCGGCAACCGCACCTTCCTCCTCCTCGACGTCAACACCCCCTTCGCCACCTTCGTCGACTCCTCCTCCGACGACGACGAGAGCATCCACAAGAGGTTCCCGAGCCCGCTGCGGCCGTGCTGCGAGAGCTTCAGCCCGGACGGCTACTGCGGCCAGCAGGACGACGACGGCAACAGGCAGTACACGCTCTGCGACGACCCCGGCCGCCACTTCTACTGGGACGACGTCCACCCCACGCAGGCCGCCTGGGCTGCCGTCGCCGCCACCTTCAGGGCCACCGTTCAAGACTTCCTCTCCACCTGACACCCTCTTGTGTTCGGTCGGACATTCACCTGTCCCCACAAGCCAGGAATATCTATTCATATTCGTATTGGCCGTGGTTTTGGATGCGTGATACTAGTACTAACCAGCATCTTCCGTTCATCCCATCATTGGTTGCTTCTCCTCAGTTAATTTCTAGCAGATTCCCTGAAACAGCAGCTTTCAAAATACAAGCAAGCGACACAAGGCCTAATGGAAATCAAGTTTGTTTTACTATTTGCTTATTACCATCAACTTGTTCGAGTCCTCTGGCTGAATAATTGTACCTTCTTTTTTTTTCTGGTTTGTACTGATAGTACTTTACCTTTAAATGCAAGTGCTGCCGGGGTCAAAATTCTCTTACGCTAACAAATACTTCAACCTTGTGCAGTCACACACGCTGCGCCATAAAAATCAAGGCGTTGCCTTTGAACCCAAAAAAAAGGACATAAGTTTATCTGGCATTCTACAGATACACTGTTACACAATGACCAGGCGACCTCGCTTTCTTTCTACTGTTACAACTAACGGGTTATAGTTTTTGGCCGAGGTCACCTTGCTAAACAGGCTACCAACTACATGCAGAATTAATCAACCAGGGCAGTTCTCAAAATAGATATGTTGTATGCACTTATCCTATGCTTACCGAGGGTCAGTAAGTCTCCAGCAACCGGACTGGAGCATGCCAGCGCAGCAGCTATGAGGAGGTGTTATTGGCTTCTGTTGCTGCTGGTGTCTCATCCATTTTATCAACGCTTGTCTCGGCAGCTTCGTACTCCGACAGGAGGTCCATGAACTCGTTAAGCAGACGCTGGACTTTGCGGTTTGTCGCCATGGAAGGAAGTATATCTTCCCTAAGAAGTTTATGTTTCTTCATTCCCTGCAGAATTGTCATCGGCAAGTTTACAGTTTGAAGATAAGGACAACATGCACCATGTTGAGAAACAATACGAGAACCATCATGTCATCTATTTAGGGTTTTTGAGCCCTTGTGATTATCTAGAAAAAGGAAGTAAATTGTGAAGATTCAAATAATCGGTCTTCTGTGGACCCCAAGTGTGTAAGTGGAGAGCCTAGTGAGCAAATGGCCACCGAATAACTAATATAAACTGCCAGTCTAAAATGTAACTAAACAAGGAAATGCATGGTGTTGCATCTAACAGACAGCCTTACAAGAACATCAGGATCCCATGATGGATTTTTCGTATCGGATGATGCAGCATCAACCATGCCCATGGGAGGGCCAAGAAAGCTCTCACAAACTTCACGTAGACGAAATTCATCTGCTTCTCTGCAGGAAAAAAGAACAAACGAAAAAAAAAACATTTCAGCAAAGCATCATTGACTGGTTTTTATCAGATATAAAATAATTCACATAATTTTCTCAATCAATTCAACAGACAAAGTTGAGGCTTGAAAAAATAGAATGCTACAAGCCTACAAAAGGATATTCCGTATAAATGCATACTAAATAAAATATAATCACCTCAAAAACACATAGAATGAACTAACCTTGCCAAAAACCTTATGTAGGACAGGAGGCATTGGCGATATTCCTGTGGTGACTTCAAAGCCAATGAAGCTGCTAGCTGGGTCTCCAAATGGGCGCGCGTCTGCACCCCATCATCTGTAACCCTGATGTAGAAACAGTCACACCCACACAAGTATATTAACAGCAAACTCTGAAATGTAGTGCACTAGCATGTCACATAAATTAGTTTAAGGCATTTACAAGACTAAAGAAATAAAAGGAGCACACATACCTGCTCCAAATAGGCTTTCTGGCCATGAATTTTCCTATATCGATGTGCAACTTGCCTAGTTCTCCACCTTGAGTAGAGCTAAACGAGCTAGCAAAATTTGATGCTGGAAAACAATCATCAGCGATCCTTAGCCAGCACTTCACGCTCATGTCATAAAGAAAAGCATGGCGGCTGGCAAGGACAACTAAGGGCGAACCACATCTTGAGAATTTAGCAGATATAACCTTTACTGTACCTGCCATGTAACAAAGCAAGGTCAACTTCCAAGAAACAACCACTATAGCAAACACTAATTGAAATGCAGCAACATTCAGATTAGCAATCTCAGGTGGTACATGAGAACTGAAGACTGGATGTAAAATATTTACCAGCATCTTTTGTTGATGCCTCATCTGGAGATGCAACCAAAGAAGCCAAAGAATCATGCAAAATGCAGGTCCTGTTATAGAGGTCCCATATGTACATTAAACCTCTCCTTGTTACAAGAAGCAATCTCCAGCAGTCATCACAATCTATAAAAATGGCTGCAGATCCCATCACCATCGCTGGCATTGCTCGTCTTCCACATTTTGTGTAAACCTAGTTAACCAAGAACAATTTATTGGAGCGTTTACACCTAACAGATTGTCAGAAAATGAAAGCATGGGAAGCGATAAAAAGCCTATGCCAGGAACAATTGATAGAAATCGCATAATAGCATCCAACTAGAAACACAAAATAAATCTACAAGAAATTCCACTAGGGGATATTACTTACCTGCAAGCAACCATCATCACAACCAACTGCCCAAAAATTTGCATTACCAGCCAAGACAGTAACTTTCCCAGAGATGCGATCTGACCAAAGAGTTTCTGTTCCTCTTGTACACCTAATCTCAGTTTCTTTTGTTGAAAAGGCACCACCAGATCCAATCATGTCGCCTGCAGAACGTTCTACTGGCTTTGCTTCAAGGCAGACTGGTAAAGAATCCTCATTGTCCTTCTTATTGAATACAAGGATAGAAAGCGCAGAGGAAGCTGATGAGCCTGGAACTACAGATCCAGTGTGTTCTACACTCAACCTTCCATGACTGCCAGCACCAGCTGAAGCTTTTTGAATAACAAGACTCGCTAATGTTAGCCCTTGCTGTGACGCCAGAGCGTTCCCTAACTCCACAATTATTACAGTTGCCACTGCTACCATAGGATGCTCTTATTCCATTCTCTCCAAGGAGCATCCGCTGATCCAGGGATGAAAAATCCACAACTTGATTCTGAGAACGGTTGGATATGTTTTCCTGGTTAGAAGGAACCGACTGCCTCTGAATTATTCTTTCCGTCCATCAGGACGCCGGTATTCCCTTTGTTTTACTGGACTAGATAAACGAGTAACTTTATTTATGTCATCAGCAGCGGGACCTGCTGTTTTCTTCTCGTCTTCAGGCAGAGTTTCAGGAGCTTTCTGATCTTGCACACTAGGAGGCGGGTTAGGCACATCTGCAGAAACTTTTGAGGGCACTTGAAATTGCTGGACACTGAAGTCCCTTTTTGCCAGCTGATTGTTTCACTGATGCTTCTTCTAGCAGCAACTGCGCGGGGCTTTCAGCTAGATTTGATTGCCTCCCTCTAACATCACCGTATCTACTCCTCTTCAATTCATCCAGCTCCGAATCACTTAGCCTGTATCCAAGCTCCTTTACTTCAAAGTGAAAGGTGGCAACCGATCCATCCAAAGAGCAGGCGAAAAGTGAATAGCCATCAGGGCTCCTGTCAGGGAAAAAGAACAGATCCACTGTGAGCCTGGGCATACATGGCGATACTGATTATAGAGATATGGTCACAGTGTCTTACCAAGATAAATCAACCACGCTTTGAGTGAAGAAATGCTTAGCAACGAACAATGGTCTAGCACTTGCTGTCGTCCAAACAGTAATAGTTCGGTCTTGACTTCCAATAGCAATAATGTTATACGGTTGCTGTTCTTTTGTTGATGTCTTTGATGCTCCATTGGCCCATCCAGCTGGTGCAGCCTTTGCGTCTTGACCAGTAGAGAAATGCTTACGGAACATTGAGTGATTGAACTTAACCACCACAACAGGCGTTATGCCCCAGAAAGTCAAAAGTCGCAGACCACTCGCCTCGTTCAAGCACAGGGGCTGAGTGCCTAGGCTTCTGGAAACCATGAGTCGTGGTTATGAAGTGACCACAGGGCGACCAAGCAAGCCGCCTAAAAAAGGTTGAACCAAGCTGGCGAACACAGAAAATTAATCTTTTTCAGTAAGACATGCCAATCACAGAAACAGTTAATAGCAAATGGCATGAAACATAACATACAGATTTTGCCCAATGGCCTTCTGTCTTGTGAGCAAGACTCCAGTCACTTGTACGCCATATGATAACAGTCTTATCATCTGATTGGCTTGCAATAAAAGAACCAATAGGATCCCAAGTAACCCCCTTAACTAAGCTGGAATGCCCTCGCAAGACGGCAGTGCAAATGCCATTGGTCATGCTCCAGATGTGAACAGTATTATCCAAGCTGCCACTAGCCAATGTTGAGTCATCAGGGACCAAGTAAGATCTACCTACTTTAGGCATAAGAAACAGAAAACGTGCTCAGTAGTGAAACAATAGGGATCACAAAGGTAATAATACGGGCTAAAGAAAGGGTAACAGTTCCAAATCTGATCATGTATTCGAAACATAGGACAGAAAGACAGCATGAGTGAAATTTTGGCTGATAATTACCACGTCCGCAGTATGCCCTCTTAAGGTCAAAACGACCTTCCAATTTTCTACATCTGGAGGTTCTCCACTTCCAAACTCAGATGTTCCAGAACCAGCTTTTCTTTCATGAATTAGGATAACTTGATCATCTGATCCTGAAGCAAGATAGCGGCTGTGTTTGGCCCATTTCACACAGTTTACTGATCCAAAATGGTCTCAGATTGTAGCCAGCAACCTTTGGCTGGAATCGTCATTTTCAGTGTCTTTACTCACTGATTTCATGTTCCATATGCGAACCTATTTTAAGAACAAAGCAAACAATGGAGATTCGTAAAGAGCAGGCTGCCGACAAAAGACCAAAAAAAAAGCAGGGTGGAATAGAAAAAAAAAATGTATACAGCTTAATGCAAAATTAATATGACTGGACAACAAGTTAACGGCATCCAAACTGCAAGATCCAACCACTAATCCACTATATCACCAACGCCAAACAAACTTCCCGGTTCCCACCAACAAATTTGATGAATATAGTCAGCTATAACCTTAATCCTAAATGGCCCAAATTTAGCACTCGGGTCAACCTTATAAAATTCAAATTTAACTCAATAAACAGTGTCTGCACAACCAATTCGATTGAATTTCAGTCACTAAATCACGAACCATAAGCTTCTCTCAGTTACCTCCAATTAGTAAATTCACCCAAAGTTACCTTCGACCATAAAGGGCTTAATTTTGGCCATGAACCCTACATTTTTCAAGCACAACCGAAGAACTTCGTCGAATCGCCATAAATTTCTCGTAATACATGAACTTAGAAAACTAACTCCACTAAGGGACAACAATGAAGCAGCAAGCATACTTGAGAGTGGGACACACAACATCTCAAATCCCCCAAAGCCCTAAATGAACATACTAAAAGCTGCAAACTCGTGCAGAGAACCACGTAAAGGTTGAGTACAGATTACCACTACCGCACACTGAGGCTCGCTAATTCCCAGTACACTTCAACCCCAACGTCAATTTACCAATAAAAATAAGCTCAGTTTGGTACTAACAAGCCGTAATTTGCACACATGAGAGCTCAAATTAGGCTAAAAAAAGAGTAAAAAAATTCGCAGGACACCTTCTGGTCACCGCCGCCGGTGGCGAAGCGGAGGCCACCAGGCTGGATGTCGATGGAGAAGATCTGCAGGCCCTCGTGGCGAATCCAGCTCGGCTTCTCGATAATCATCTCGGCCCGTAGGTTGCGTCGCCCTCGTCACAGCCCCCAAATCGAAGAGCCCATGCCCCGAGCACAGCTCAAAACCCTAGAAATCGCGTGCAGGCGCGCAAAAACCCTAGCTCGGGGCGGCGGCTCCTAGGGGGAGCGAGCGGCGAAGGGGAGGGGGGCTACAAGTTTCCAGAAGCTTCTGGAAAGTGGGATTGGGCGCGGTGGTGGAGCGAAGAACACGGCAAGGGGGATGAACCGCTCGTCTTCCTGTTCGTCTCAAACAGTCAAACGAAACGAAACGAAACGAAACGAAACAGATCGAATCAAATCGAATCGAAATAAGAAATCGAAAACCGAAGCGAAAAGATGCGAGAGGAGAGCCCAGATTTCTGGTTTCTCTCTTTCTCGCTTTAAGATTAGTACTTTATTTACAGGACGTACATACATTGCGATGCGATGTGTAACTGCACTGCACCGCGTATGGCTTTTTGCCTTTTGCCTGTGCCCCTGGAAGGTCTTAACTCTGAAGTCTGAACCATGAGAAAAAAGATACAGAAGATCAATCGAAAAACTGAATCCATCATCAGCTACTGCGACGTAGAGCGTGAGCTTATGTCAGTTGTGATCAATCATATCACATTCTCCGTAAACACACAACATATATACGGCTCAAATTGTAAGGCAGCTGACAGAGATTCTATGACAATTGTTAGTTCAGAATATCATCCGTCAGAAATGCAGCAAATCGTTGCGAGCTTGCTGACCACATCTGCGAAGGTCTTTCCTTTTTGGTTCAAGTGTAGGCTAGCTGTGAAGGATTTGATTCGATACATGGGGAACCGAGGGTTTGTCAAATGTAATATGAACATTTCGGAAACAAAAACAAGGCAAATTTGTTAAATGAAAGTAGATTCCTCGTCAGAGAAATTCCATCTGGTCAGACCGTCAGAGAGAGATTCCTTTCCTCCTCGTTTGAGTTGCTGGCTGGCCCAGTCGTCACGTGCAGAGGCTGCTTTGGGCCGGCCCTTCCTTCTTCTCTCTTTCTTCTTTTTGCTGCCTTGATTTGTAAACTCTTTCTTCGTTTTGTTGCCTTAATTTGTAAACTTTCTTCTTTTAGTTGCTTTAGGGCCTGTTTGCTTGGCTCCCTGGTCAACTTGCCTGGCCCGGGAGTGCGGCCAGGAGTTCACTTGGAAGCTGCTTGGTTGAGTTCTTGTGCTTCGATGCCAGCCAGGCCAGGTAATCGACGCCAAGCGTTAAAATCGAACGTCTGGAGATAAGCATCTTCATCTACCATTCCTATCTTCGATTCAACGGTCTATTTTTTATTTAATAATTTTAGGCACAGACTTCCAACCAAATAACTCATTTTCAGGTTTACCTAGCCACACAAAAATCATCTACTCTCCAGGCTACCTCCAGACACCACTTTTTCTCAAGCATGGAATCCAGGGCACCAACCAAACAGACCCTTAATTTGTAAACTACTTCCACATGGACTAGAGTGGACACAGAGCGATTCATGAACTAGAGTGGACAAATTTTACGTATAGGAAGAGAGCAGCTTTTCTATTAAAACTAGACATTGCGCAGGCTTTCGACTCGCTGTCTTGGCCTTTCCTGTTGGAGGTCCTTACGCACAAGGAGTTTGGGCCCAAGTGGAGGGAATGGCTAATTAAGCATCATGTTCAGATCAGCGTCCACCAGGGTTCTCATTAACGACAACCCAGGTCAACCCATCTCACATGGTCTGAGTCGCGCAGGAGACCCATTGTCGCCTTTGTTGTTCATCATAGCCATGGATGCCGAACAACCTCCTCGTGGTGGCCGACCGCCTCCTTGCTCGGCCGATCGGCAGAGGCGAGGCATCCCGCACCGACTCTCCTCTACGCCGACGACGCGGTAGTTTTCTCTCCCGGCCGCTACAACTATTCGGCGAGACGTCAGCTTGCATACAAACCTTGCCAAGAGTTCCATCTCGCCAATTTGGTGCAACATCAACAAACGCACTCATTACCAATGAATTGACATGTAGTTTCGATTTCCCATGCAAATATCTTGGTGACACTATCTTTGAGAAGACCTTCAAGAGCGATTTCCAATCATTAATTGATAAGGTCGCAAACCGCCTACAAGCCTGGCAAGCCGGCATGATGTCCCAAGGAGGACAGCTAATGTTAGTCAGGGCGGTGCTGACATCCATCCCAGTGTACAGTTTTATAGCCCTCGACCCGCCCCTTGCAGTTATCAAAGAAATCGACAAAAGGAGAAGAGTCTTTCTTTGGAAAGGCACTGAAAATGTGTCGGGGGGCCATTGTCTTGCCGCTTGGTCGACCGTCTATCGGCCCCTCCAGTATGGAGCACTGGGCATACACAACCTGCATGTTATAGGCAAGGCCCTCGCCTTTGTTGGCTTTGGCTACAAAGGCCATGGCCGACAAGACCTTGGAAGGTCTTCTTTGGCGTAAGCTGGACGTGTTGAGGAAGATATGTTCAGTGCACCGCTCACCGTGGAACTTGGCAACGGTGCTAACACCTTGTTCTGGTCGGACCGCTGGCTCAGTGGTCGTAGCATCCCTTCCCTCTTCCCACGCTTGGCTAGGGGGGTTCCCACTAGATTGCGGAAAACCAGATCAGTCGCTCAGGCTCTACATGATTCGATAACTGCTGGATCTCGGACATCAGGGAGCCGGATCCTCACTGTGTTGGCGAGATCCTTCGTCTTTGGGTATCGTTGTAGACCATAAACCTCCACGTGGAGCACCATGATAGGGCCATCTGGCGTTGGGAAGCCTGAGGTCACTATTCCTCCAAGTCGGCCTACAAGGCATTTTTTGGGCTCGAGTGAGTTTCTGAGCACGGAGGCTATCTGGGGCGCGCGCCCTCTGAAATGCAAAAATTTTGTGTGGCTTGCAGTCCATCGCCGTTGTTGGATAGCGGACCGTCTTCAACGTCGTGGTCTTTCAAACCAAGGTGCCTGTGTTTTCTGTGGGCACTCCTTAGAGACCATTGACCACCTCTTCGTTGGGTGCGCTATCACCTCCCAAGTATGGGCACACTTCCTCACGCAGTATGGGCTTGCCCGTCGTCCGTTGGTTTGTTGTCTTTCCAACAAGCGGCTTTTCGCTCGTGGCGCCTATCTCCGCAGTAAGAAACAATTTGGACTCCTATGTCATCCTTATTTTCGGATGCTTTGGAAGGAACGGAATAGCGGTGGTCTTCAACAATGAGATGAGTCCCTCCACCTTCGCTGGCCAGATTCACGACGAGCATCGCCTCTGGCGCATGGCAGATGCCAGCGGTCGGGAGGCGCCTTCCACTGGGAATAGTCATCCTTATGTCGATTTGTGTTTACGGTTTTTGTCTTTTGTTTCTTGTTTTCGCTGTTGTTTCTATTTTCCTTTCTTTCGTTTTGATTTCCTAGTCCTTCTGTCAGGCCCACCGAGACTTTTCCTGTATCACCTTTCTTCTTCTTAATAGAATAACGAGCAAGGCTTTTGTACGTTCTTGAAAAAAAAGGTAGCAAAGCACTTACCATAGAATGAACAAAGCTCCTACTTCCTCCACTCGGAAAAAAAGGATAGAATTAAGTAATTATACCTTATAAGGAATAATTCAGAATTTGCCCCACTGAGTAGATGGATTTCAGATTTTGCCCCCCTATGTGTCTATGACATGTGGGTCCAGGACCCACATGTCATAGACACATAAGGGGGCAAAATCTGAAATCCATCTATTCAGTGAGGGCAAATCCTGAAATCCCCCACCTTATAAAGAGCACGCAGTCTAGGCGCCGATCAAATTTTTGATGCCAATACAATATTCTTAGAATCAATATATGATAATTAATCAATACCCGGGACCGATGGCAGTACATAGCATTTCTTCTTTTTCATCCCATTGCAACAAAGCAAAATACGCCAGTGAGTCTACCAAATGTCGCCGCCGTTTAATTTTTTATGAGGCATGCACGCAGTACAGGTCAATCTAGAAGAAGACGATGGATCGATATTCGTCGCCGTAGTTCTTAATTTCATTATATACAGTCGGATCGATCACTTGAGGACGTGCTTCATGACGCCCGGGATGTGGATCTTGTAGAAGTAGTCGTCCCAATCGACGGTCTTGGGGTCGAAGTTGAACATGCAGTCGTCGGGGTGCTTGGCCGCCATGGCCAGCCTCAGCTTCTCCAAGTTGACGTCGTCGAAGCTTCAACCAGCATGCACGTATAGGTTGATCGAATTAAGTTAGCGGGGATCATTAATTTGTATAGATCTCTTCTTTTTCGCGACGAATTAACATTCGATCATAATTTAACAGTCAGTAGACAGTAGGTAGATAAGCAATTAATTAGGCAGGATGATCATATCGATGGCGTACGTACCATCCTTTGAAGAGGGAGAAGGGGCCGTAGAGGTCGACGAGTTGCATGACGAAGTTGTACTTGCGGGCGAGGTCGCTGTAGAGGTAGGTGAAGAGGCCGCAGAGGAGGAGGTTGAGCAGGTGGAGCATCTCGAGGGGGAGCCTGTACTTGACCACCATGTAGATCCGGAACGACGCGATGGTGCTGAAGAAGTGCACCTTGCGGGCGCGGACCACCTGCCCGTTCTTCCCCACGCGCGGGTTCTCCGTGAAGTAGCGCAGCCCCGTGCGGTAGAGCACCGCGTACGGCGCCGGGTTCCGCAGCGACGAGCTCACGTGGTACACCGCCACCTGCTGCTCCGCCGCCGAGCTGCTCGGCTGATGCTGCGCCACCATCGCCGCCATCATCGCGTTCACCACCATGTCGCCGGGCATCTGCGTATATACAGTACTATGTTTATATGCACCACTGTCATCCATGCATCCAGTACATTACATGCATGCATGTCCCAGCTAGCTAGCTTGATTTGATCAATTAGGTTAGGCGGCCCTAGCTAGCTCCCACCGAGTTTGAGTTTTTGGCCTAAATGGTATGGTTGCACGCGTTTTTTTTTACGGAAGTAGTGTCTTTTGCGTCGTATTACTAAAAATAGCAGCTCGGTCGCACACCTATATATAACCCGGACAAACAATGTGCCAATACGTATTGTGTCCGCACAGCCACCGCCCGAACAAGCCACCTCTGCGTGCCCCCCGCTGGGCGACACATAGCAAGTCCGGGCGGCGGCTGTGCGGACAAGCTGTGTCCGGGCGGTAGCCGTGCGGATCGTGCGGACAAAGCCTCTTCGAGCTAGGAGCGACCGGAATTGCACTCGTGACGAGGTGAGACTCGTTCGAGCTGCTATATTTAAAAAAAAAACATACGAGGAGAACCAACATTTATAAATACGCTGCGGAACAGTAACAGTAAAAAAACTCAGCTCCTGCCTGCCTCTCGATATGAATGCATGTGTACTTATTCTGCTCTGACATGCCACCAACAGGTCATTTAATGACTCCAACTTGTCCTTGGGAGGAGGGGCCGGCCGGCCGGCCGACTAGCTTGAGGCATGCAGCTAGCCTGCACTGCACTGCACCCACTTGTGTTGGTTGGTGGGTGCAGAGGCTTAAATGTGTTGTGTGTGTTGAAATGCATCTTACAATGCGTGTCCCCCCTAGTCCTAGCTAATTGGTAGAGGGCACCAACTCTCTACTTATACTCCATAGACAGTAGTACATATGTAGTTGCATGATAAAAGTTACTACTTGATTACAGTATTACCACATCCATGGTCAAGTCGAGGTCGGCTAAGAAGCACGAGAGATTCTGCTTGGCGTAGCCGATGAGGATCGCATCGATCGTCCTGCAGAAGCATACCATGCATGCAGATGCAGGTAACTGATCACTTGGCATCAAAGGCTTAAAGCTAGCTTAACTGAGGCGCGCACACAGACCTGGTCCCTTCTATCCATCCGGGCAACGGGTCCTTCTGAACGCTGGTGATGATGCTGGGGCGCATGATCGCCGCCGGGATGTCGCCTCTCAGCTGCCCCAGCATCATCTCCCCCATCGCCTTGGTGAACACATACGTGTTGGGCCACCCGAAGTGCCGAGCCCTGATCGAGCAGCACGCAGATCAACACGTTTATTTCACAGGAAAAGACTTGCAAAATCCCATCGCGCACATGCATGATCGATCACCTGGTGAGGCCAAGCTCTTTCATGGACTTCCTCTCGGCCTTCGACGACGAGTCGCCGGCGGCCTCCAGCTGCTTCTTCAAGTCCCTGACCAGCCTCACCTCGGCCTCGATGTCAAGGTGGGTGCCCTCGCTTAGCGTCTCCCCGTCCTTGAACGCTCTCTCCTGCACAAGCCCTTGCTTCTCACCAGCCACGTAAGCTGCATGCATGCAGTTTGATCAGTCGCTACTTGTACAGAGAATTAGAAACTTTGGTAGATTGAAAGGTTGGATCTCTTCATGAATATACTCACCGGTGGAGACATGGAGGAGCACCTCGATATTGGTGCACTTCTTGGCGAACTGGCACATATGTTTCACTCCCATCACATTCACATCCAGAGCCACATCATATCTGCGGCGTTGCAAAGTTCAGATCATTCAGTTTTCAGTTTTCAGTACGCTAAGATTGAAGTATTACATGCATCACGTTCTCTGCTGATTTTTCAGATAAATAAAAATAATGGACCTTTCGTAGAAGTTGGTGGTTGCAGCTCCGTTCACGATGACATTGATTTCTTCAGTCAGCTCTCTCAGCTTGGATTCCTCTATGCCGAAATCCTCGAGCATGATGTCTCCAGCCAGTGGAACAACCTTTTCTTCAATGAAAGATTGGAACCCCTTGCCATGCTTCTCTTTCAGAAGCCCAAACAGCTCCTTCCCTATCACCTGCATGAACATGCATTTATATATGAACACAAATTTATACTTACTGTTCCAAATTAATACTAGAAGCAAGCATGGGTTCTAATTAAAAATGCAGCCATATATATGGTCAAATCAGATGAGATGCTACAGAAAGGTAATAATAACCATATACTGGTCAAAAGCTGGTTTAAGACATGACTGTTTTGTCTAGAATAATGCAGTAGCTGGAATGATTAGATTAGACTTCCTTGCCCTGCTACATTTGGTATGGATATCTCATAGGATGGAAGATTGGGCTTGTCTGGGGTCCCAAATGGAGACATGCTGGGAAAACTAATTGATATTAGTACAAACCACAAATGCAGGACATTTTGTAGATTTGTGAGAACCGAAAATTGCCTATACAATTGAATGCACCACACTGAAACTTCACAATAAAAAGGGTTGTACTGACAACAGTTTTGCTGCGGGGGTGGGGCGGGGGGGGGGGGGGGGCCTTGAACTCTTTATGCCTGTGTGGTTATTTTAGAAGTACAGTATTTTCTTAGAATAATATGGTATTTTTTTAATGATTATAGAACATAGTTTTGTAGACTTTCTGCATTGCACAGGTGTGCCTTAGCTGTAACTTTCAGCACAGTAAACATATACAAGCTCCAAGTTCTCTCCCATATTGATCCCTCCACCTTTTGGGTTTCCTCTTAGAATAATTCAGTACTAGTAGTAGTACTAAATATAGCTAGTTACATCAAGATTCCTTTGACAATGTCTGAATTTAAGACCTTCCTTTAGGAACTTGTACATATTTTCCCTCATCATTTCCTAGCATCAGCTAGCCAGCCATGCATGCTGCACATTGAATTGGGGTGTGGTGTGTACACTGCTGAGGCCATTACTCCTGAGACCTTACTCCTGGCCAAACCTACCATAGTACTCATACAATAACTCCTCATATATACCCTAAACACCTAACATGCTACGGCTGCAAATGGCTCTGACGCATGCGCGCAGCAAGTTGCAAATAATGCACGCATATTGATACAGCGTTTGCCGGTTTCTTCTTTAGCTAAGTCCTAGCAATGCATGCTTGGAGTCTTTCCAGGGCTATTAATTTTTCATAATAACAAACACTACAACCTAAAGATCTACTTTTCTAGTTTTATTAGATAGACTGAAATGACACCTGAAAATAAGATCGAGGGGAACACACTTTCATTTGTTATATGTACAGTTTGGCTATACCAAAACATACACCTTAGATCTTATGCATGCATCTTGAATAGATCGATCACAGTAAATTCAAATCCTGATGGCCACCTTTCAAGATTCTGCATCTATGGTATGTGACTAATCTGAATGTTCAGCAGCAGCAGAAATAATTGTCAATAGCTTGTAGTGTTTCTCTTTGCACCACGTATAATATGGTTCACACCTCAGTATTATTCTTAGTACTACTCAATACTCATGTTTACATCACATATAGACGCACTATGATGTGGTGATCTCCCTTTTGAGGAGAAATTCAGTTTCAGATATTAAAGATATGTGTTTGGCGCTGCCAAAATACCAGCATGTCTGCATGAGAAAGCTACATGTCAAATACCCACATGAACCAAATATCTAATATATATACCTATATATTTTAGCAGCCAAACAAAAGAAAAGGAGTGAAACAGAAAGAACGACACATAAAAGAGCAACTTGCAGGTTTGTTTGTCCAGAAAAAGTTTCAGGTTCCTTGCAACATGAACTTACTTACAGCCATGCTGCTAGTGCTTACTTAGGAGTGATCAGAGAAGAGAGTACAAGGCTAGATCAAACAGCATGGACACACACCTCAGTCTCCACCCTTTCCTTCGCCGTCGCTGCATCCACCGCTCGCACCGGGAGATAGATCTTCTTGACATCAGGCTGAACCCTCAGTATCTTCTCCACGAGTACTGCAGCAAAGCATGGCAAAGCAAGAACAGATGAGCATAATGCAACAGTGCAGGTTGACTCTGATTTGTTCTTTGCAACAAGACTTGTGCATATGTATATTTTGACATGCATACTCTTTCCAAGAAATCCTGTTGATCCGGTGATCAGGATGCTTTTGTTCTTAAAATACCCAGTGATCCTCCCTTCATCCATTGTGCCAACCATCCTGTTCTTTGTCTGTGTATATGTGAGTGGGGATGCAGATAGGAAGAGAAATAGAGAGAGAGAGAGAGAGAGGCAGAAAGAGATACTTGGTTTGTGTGACACCAAAAGAGGCTCTTGCATATAATATTTATACACAAGCCACCGCCAAGGTGTGTGGGGGCAAAGTCTTGAAGGCTTGAGTGCACGTAATTAACAATGGCGACAAGGGCTTTCCAAGCACAACGCAATGAGATCAGAGGAATCCCAGTCAAAGTTTGTTTAGATAAATTATATTCCGACTCAAATCCCTGACTCGGAATATAAACTAAAATTGCTTCCAATCCGAAAGAATTGGTTTTAATCCCTCCCTATCGGAACAAGTCCTCAGTGTTTGCAGCAAATAAGCACTTGACAGTATTTTTTTACAGGCAAGATACCATCAGTTAGTCTTCAGGACGTAGTTTCATTTACAGAGGTGTACGTCTAACGTACATCGCCTTCGCCATGTGGGGACAGTTGAAGAACGGGCCATTAATCGAGCTTCTTGCTACACGGTTTCAAAGATAGAAATCGTAATGCTATGTCGGACCCGGATTTCGTAATCCAGAATCCTCTGTGAAAAATACTGCGCTATTCCCTGGATCAGTAGATAGCGCTCACAGTACACATTGCTGAATCATCTCATACATCGCGTAGACCAAAACATTCATTAATACAAGCATTAGAGTTCAAATAGACCATGTCGGGTCGAGTTTACAATAGGGCCGAACATGCCAAATGGGTTCATTACAAAATCTCGAGTACGTTAGCGGAAGCAGAAGGGTAGAGCAAGTCTCTCCACAGGCAAGCGACTGGGGTACTAGGTGTACGACCCATATTAGCCAAGGGCTTGGATAATATAGGAGGTACACAAGTACCAACGGAGCCAACCGGACTGAGGCGAGACCTAGACTACCAGAACTATACTACTCCTCTTCATTTCCTTGCTCTTCGGCGTCCAGGTCCTCGTAGTAGGTGTAGTCTCCATGATCTGCGGGTTCTGGGGGTTGGGGGGGAAAGAGCGAGGGTGAGCACAACTACCGTGCTCGCGAGCCAACACACAGTATGCAATATTATACATGCAAGGCTTAACAAGGATGGCTCGGGTTCATTTATTTGCACAAAGCAATATTTTGAATACCAATATTAGAAAGTCCTATCACTTAGCATTTTAACCAAATTGCATTTGTTAAAGAGATTACTTGTGCAATATTTATAATAAAGAGAGGTTACCTCCACCTCATGCTTAGTTTTGATAGTGGTTACATCCACCGCTTAACATCACTGGGGCACATCCACCCAGGGAAAACCAAAACCAGGGTCACAACGACCCAACACATTTTACCCCGCCCACAAGGTTTTATAAATAGAACTAACTCTTGTAAGTTCCCATGTCCGCCCATGACCGTGGGCACGGCTATTCGAACAGTTTATTACACTCTGCAGAGGTTGTACACTTTACCCACAAGAGACAATCATCTTGACATGTACACATGTTTCGTAGACATGTGAGTCAAGGGAGATCGCCACAAGGCCTTTACAATGCATCCACCAAGATTTGTTACACCCGCTAAGGTTTCACCCGAGAAGGGTACGCCACGTGACCCACAACCCTTTCCTGCACCCTCTTGCGCCACACGACTTACGCCACATAGACCAGAAGTCGACACCCCAACCCATAGCCACATAGGCTTATGGCGTAGCGGTCATCCGCTCGTGCAACTCATACTAACGGATACAAATTATTTAGCCAGGTCGACACCATTATAGACATGTGGTCGTACTGTTTTACATTAGGAGGTCATCACAGGATTAAGTCCTTAGGGACCATCTGGGCGGTTCATACCACATACCATCCACAAACCAACATTCCTTGGGCTGCATTAGCACCCACCAACATACCATCCATCATACCACCCGCCCAGATGTGATAAGCAATTTTTAGGGTTTTTCAGAGGTAGGAAAAATACAACATCATAACCATCTCAGTCATTTACACCCAATGACTGCCCAAAATCATGTTCATTTCAAAAGATGATGAATGGGGTAGATAATACCCCGATACTTAAGCAAGACTAGCATGGCGCTTAAGTATAGCCTAAACTAGTATAGTTACCAAGTAATTACTAGGGTGACAAAGGCTTAAGGTAATTCAATTATCGAGGGATGGTGTATTAATAATTAAACATCAAGTTGGTATTTAACTACCTTAGGATATTAACATACACTTGCATAAAGAAATTAAAGCATGCAATTTGGTAATTTAAAAGAACATCATTTGCATAAAATGTAGGTTCAATATGATCAAAGTGTCGACTACTGGTCTACTGCTAGATGGTCTTGATACTCTTGAGCTTGATCGAAGTGGGGTCTCCGCTTCTCCGAACTCTACGCGATCGATCGACTTTAAAAGGAGACAAGCGAGCAACAAATTAAATAAAAACAAGAACTCATCAAATGAACTCCAAAAAGAACCAAACTAGCACCAAAAGAAAGGGCTTGATTTTAGAAATTTTTAGAAACAAACTTTGCAATTTTGGAGTTAAAATGGGAGAAATAAACATTTGAAGCCTCTTTTTGAATTAAAAGGAAAAAGGGAAAGAAAAACCACAAAAAAAGAAAAAGACAAAGTGGCCCACACGGCTTTTTGCCCGCGCGACTCGGGCGGAGCGCTATGCTGCCCACTGGCGCTTCTGGCCTCGCTGGCGAGCGCCCGGCAGACGCGCCCATGGGAGCCGGCCTCAAGAAGCTGGGGCGAGGCTCTGCCCGAGAAAAGAAAGAAGGAGGGCGCTAGGCGTGGGAAGAGAGCTGGCAACGCGCGCGCACGAAGAAGATGAAGGAGTTCGGGGGGCGCGCGACCGGAAGAAGAAGGAGCTCGGGAAGACGGCGGCGATGGCGACGCGGCTTCAAAGTAAGTCCTCCAACTCCTTTGCTTCTCTTTTCTTGCTCGGGAAGGAAGGAGGTGGGGCGGGTGAGGAGAGGAGCGAAGCGCGCGGTTTTTAAAGGCCGAGGGGAAGCCTTGATCCGGCGGTGGAGTGCCGAGGCGCGCGGCGGGCGCGCGCAATGAGGCGGGGCGAGGGGATGGACGGGTCGAGGCGCGGCGGCCGGGCGTTGACGCGCGGGCGGGTGGAGGACCGAGGCGGCGAGCAGGCATGGTGGCGGCAGGACATGGCGGCCGGGCCAGGGAGGGTGGGAGGAGGGCTAGGTTAGGTTAGGGTGGAACGGGAAGAAGAGCTCTGGTGCTTGGGGAATCGAATCCTTGAGCATTTTGGGAAAACTGGTTGAGTTCTTGATCACGCGAAGATCTTGCAACTTTGGAAATTCGGGTGTTACAAAACCTACCCACCTTAAAAAGAATCTCGACCCCGAGATTCGAGCTCTTCAGAGAACGGTGGGGTAATCCAACTTCGGTGATCTTAGCGTTCCCAAGTGGCTTCTTTCTCCGAGTGGTTACTCCATTGCACTTTGCATAAGCGGATGATCTGGCGTCTTGTTTGCTTCTCCACGACATCAAGAATCTTGATTGGATGTTCTGGATACGACAAGTCTTTCTGGAGTGCAATGGTTTCAATTGGAGCTTGCTCTTCTGGTACTCTGAGGCATTTCTTGAGCTGAGAGACGTGGAACACATTATGGACATCTGACAATTTTTCTGGTAATCCCAGTTTATATGCTACCTCTCCACGCTTGGCGGTGATTGGGAACGGGCCTATGTATCTTGGCGCAAGCTTGCCTTTTACTTTAAATCTTCGCATTCCTCGAAGGGGTGACACTTTGAGGTATACATGATCTCCAACTTCGAAAGTTAACTCTCTACGACGGTTGTCGGCATAACTTTTCTGTCTGGACTGAGCAGCTTGTAAACGATCTCTGATCAATTTGACTTTCTCTTCTGCTTGCTTGAGAGTATCTGGTCCGAAGATATAACCTTCTCCTGATTCTGACCAATGCAAGGGTGTTCTGCATTTCCTCCCATAAAGTGCTTCAAACGGAGACATTTTCAAACTGGATTGGTAACTGTTGTTGTAGGCGAATTCTGCATATGGTAGACATCTCTCGCCTACAAAGAAACTCTAAAGCACAAGCCAAGCATGTCTTCTAGAATCGATTTACTCTTTAAATCTGTCCATCACCGAGGATGATATGTCGTGCTAAAGTTCAAGTGAGTTCCAAGTGCATCATGGAGACTAGCCAAATGCGAGGTAAATCGAGAACCTCGATCCGAGACTATCCTCTTGGGTACCCATGCGGACATACAATACGAGCCATGTATAACTCGGCTAGTTTATCTCCTTGTAGGTGGTCTTCACAGGATGAAATGGGCAACTTTGGTTAATCTGTCGATTATGACCCATACGGAATCATATCCGGTCTTGGTTCTCGGCAGACCCGTAATGAAATCCATTCCAATTTCTTCCCACTTCCACTGAGGGATTTGCAGTGGTTGCAGCAATCCTGCGGGTCTCTGATGTTCTGCTTTGATCCGTTGACACACATCGCAACAAGCTACGAACTCGGCGATGTCTCTTTTCATTCGCGGCCACCAATATAGAATCTTCATATCTTGATACATCTTGGTGCTGCCTGGTGTATGGTGTATGCTGAGCTATGGGCTTCTTTTAGAATCAATTCTTTGAGCTCCTTTTGGTGGGGAACAAAGAGACGTTTCCCATACCATAGGATACCTTGTTGGTCTTCCACCATCTTTGAGGCCTTTCCTTTGACCATGAGATGTTTAAATTTATGAACTCCGGGGTGTCCTTTCTGAGCGGTCTTGACTTGTTCTTCTAAGGTTGGTTGAACTTCCATAGCTGCTAAGGTGCCTTGTTCTACTAACTCGAGGTTAAGTGCCTCTAATTCCTTGCAAAGCTCAGGTTGGCACTCTTGAACCACAACATTATTGCAGTAGGACTTACGGCTTAATGCATCGGCCACTACATTAGCCTTCCCAGGATGGTAATGAACATCCAAGTCGTAATCCTTAATCAGTTCTAACCATCTCCTTTGTCGGAGGTTGAGGTCTGTCTGGGTGAAAATATACTTAAGACTCTTGTGGTCCGTATAGATATTGCAATGATTTCCAATCAAGTAATGCCGCCAAATCTTTAGGGCATGCACTACTACCGCTAACTCCAAATCATGAGTTGGATAGTTGTCTTCATGTGGACGGAGTTGTCGGATGCATATGCTACGACGTTTCCTCCTTGCATAAGCACGCAGCCAAGACCTTGGCGCGAAGCATCACAATAGACTTCAAAGTCCTTGTGTATGTCCGCAAGACTAACACCGTGCAAATGGTTAACTTCTTCTTCAACTCTTGGAAACTCTTTTCACAAGCTTCATCCATTCGCATTTCTTTTCCTTCTTGAGCGGTGGGTCATTGGTCCGATAGTTTGGAGAATCCTTCAATGAAGCGCCCGTAGTATCCGCCATTCCGAGAAAACTACGCACTTCGGTCATCGAGGTTGGTTGTTTCCAACCCAACACCGCTTTCTACTTTGGATGGGTCAATCGCGACTCCTCCATGGATACGATATGTCCGAGGAAACCGATCTCTTGAAGCCAAATTCACACTTGCCGCACTTGGCATACGGTGATGTTCTTTAAGCTTCTCCAGACCAAATGCGATGTTCAAAGATGTTCCTCATTAGTCCCGGAGTAGATTAAGATGTCGTCTATGAACACGACAACAAACTTATCCAGTATTCCATGAATACTTTGTTCATAAGGTTCATGAAGTAGGTGGCGATTTGTCAAGCCAAACGACATAATCGTGAACTCATACAAGCCATACCGGGTGGTAAAGTCGTTTTAGGGATGTCCTCACTCGATCTTAACTCGATGATATCCCGACCTTAGGTCTATCTTGGAGAATATCTTGTTGCTCTGACGGCTTGTCGAATAGATCATCAATGCGGGTAAGGGATACTTATTCTTGATGGTCACCTCATTGAGGGCTCTGTAATCCACACACAATCTGGCGGTGCCATCCTTTTTCTTTACAAAAAGTACTGGCGAACCCCAGGGGATGAGCTAGGTCTAATAAATCCTTTTTCCTGTAATTCTTCCATTTGTACCTTAAGCTCTTCAAGCTCATCAACTGCCATCCTATATGGCCTCTTGGCAATTGGGGCTGTTCCCGGCTTTAGGTTGATCACAAATTCTATGTCTCGGTCTGGTGGCATGCCAGGCAATTCTTCTGGAAAAACTTCCGGGTAATCTTGAACTACAGGTGTTGTTTCCAGAGTCACCTTCTCGAGGTTATGGATTGTACGATCCAAACCTGAGGAGCGGTTTACATTAACCTTTATTGTGGTGCCCGGGTTTTTGGTGAGTACCACCTTCCTGTTACATCTATCATACCTGGTATCGGGCCAACCAATCCATCCCTAGGATGATATCCGAGTTTGGGATCAAGTACTAAGAGGTTTGCTAGGAATCCGTAATTTTCCATAGCAATCTCTACTGGGGACTTACTAAGGTAGTAGTCAAGGGTCCCCGGTGAACTAAGTACCACGAGTTTCTTTAGCTTAAAGGTTGGCAACTTAAGCCTTTCAACAAATTTTCTTGATATGAAAGAATGCGAAGCTCGTAATCAAACAAAACTTGTGCTTGATCGATTTAACAGAGAACGCACCCATTAGAACTCCTCGTAGCTTCGAACCTCCTCTACCGTGACATGGTTCACATGGCCGCGGTTTGGTGTCGAGGTAGATCTAGGTGCTTGCGGGCCGATGGTTCCCGCTGAGCCGATGTTTGACCTTGAGCTGGTGTGGCTCCCGAGTTGAACTTCGCGGGAGTGTTCTGACGTTGAGGGCATCGATTGGCGAAGTGTCCTCTCACTCCACAGTGGAAACAATGGAGATGAGCTGCTGGGTTGCTTGTTGCAGGCTGTCCGGCGGGGCGAAGGATGCGGAAACCATTCCCATTGGTACGCGGGGCTGGGGCTTGAGTTCCTTGTGGAGAAACTACAGCTAGCTTAAAAGATGAGCTGCTCGGGAATGTTGACTTCTGAGGAAAGCCACCTTGCGGCTTCTGGAATACCATCTTTCTCTTGCGGCTAACTTCCGCAATCTTCTTCTCGTTTTCCAGCACGAGGGCTTTGTTGATCAAGTGGTGGAAGCTAGGGAAATCATGGAGGATAAGTCGGCTTCTCATGTCTCCACACATTCCTTCCACAAAGCGGTCTATCTTCTCTTCGCATCGCCCACGCCACTGGAGCGAGCGAGCAAGTCAGTTAAACTTGGTTAGATATTCATTGACTGTCATTTGACCTTGCTTGAGAGTTCTAAACTCATTCTTCTTTAGCCTCATTGTACCAAAGGTACAAAGTTAGTCCCTGGCGATCTTGAACTCGCTCCAGAGATTGGCCGCCATGCGGCGCGGTCTCGCCCACTGCATTTCAAGAATTGCTTCAACAATGGCAGATCCGCCGATCTCCGTGAGCGGATCGCCGCTTCGCTTCTTCTTCTCCCGCCATGGGCTTTCACCACCTTGAGCGGCGAGGTAGTTTTCCCACCAAGCGCGGCTCCTTTCAATCGGTGAGTGGCAAAGTCCACCTTGTCTTCCTCGAGCATCGGGCTAGCGGAGCTTCTTCTCGTATCCCCGAGTCAATCTTCGCCTGTGGGTTCATCCGCCGAGGCAAAGGTAAGAGGTCTTGTCTCGAGGAAATCGCCACTTAGAGTGGCGATCGTCGCTCTCGCTTGTTGATTAGCGAGCAAGGCTTGAAGGATTTGGGCTTGTTGTTGCATAACTTGTGCCATTGTTGGATGCTCGCGGTGGGGAGGTAGGTCTTGTCCACGACCACGACCATAGCCACGGCATCTTCCACGGCCTGCTGCGAAAGCACCACGGACTGGGGCAGCAGCTCTCCTTCTGAAGAAACACTAAGGCTTAGAACTAGAGAGGGGGTATATGAGGGTTCACTGGCCCTCTAAGGCACACACAGAAGAAAGAAATCAAATTGAACGAACAACACGAATGCGATACAAAGCCCGAATGGCTACAATTCATTAATATTAGGGGGGGTAAGTGTTACATGACTCCTAGGACACAGCATATAGGCCATGCAAAGCCATGACACGAGATACAAAACACAACGCCTACAAAAGGTAGATAAAGAAAGTGCTTGCAACCAAAAGACTACCTAGCAAGCACTGCTAGTTAACCTAGCTATCCTGACTACTCCTCCATCGGGTGCTTACCACCGCAGGTGGTACAGTTACCCGGGGAACGAGAACGGCTACGACTGATGGTCGGCGAGCGAGAACGACTGAGGTGGCGCCCGCGGTCGAACTCGTCGAATCCAGCGGCGATCGGGTCGCGCCCACGGCCGACTCTCCAAGGCTGCGGTCGGTCGGCGGTGGACGCACTTTCTTGCGTGCCATGAGCAGGGTGCGGGGTCCTCCAGGTGGAAAACGTCGGCCTGGCACCGGGTTGCCGGGGACGACGACGGGTGCAGCAGAGCCGGGCAACAGCAGAGCGGGCGGCGCCGCAGTGGCGGCTCAGGCGGGCCAACTCTGCAACAACAGCGTTCTCTCCCGCTCTACCTTACGGTGAGCTTCATCATCTCTCGAACATGTTGTCACGGAGGGTGTCGGAGTGCTCATAGCTCGCCGGTGAGGAGAAATCGGCGCCCCGATCTCGCCAACGGCGCTGGCGAGGCGGTCGACAAGGCCGCGTGAGTGGAGCCGATGTGACAGTGCGGGTCATCCGCCGGACGTGGCGGATCACCGGTAAAGCTCTCCTCCCGGAGAGTCGGATAGAAGCGTAAGGGCGAGCTCAGAAGGTCTCCATGCATTCGCACAAGCGAGACGCGCAAGTCGTGCCACATCTCGACAAAGATCCAAAGCACGGCCTGGGTGCTCACTTGAAGGTGTGAGTATTGAACTCACCCTCCCTAGCATAGAGGAAAACCTCCATGCTCCGTGTCTCTGGTCCAGAACTCCGAGTCATCCAGGCCCATGAAGATAGGCGGATGGTAGTAACCAGACATCGCATCGGTGGCGAAAAATCCCCACGAAGCCTCCGAGGTCTTCTCCGTGAGAGAAAAAGTCCCAAGAGCCGCCGAGCGACAGAGCACCATCTAAAATTTTGAAAACAAGAGGAAGTCAAGAATGAATAAATCCAAGTGAAGTAGGATGAGTACGTAACTAGGAATGACAAGTAAGAGCAGAGATACGCTATATTTTGGGCAAATGTTTTAGGGTTTTAAAAATTAAGACTCAAGTCCTACAGAATGACCAAACTAACCAAGGCTCCTACAATGTATGCTCGATACCACTCTATCGGACCGGATTTCGTAATCCGTAATCCTCTGTGAAAATATCGCGCTATTCCTGGATCAGAGATAGCGCCACAAGACACATTGTTGAATCATCTCATACATCGCGAGACCAAAACATTCATTAATACAAGCATTAGAGTTCAAATAGACCATGTCGGGTCGAGTTTACAATAGGGCGAAACAGCCAAATGAGTTCATTACAAAATCTCGAGTACGTTAGCAAGCGTAGGGTAGAGCAAGTCTCTCCACAGTAAGCGATCGGGTACTAGGTGTACGACCCATATTAGCCAAGGGCTTGGATAATATAGAGGTACACAAGTACCAACTGAGCCAACCTGACCGAGGCGAGACCTAGACTACGTAACTATACTACTCCTCTTCATTTCCTTGCTCTTGGCGCCCGTGTCCTCGTAGTAGGTGTAGTCTCCATGATCTGCGGGTTCTGGGGGTTGGGGGGGAAAGAGCGAGGATGAGCACAACTACCGTGCTCGCGAGCCAACACACAGTATGCAATATTATACATGCAAGGCTTAATAAGGATGGCTCGGGTTCATTTATTTGCACAAAGCAATATTTTGAATACCAATATTAGAAAGTCCTATCACTTAGCATTTTAACCAAATTGCATTTGTTAAAGAGATTACTTGTGCAATATTTATAACAGTAGAGGTTACCTCCACCTCATGCTTAGTTTTGATAGTGGTTACATCCACCGCTTAACATCACTGGGGCACATCCACCCAGGGAAAACCAAAACCAGGGTCACAACGACCCAACACATTTTACCCTGCCCACAAGGTTTTATAAATAGAACTAACTCTTGTAAGTTCCCATGTCCGCCCATGACCGTGGGCACGGCTATTCGAACAGTTTATTACACTCTGCAGAGGTTGTACACTTTACCCACAAGAGACAATCATCTTGACATGTACACATGTTTCCGTAGACATGTGAGTCAAGGGGAGATCGTCACAAGGCCTTTACAATGCATCCACCAGTATTTGTTACACCCGCTAAGGTTTCACCTGAGAAGGGGTACGCCACGTAGCCCCGTCAACCCCTTTCCTGCACTTCTCTGCGCCACACGACTTACGCCACATAGACCCGAAGTCGACACCCCAACCCATAGCCACATAGGCTTATGGCGAGCTGGTCATCCGCCTGGTGCAACTCATACTAACAGATACAAATTATTTAGCCAGTCGACACCATTATAGACATGTGGTCGATCTTGTTTACATTAGGAGGTCATCACAGATTAAGTCCTTAGGGACCATCTCAAGGTTCATACCACATACCATCCACAAACCAACATTCCTTGGGCTGCATTAGCACCCACCAACATACCATCCATCATACCACCCGCCTGGGCTTGTGATAAGCAATTTTTAGGGTTTTTCAGAGGTAGGAAAAATACAACATCATAACCATCTCAGTCATTTACACCCAATGACTGCCCAAAATCATGTTCATTTCAAAAGATGATGAATGGGGTAGATAATACCCCGATACTTAAGCAAGACTAGCATGGCGCTTAAGTATAGCCTAAACTAGTATAGTTACCAAGTAATTACTAGGGTGACAAAGGCTTAAGGTAATTCAATTATCGAGGGATGGTGTATTAATAATTAAACATCAAGTTGGTATTTAACTACCTTAGGATATTAACATACACTTGCATAAAGAAATTAAAGCATGCAATTTGGTAATTTAAAAGAACATCATTTGCATAAAATGTAGGTTCAATATGATCAAAGTGTCGACTCGCCTGGGTCTACGGCTAGATGGTATTGATACTCTTGAGCTTGATCGAAGTGGGGGTCTCCGGCTTCTCCGAACTCTACGCGATCGATCGTACCGGAAAAGGAGACAAGCGAGCAACAAATTAAATAAAAAACAAGAACTCATCAAATGAACTCCAAAAAGAACCAAACTAGCACCAAAAGAAAGGGCTTGATTTTAGAAATTTTTAGAAACAAACTTTGCAATTTTTGGAGTTAAAATGGGGGAGAAATAAACATTTGAAGCCTCTTTTTGAATTAAAAAGGAAAAAGGGAAAGAAAACCACAAAAAAAGAAAAGACAAAGTGGCCCACGGCCGCTTTTTGGCCCGCGCGACTGGCGGAAGGCGCTGCTGCCCACTGGCGACCTTCGGCTCGGCGCTGGCGCGGCCGCGCAGACGCGCCCATGGGAGCCGCGGCCTCAAGCGGAGGCGAGGGGCTCTCGGCCCGGGAGAAAAGAAAGAAGGGAGGGCGCTAGGGCAGAAGGTGGGAAGAGAGCGGGCCGGCGGCGGCGCGCACGAGAAGATGAAGGAGCTCGGGGGAGGGGGCGCGGCGGCGACCGGGAAGAAGAAGGAGCTCGGGGAAGACGGGCGGCGATGGCGACGCGGCTTCCAAAGGTAAGTCCTCCAACTCCTTTGCTCTCTCTTTTCTTGCTCGGGGAAGGGGAAGGAGGTGGGGGCGGGGTGAAGGAGAGGGAGCGAAGGGCGCCGGGTTTTTAAAGGCCGAGGGGAAGCCTTGATCCGCGGTGGAGTGCCGAGGGCGCGGGCTGCGCGCGCGCCGAGGCGGGCAGAGGGATGGGACGGTCGAGCGCGGCGGCCGGGGCGTTGACGCGGCCGGCGGGGGTGGAGGACCGAGGCGGCGGAGCAGGGCATGGTGGCGGCAGGACATGGCGAAGCCGGGCTAGGGAGGGGTAGGGAGGAGGGCTAGGGTTAGGGTTAGGGTGGAACGGGGAAGAAGAGCTCGGTGCTTTCGGGGGGGGGGGGGGAATCGAATCCTTGAGCATTTTGGGAAAACTTCGAAGTTGAGTTCTTGATCACGCGAAGATCTTGCAACTTTGGAAATTCGGGTGTTACATGCTAGCAGCTGCATCGATCTTGTTGTGTACTGGAACATATTTTTCATGCAGGCAGAAACATATGTTTCTCAAGAAAAAAGGAGAGATGAAAAGAAGGAAGAGAGAGATAAATATAGGTAGCAGTAGTTGGAGCAGCTGACACACTGTTTTCTATCACAAATCTTTGTTTCCACTGATAATCTTGACGGTGGCTGCGTCATTACCAGCTACATTAGATTCAGCAAGGGGTTGATGAAAGACCTTACGCAAGCTAATCCTTACCATCGGAAAACATTTATTTGTCTTTTCTTCTTTACTTGGGTAATGCACTAGGATCTACGCGTGTCCAGACAAAATCACAAAGCAAAGCAAACAAAACACGTTTGCCGGTTGGACATGTTTGGTCAGCTAATACAAGGATTATCTCGACTGCATTGCCACACTTCAGTGTGAGACTGTGAGGCATCAAGTACTGTATTTTTTTTAAAAGAAAAAAAGATGAGAAAGATTAGTAGACAACACAATGAAGTTCTTACCAAATGTATGGGGTGTATAAGACGATGAACAAGAATTGAAAGCACCGCACACCGTGAAAGGTCAGTTGCATGCTTTATATATCCCGATGATACAAAGGATTATAGCCGTGAATCACGGGATTACAACCAAGTAAATTAGCATAAAATCAGTGATTTGTTTCTATCTATACAAGATAACTATACATGGAAGAGTATCGCTAACACCCCCTGCAGTCTCATCGTGAGGTCGTTGAACACCGAGACTGGATCGAAAAGCATGAAACAGCTGGGTCGGCAGACCTTTTGTTATCACATCGGCAAACTGATGGGACGAAGGAACATGCAAGACGCGAACCTGACCGAGCGACACCTTTTTCCGAACAAAATGGATATCAATTTCGATGTGCTTGGTTCGGCGATGTTGCACGGGGTTTGACGACATGCAGATGGCGATCATGTTATCACAGTAAACAACTGTGGTAGACTGTAGGGGTCGGTGAAATTCCAGTAGGAGTTGGCGAAGCCCAAAACACTCAGCAACAGCATGGGCGACGGCTCGGTATTCGACCTCAGCGCTAGAGCGGGACACTGTAGATTGCCGCTTGGAGGACCATGAGATAAGATTATCTCCAAGGTATACACAGTACCCGGAAAGAGAGCGGCGAGAGTCCGGGCAGCCGGCCCAGTCAGCATTAGAGTAGACGGTCAACGTGGTCACTGGTGAGGCGTGAAGCTGAAGATTATAGTCCATGGTGGTAAATGGTAGACGGACGTGCTTACCAAGTTGACAAGCATGACAAAGTGTGCAAGCTACTTTATTGCATGAAATAAAACTAGACTTATGTAGTGTGTTGAGGATGACAGGGCCGGGATGACCAAGGCATTGATGCCAAAGAGCAGCGGGGGTGGCGACGGAGACGTGGGCGTGGTTCGACAAAGGAGTGGCTACGGGTATGGTGTAGAGGTCCCCGTCGCTATTGCAGCGAAGAATCACGTGCCGTGTTCTGAGTTCCTTGACAGAGAAACCACATGAGTCAAATTCAATGGAACACGCATTATCACGAGTGAATTTGCGGACGGAGATGAGATTTTTTATTAAAGAAGGCACTAGAAGAATATTGTGTAAAACAAAGTTGGAAGAAGGGGTTGGGAGGTCCGTGTGGCTGTGGAAGAGAATGGGAACACGTGTACCATCACCAACACTGACTATAGATGGATGGGGTAGAGGTTTTAGGGAGGAGAGGATACCATCCTCAGATGCCATGTGAGACGTGGCGTCGGAGTCCATGATCCACCCTGCCTGGGAGGAGGTGGAGAGTGTTACACGGGACGGCTGAGGAACGACGAAGTAAACAAGATCAATCGCAGAGAGATACGAGATTTAACGTGGAAAACCCTCCCAATGCGAGAGGAAAAAAACCACGGGCGCCAGCCAGCAACAATCTTCACTATATCGGGGTGAGGTTACAACGTCGGGGATTTACAACTCTGATTTTCTATCTCAAACAAGTGGCTTACGTGATATATATATATCGTGAAACCCTAATTAGACTAGGATCCATACCGCGTGGGGCTTCGGCGACGCTCGCTACGCCCGCTCCGTAAGCGGTCTAATTGATGTATAGAATTTGGATCACAAATCAACAGAGGCCGTTCAAGGCGCGATCGATCGCCTAGTCCCATCGTGGCACCGGCAGAGTGCCGCTCGACACCTAAAGCGGGGTGAAGGTGGTGTTGTACGCTTGAGGGATCGCCGAGGGACAGGGTCCGAGGATGCCCACGCCGAGGGTTGGACGCTAGTTCGCCGCGCCAGGAGCGACTGCCCATGGGTTGAAGCAAACCCAGGGGCCGGTCGGTTGTGGAGTAGGCGCGCGTGACAAGAACGATTGACTGCCTTTGTTTTACTTGCCATGGCGGTTCTTCCCGCCACGCTTGAAATCGCGACCATTGCCGCCACCCGTGGAGCCGGGCATCGCGTTGGGTGCCAAGGAGCGGCACCCACCCGGTCCGCAGGAGGAAGACGGTGCCAACACAACGAGAGCTGTGTTGGCGATGACCTTGCGCTCGTTAGCCAAACGGAGTTCCTTCAGGGTGAGCATGGAGCGCACCTTGGTGAATGCGGGAAGGGCTCGGCGTTGGCGATGTCATCGGCGTGTTGGAGAAGCGAGCGTTGAGACCGCGAGGAAGATTGAGGACGAGCCGCGGTTCGAGACGGCGTGGCCGACGTCAGCAGGAATCGCCAACATTTTGAGACGGCGCGATGCTCGAGATGGAGAGATTTCCAACCATGGAGTGGAACCGATTGTTGAGGAAGATCACGCGGAACTCCTTGTTGGCACTGAACAATGTGTCGATGGCAACCCAGAGAGCGCGAGCAGTGTGGTCCGGTTCCATGGTGACGTCGAGAATGTCGTCGCTGATGGAGCCATATAGCCAGCTGAGGACGGAGAAGTCGGTCTGGACCCAGAGAGCGTCGGTTGGGTTGGCCGGGGAGGAGCCATCAATGTGGGCAAGAAGCCCGAACTTACCACACATCGATTTGAAGAAGAATGACCACTTGGTGTGGTTCGAGCATGTGAGGTGGAGAACGATCGAGACGTGCGTCTTGACGGCGACAGTGCTGAACGGATTCATGAGGACCGACGGAGCCACGTTCTGTGCCATGGCGAGTTGGAGGAGGAGAACAGGAGAGGGAGGGCAGCGGAAGAGATGGATCGGAACTGCTCTGATACCATGTAAGACATTGAACGAGAATTGGAAAGCACCGCACACCGTGAAAGGCTGGGGTTGCATGCTTTATATATCCTGATGATACAAGGGATTACAGCCGTGAATCACAGGATTACAACCAAGTAAATTAGCATGAAATCAGTGATCTGTTTCTATCTATACATGATAACTATACATAGAAGAGTATCGCTACCAGGGTGAAGGCATTAGCCAGTAAGAGGTAGTATGAAGTACAAGGGGTGAGAATTAATGAGACGCAGGCCTTTCCAGAGTTGGCTGCAATTGTTTCAATGCAAGCTGGTCCCTAGGTTGGGACCCGATCGGAATAAATTGATCTTCTTAATCTATTTTTTTTTTCAACTCTCAGATTTAGGACAGATCAGCCCAGTTTGAAGATCCATGACATATGCTGTTTCTGCCAAAACCATTCCCTGTTGAAGGTATGATATACGTTGTAACGGATCTGTTTGAAGATCTAGCTGGCCTGCAATTGTGAACTCTTGATGCAGTCTTAGTTATCTCTAGTCTGTACGCTACTAAGCACAAGGGTAAAAGATGGCTGGGAATCCTCGGTCAGTGCATACCGTCTGCATCAATCCTTCTCCTTATTATCTTGATGTAGACATGTGATGTATCTCTTGTGTGCCCGTCCAATGGGACAGAGAGATCTCTACTTTCCATTTTGCATCTAGGGAACCGTCTGCATATGGAATCAGAAGTCGATTTTTGCAGTCTAATCACTTGTCCACGAGGAAAGAAAGGGGTGACAGCATATGTAGCACCAACCAAGATATAAACAAGTCGAGCCTGAAAAGACCTGGGGAGACCGGAGTAGACGTAGATGACATCCCTGTCTTAAGATTATCTGGAGTCATTGGGGATCACCACATGTGGGTGTGCACTGTGCATGCCATGCTGCAGTGTTCAACCAACCAATTCAAGCCGGTCGAGCTGCGGCATGTGCATGCACTTCACAGCGGTGCCGTGCAGCTGCACGCGGACCAAATCTCTCCCGGTTAATCCCTGGAGATCCTTGCAGATCTGCACACAGACGTAGCTGCATATGGGGATCAGCTGAGACATCACACGCCGACGCCGGCGATGGCGTGATCCCGCCAAACATAGCCGGCGGCGTCCAATTTATGGATCATCTGCATCTGCATTACTGCACATGCCCCCACGAGAGTATTTTTCTTGTGGTGAGGTGAACAGTGCAACATGTATGGTAGCAGAAACACTATAGTAATATATTTGAACCTTCGATTTTTAATCGGAAGGTGAAGATCGCTTTTGTTACCATGGCACTTTACAGGCCTACTACTAATCTACTATACCCCCGGCGAAGTGACGAAGCGAATCAGCGATCGTTCTCTCTTAACGCCTCCATTCATTGCCAAGTCTCTTTTTCCCCCCTTTCTCATTATCATTTCGGCTAGTCAGGTGTCGAGTGCGACAGTTTGCAGATTGCTACTGTGACATTTTGTTAGTACTTGGTTGCTTCTCATGTGTTGCAGTCCAAATCCAATAAATAAATAAACAACTGGTGATGCACACCCATCATCTAGAATCCCTTCAACAGAATGTAATTTAGTACAATAAAAATCTAGCCGGCTCTCTCTCTCTCTCTAAAAATATATAATTAGAAACCAAGCTGAAAGAATAATAAACAAGCTGGACAGCTGCAGCTAGCCCTTGATGAAAGACCAGCTAGTCAGCGAACGGCTGCATGCAAGTATGCTGCTGACTTTGATCAACTCGGCTATTATTTGGCCTTTACCAAATAGTACTACTATTTACTTCGAATTTTGTATACCTACGTACCTGTCTGTAGATATATATGTTTTTTCAGTACGTACCCTCTCACCGATATAACCAGATGAATAAGTCAATCGGCTCCAACCAGATATCATTTAGTTGCAACGCTAAGGCAAAGAACAGCCTGTTACTTCAATTTTCCTTGAGCTCCAACCAGATAGTTACTGTTTGTGCAGAGGTAGATGTTTGGATGGGAAGAACATCTCCTGGTTTGAATCAAATTACCTACTTACCGCCATCGCATAACAGAACTCTGCTTGCTGGAATCCTGACTAAACAAAACAATTGACTAATTACTTTCTGGCGATTTATGAAACAACCCAAAGATTTCAAATTGAACACAGATGCACGTCTATATTGAAGAGGGTGATTTGTTGCTCACAAATTCACAATATACCAGCCAGCACAAATATTTCAAAACTCAGGTCAGACAGCGTGGTGAAATTTCTGAGGAAATTTCACCGTTCCTAATAGCCAGACACCCGCTAAATGAGTGATCAGACAGCCAGTAAGAGTTGCAAATGATGGCAGGTGGCAGCACATCGAACACAAACAGGTAGAGTAACAGAGACATCGACGCTAGACAATCAGTTTTGTCACTAACAATTACAGGGTTGTGGAAGCACGAAACCTCAAACCAATGATTTGATTCTGATTCTGCGCACATTCCAAGCCAGAAACCCATCGAACATGGTCCACATCTTCAAAGATACACTTATCATGTGAGATCACATGCAGCTATGCTCTTTTTGCTTCAATTATTGCTGTTTAGGATCATAAGCCTGGATTTGCTGCTCCAGCTGCATCAAAAGACAATAGGTCAATACATAAGACAAGCCATACAGCAGCAGCAGCACTCCTGGCTCAACAAAAAGATAAATGAGATGCCTCTGAACATGAATTCAAATAATTTCTCAAATAAAATATGTGCCAAGTTGGTTATCCGGATACTTGAAGAAGCTCAATTTAAGCAGGGAGAACAAACACCTTTGACTGCTTGGAAGTTGGAACTATCCCATACGTTTATCCAAACATGGCAACAAAACTAAGATAGAAACATTTAGCAGCCAAGTAAAGTTTTCAGAGACCTCCAAAGACATCACTAAGTGCTTCAGAAACCAAACAGTAACTGTAGATAAATTTCAGCAGCAACAAGAACAAGGTGATTCTTTTTATCTTATACAATGTATAGTCAATCTTTTGAATATGGAACCTTCCAGTTACTGAGAATTTGAAAATCAAAACCCAATATAAGCACATAAGGAACTACCTGAAGCATAGTCTGGAACTTGTTGCGCAGATCATAGAACTCATTTCTGACAACAGCCAATACCATGAGGCACCTGAAATTATGCAAACACACCACATCGTGTAAAGCTGCAGAGATTTAGAGAACTGAACTGAAATGGATAAGAAGTTGCAACCCTAACTTGGGTTTTTTTTTTAAAAAAAAAAAAAAAACTCAAGCCATCTCAGAATTTAGTCACTGTATGTTACTATAGACAGAAGTCTGGAACCAACCCAATTACATGAGAGTCAGCAAAGAATTAGCATGCATCAGAATCATCGGATATTGAACCAAGTGCAACCAATCTTATGGTTGCAGAAGAAGTAAACATACAGATCAGTTCACAAAGATATTAGAGAGTTGATATGAGCTAAATGTAGTACCATGCAAGACATATCCCAGAAAAAAACCGCTCGAAATTCGACTACTGAGATTTGAATTTGGGATCTAACCGCCGGGATTTTGAATTTGAATTTGAATTCGAAGAATTCCGGCTGTTTTTTTGGATCCCGGTTCCCACCGGGAATTCCGGTAACCGGCGGGATTTTGATCCTTGGGTACATGTATGAAAATTTGAACAACATGGAGAATGGAGTATAATTATTGTGTGGCATCTATAATAAGGTACTGAAAACTGACCCATCTCTGCTATTCTCCTGACAGAATTGACGGAACTGCATGCAAGTAAACTTCACTTTCTGCGCACCAACACTGAAACATGCCAAAAAATTACAATTAGGAAGACGTCGTCAAAATGTTTTGATTACAAGCAACATATTGAACTTTGTAGCATGTTGACGCACATACTGGGGGGACATGGCCAACAATACTTGGGGCATGGTCGACAATACACACTATAGCATGTTGGCAAACATGACAGCGATAAATTTCCCACTTATCATAATAACAAATCAATGGCAAACTACTGTCAATTCAATATTCATCTGATAAGCAACCAGTTGCTGAATTTGAGCTCCGGGATTGATCCCTACAGTACAGAGCGTATATTGGTAGTTTTACACTTTGATCCAGTGATCCTTCAACGAATCTACATCAGAAGGTAAGCGTTCCGCTTGGCTCCTAGTTCCCAAAAGGCGGCGAAAGGTGAAATTTGAATTATCTACCACGACTAGCGAACAATACTTACGATATCATATTGTCATCGACCCATTTCTATCATGATTGCCAACACAAAATTGTTTGTGAACTAGAAAAACCACCATCGTAGTTGCTTACAACAGCAAAAACAATGATACAAAATTGTTTGCAAAACGACAAATTTGCTATTGCCGTTTAGTAGCAGAGATAGAAAATTGGCATCGGCGGGAATTCCCCTGAATTTCGTTGCACAAAACATAAAGTACAGCTCGTCCTTTTGCTGCCCGTGGTCACGGGATAGCTCAAACAAAACCAACCTCCCTCGGCGCACACCAATGCACAGTTACACCTCTCTCGGCGCTGACACACCTCGATATCGCATAAATGGTGTACAAAAATTAAGCGTTAAATCGAGAAAAGGCTGATCACCTGGCGCTGCTCCCCTTGAGCTGATGCACGAAGGCGTCCACCTTACCGAAATCCACGACGGGCTGCTCCCTGCACATATGCATCCCAAACCCCAAACAAGACCAAATCAATACTCGAGACAATCGCGTGATAGACTAAACCGGAGAGAGCAATGCGTACGAACAGGAGGGTGGAGAGCTCCGCGATGATCCTTTCGGCGTCGTCGCAGAAGAGGGTGACGACCTCGGCGACGAAGCCCGGCGTGCCCCCGTCGTCCTGCAGCATCTGCAGCTGCTGGAACTGCTCGTCCACCAAACCCTAGATCGCACCACAACCGCTAAATCCTTGGAGCAGAAGCCCACAAGTCCAAAACCAACAGCATCCACGAGTAGAGGGGGTGAGAGGGGAATCAAGCTCACCGCGGAGAACATGGAGGAGAGGAGGGCGCTGAGCTGCTCCCTCAGGGCCGCGGCCGCCATGGCAGGATCCGTGCTCGGCGAAGGCGGTCAGGTGAGAGAGGAGCGATTTGGGAGGAGGCGTAGGAAGTAGGCAGAGTCGAGTTTGGGGATAGTCGAATCTTCGATCTGTCCCCTTATTTATACGCGCCTCGTAGCGCAGGGGCCAGGCCAGGGGGGAGGAACGGACGCAAGTTGAAGTTTTGGCCACGGCGAGCGAGGCTGCCTTCCTTCGCCGGACGGTGATGGAGCGGACAGGTAGGACCAAACTTATCGATAACCACCTAAATTCGTCCAGAGTAGTCATGCATTCTGTACTGATCTCGATATCGGTCAAACACCGATTATACCGGTAAAATTAATTAATACTGTCTATTGTACTCGTTGAATTATAAGTTATATTTAGTCCTATTACTACGGTGTATTTAAAATAATATTACAAATAAAATTTAGTGTACATATAATTAAAAGTAAATTTTGCAAAACTCTATATATTTTGTATAAATTATCATAGAGTTCCATATTTTAGGTTCAATTTCACAAAACTCCATATTTAAGGAGATATATTATCACAAAACTCTAAGTTTTGGGTTACAGGTTATCACAAAACTCCAGATTTAAGAAGATATGTTATCGCAAAACTCCAGATTTTGGGTTCCAGGTTATAACATACTTTCTTAAATCTGGAGTTTTCTGAAATTGAGTTTTAAATCTGGAGGTTTGCGATAGTTTGTACAAAATATGTAGAGTTTTTTGAAATTTACTCTATAATTAAACGTATATGTATTTATATATATATTATATTATTATATTAAATTCCAGAACAGGACGACGGAACCGGTACCGAAACGTCTGTTCCAAGAGTTACCCCGGAACTGTATCGACGAGTATGGGTGGGAGTGGGACTCGCACTCCGTAGCGATAGTAGATCGGACCGGTCTTCACGATCATCGGGATATCGTGGCTGCGTTGGCGCTTTCGGTGATCCCGCCTGTCTCCACAACTTTGGAAGCTTTCGATGATTGCTACACTGCTTTGTTAAGTTAAACTAGTTAACGCTGTGTTTAGTGCTATCGGCGTGGGTTACAGGCTATAATACAGCAGCACATGTTGGGATCTCCTCTGGGCTGCAGCCATTTCTCACCAACCCAATTGGAGGGAGTACGATGGTTGTGTCATAGTCCAATTAAGAAGGTACTTATCAGATTTCCTTGGCTAAGCTGTACAGGTCTAATCAGTAGTGTTCATAAGACGGTCACCTGTGCTGCATGTATTTACAACAACAAAAAATTAATAATAACGCCACTTTCTTTTGGGAGGTTTACACGCTTGCACTTGAAGATCAGGTAATATAGGCGTGTGCCTCAGTTCCACACTGAACTGCTATGCACTTCATTCAGCACAAGACAGCCGAAAGTTTCAGAGCTCTAGAAAACTAGGCACATATACACCGGGTGCGGGCCCTCTGTTATTGTACCTTCTCTAAACAACTGACTATGCTCTGTATTCGTCACCACAATCACCGATTATATCCATCAAATTTCTGCCCTTCTTCGATGCTTCACTGATGCTGTTCATGTCTTCTTCGTCCAATTCAAGTGAGAATATGGCGTTGGTGTCTTTTATGTGTTCAGAGAGCCCCAGTCTCACACCCACCATTGAACCTGCAACAGACGTCTGTTCCCAAAAACAATCGAAATGACAAAGAGTCATGAGTTGTGGAAAAAATACCAATATCAACAGACATTACAGATCTTGAGGCCAATTCGATCGAGATATAGAGGACACCTGGTTCAGTATGTATCTCACAGCAACAGTTGCTATAGAAACACCATGTTTCACTGACACCTTCTTTAAAGTTTGAAGCAAAGCCTGGAACAGGCTCCAGCCACCCCAAGCGTCGATCATCTGTCATAGCCTCAAGAATGAGAATGGCAAGAACTGGAAAGTGGGTAACAAGTTCAACCATATGATACAAGGTGCTCACCTTCTTATACTTCTGCATGGATGGTGTATTCAGAGGAGGTCCAGCGAAAGGTATCCATACATTGGTGTCAAGAAACTTCTCAGACAAAAGACCACCCATCACTGTGCCATACCTGCAACAAGGAATAATGTGTTCAAACTATGTTCTACTGAAAGGGGGAGGGACGGATGGAGGGTAGGAAGTAGACGTTATAAGTTTAACTCCGGTAAGCTGACAAAGCTCTGCCATTCTTTGCTGTGGGCGCATATCAACAACAGAATGTTGAACCTGACAATTACAACGTATCTCGTTTTATCTGAGGGCCATATGATCAATGACACTAAGAAAGGCAAATACGCCATACAGAGGTAAGGAGTAATAATGAAATATACCTGGTTGCTGACAACTGGGATTCCATTTTCTAGAATTATTTGCAACCTGTCTGTATCGAAGTTCGTCAGAGCTACATTCTTTATCTTACCTTCAGAATTTTCAGAACAAAAAAGGCATGATGTCAGAATTCATTTATACTGAAACATAAGAGAACTACATAATCTGATACAGGTTTAGAATATCACCTTCCTCCTTTAGGTCTGTAATGTGCTTTAGTGCATCCAGATATCCAAGATTTGAGTAATCCCACCTATTTTGGGATAAAAGGTCAGCAAAATTACCAGTTGTGGCAGTAGTTATATGTATAATACAATATTATTGCATCCCCTCAAGATGTATTTACACGTATCGCGGGTTTTTCACAAAATGACACCTCTTCAGTTTTGGACTTCCAACAGTACAGTCTAAAGTCCCTCAAACTGATCTCTCATGCAGCACAGCTATATATATCCAATACAGCACACTTTTGTGAAAAATCAACAAAATGACACCTCTTAAGTTTTGGGCTTCCGACAGTACTGTCTAAAGTCCTTCAAACTGATCTTTAATGAAGCGCGACTACATATATCCAATACAGCACACTTTTGTGAACAATCATTTCCAGATGATGGATCACCGTGAACTTGATTGCGCAAATATGCCGAAATTGTGCTATAAAGTCAGTTGCCACAGGAGGTTCATTATTGATTATCAACAGACCCATTTCCAAATTCCAACAAATGGTTTCCCTTTGCATTGGCACTGAATATGAAATGCTCAAAAGATGGCCCAGATGTAACAATAACTAATCAGCAAAGCCACACAAACATACCAATGGAACTGCAACATGTCCAAGGCAGCAACATCCATTCTCTTGCGTGATCTGTTGATATTATCCTCAACATAACTTCTGGACATCTTAACTGGTGGTGGTACCCACTTTGTAAGTCTGCACAGATAACTCAGCAACAATTAGAGGCAGCAGAAAATTTTGTGAGAATGCATCTCAGTGGCATTGATACCAGGACAAATCACTCACTCACCCCCTGATTTCTTCGAGAAACTCAGGTGGGCGCTCACGCCGAACTCTATTGATGAAAATGCCGTACAAATCCTCTGCCGGCCCATCTGCCAAAACAAAAATTATATGTATCTCGGTAACAAGTTGAAAACATGTTTACAGCTCCTGGACTATATATTAGGACAAAAAACATGTTATAGCCTATGAAAAAGACTAACTAGAGCTGGTGAGTCTCAGCTTTCATGTAATGAGAGTTAATACAGCTAAAAACAGAACATGAACAGGACCTGTGAACACAATATACAATCTCCTGCTCCAAACAAAACAATTTCTTCAATTTGGAACGAACAGTTTCAAACTTTTAACTGTTTGCAGTACTTGCGCATCAGTAAGCAACAACCAAGCGCCATCAACAAATGTAATAGCATTAGATATACTACCAAACGTTAGAGCAAACACACGCACACTAGGTGTTCGTACAAATGTCAGCCATGTCGAAGGTGGAGAGGCCGGCGTCGGCTTAGGCGAGCATGGCGTCGACGGAGGCGTCGCGGTCGATGCGGCCCCACCCGCCGCTGGTCTGCCACATCCCGTTGAGCACCCGGCAAATCGCCAGCGAGTCCCCACGGTTGCTCACGGTCGCTACCCTCGCCCCCGCCGTGGCCGTCTCCGCCGCCGCCGCGCCGCCGCCCGAGCACCTTGCTGGTCGCAAGCGGCGCAGGAGGGGAGGCGGTGCCGCCGGCGCCGGCGAGAGGGTGTGAGCTGCAGAGGAGGACATGGCTCTGGGTAGTGGCCTAGTGGGTACTATTCGAGCGCGCGCGAGACAGAACCAGAGAGATAAGGTCATCGTCTTCCTCGGACACCTTGCAAATATATTATATCAACATCATGACAATATTATCGTAGTGTCAGTATACTAAGTCAAGAAGTATAATAATATCATCGTTTATATCAGCAAATATGTGATATCATTGCTTAAATCATTATCTTTCTTAGACATAAAGTAATCTAAACTGTTAGGAAACTGGGCCCGGCCAGGAGTCCGGGTCCGGGTGGGCACCTCATCCACCCTAGACTATATATAGGAGGGGGGAGCCCCCCCAACCATTGTACAGATTCATTATAGAAAGAGCAATAAAGAGAAGCCCGCAGTCCCCTCTTATACCTGTGTTCATCTATTATTCGTTCTTGTGTTCTTGCATTGTTCTTACGATTCTATGCTTGTCACGAGGTAATCGCCGACCGACTCGCCAATGACGGTTCCTCAACACGTTATCAACGATCGACTCTCCTCGCGATCGAAAGGTAACCGTCGATGAACGACACTCGTAGATTGAATCGCTTTTCTAGATCGCATTCAATTCGCAAATTTGCTTTCTAGATTGGTTTTCTACTTGCAAATTTGCTCTAACTCATTATGAGCCGACTTGAGTCGCCAGACAATGCCGATCGACGATTGCATGAAAGAGCGGATGTCGATTGTACCGTAGATTGAAAATTGCAAATCCGTTCTAACCTACCGCGAGCCGACTTGAAGTCGCGCAAAGCCGTCGGTGGTTGCATGAAAGAACCGATGTCGATTGCATCATTACATCGCATTGCATCGCATACATACATGGATGAACAGAATCTCGAAGAAAAAACGGATCTGCAGAGCGCGCACGGCACTCCTCGCCGCCGTGAGCGGCGCCGATCCGCGCTAGGAGCGCGTCGCCGAATCGCATCGCCAGACGGCCGCTCCACGCGGCACGTTGAAAATAGCTCGCCACGGCAAAATGTCCGGCACCGGAAAAAGGGCGCGGAGCCACCATTGCCCCGACGCCACGCGGCGCCGCGCCGTCTCACCTGAAGCCGCCACACGGCGCCGCCTCCTCGCCGCCGGACCGCCGCCTACCCGAAAGCGCCCGCCTCCGCCACGACGCGCCGGCAAAGGAGGTGGGACGGCGCCTGCTTGCAAGCCGCCCGCCCCATGAAGTCGCCACGAGTTGGAGCCGCCAGATCGCCGGCCGCCGCCGCCGCCTTTTTCGGACGCTTGCGCTGCTGCATTGCCGGCCCGGTTACTGCAGCCGCGCCGCCTCCGTCGTCGCCGCCGACGGGCTCGCATGCCGCCCGCGCCTGGCGGCAAGCGGCGCCACCGCGCTTGAAGGCGGCGCTGAACCGCCGATCCGGCCGCCTCGCCTCGGCCTTTGAGCGCCACCGCCGCGCCTCGTTCCTTTTGTGGACCGCCGCCGCTGCTGAAGGCCGCCGCGTCACGTCTTGTAGGTCAACCTGACGCCGCCATAGCCGCATGGGCGCCGCCACCATAAGAGCCGGGTAGGGAAACCTACCGTGAAGCCCTCTTGAATCGGAAGTGAAGGCCGGACGGCCAGAAAAGGCCCAAAGGCTCGTTGAAATACGACCCAATTAGGAAGAGCCAGAAAAAAAAAAAAAAGGAATTATCTACTGGGGAGAAAGTGAAAAAAAAAATGGAGGGGAGGCGCACGTTGGAAAATCCAGAAATTTGCACAAAGGACCCTTGTGATTCGAAAATTATAAGGACAAGTATACAATGATGAAATTTTTGCAAGAAGGCCTCATAGTTCAAAATTATGAGATTTTCTTTGCAAATAAGAAAAATTTATGAAAGCCCCTAAAATTGGAAAATTGCGCGCAAATTCTTCTCAGAATTGAAATTTCGCGTTTTAACCCCTGAAACTTGCAGTTTTCGCCGATAAAAATCTTTTTCCAGCAGTAAAGGACCTCGTGAATCCAAATTTTTTGCATATTTTGAACTTTAAAGCATGTCTATCTTTGTTATTGTTATTTCTATGCAATTTATTTCATGTATTTCTTGCTTTGATTATCCGTGATTGTTTATATTGCTTTTAATCATTGAAAATAGCAATAAATCTTGAAAATGCATAGAAAAATACGGGATCACGAACCGGAGTTCGAATAGCATTGTGAGAATTTTGCAACCATTTTATGCAGTTACAAAGATAATCCTTTGAACTTTTGCATGAATATGAAGATGATCGCATCACAAATCAAGAATTAAGAACCGATCCAAAGATGGCGATTTTGTATAAAATTTGTATCGTCTTCAATTCGTGGTAATGTAATCACGATGAGCGTAAGATTGAGAAGACTCTCTACTTTTCACCCAAACGCGTGCAATCCGCACGCAACTATCGCCAATACTGTTACAAGGAGTATCTTGAATTAATTGACATCATGCAAGTTTAAAGCTCAAGATGATGTTCTAAGAAAGAACTTCATCTTGCGCACACCTAGTTGCAATGTTGGCCATGAAGCCCATCGCTAGTAGCTACAAGGTGATGAAGTCTCTCACAAATGAGAGGAACAAGAAGGGTAAGATCGTGCGTCGCACATTATTGATGTTTTCCAGTCTAAGAAGAAGGGCAAATGATAGCATGAGGCATACCTCGCCATTGTAAGCACAGAGGATTCATATCCATTAGCTGCACTTATGAATGTGAACAGCCCAGTAGCAGCCCCATCATCCCTCCTTTGGACATCGCAGCGGCCACAGCCGTAGCTGTCCAAGAGGAGAAGATCGCGCATGGAGCCGATTTAGGCAGAAGTTCCTGAATACTTTGCCTATTAGATCCAAAGGCACGATTGCACTCGGACCTTTTATAGAAACTTGCAGTTTGTAATTGAAGTAGAATTTTGAATTATTGAATAATGGTTGCAAGCTCTAGGAGAGCAAAGCATTAAATTCTTATTATGAGTCCTGCAAGACTTATTTTCCCGTCTTTATAATAGCAAGTTACGTTCTGATATCTGAAGTATTTTATTTATGTGTTGCTTGTTTTCTGCTACATATTAATAAAGTACATTATATTAGAACGCGTGTGGCGCCCTATGGAGGAAGTGTGCTTAGCACGTAGCGGCACAACGAATACCATCCTGAGAGAAACAGAAATTTTTCCAATGATCGGAAGAATACCGTAGTCTTACGACAATCGCAGGCAGCGATACTTGTATAATAGGCTCAGGAAGGGCCACAATTATACTCCCAATGGGCACAACTTTGGTCATTGAAGAAGACTTGTTGTAACCAGAATCGACTAGAACTCTCAAGGATATTTACGCTAACAGTTTCCGTGTAGAGACTGAAGAAGAGTATGGTCTGAATACTGCCATTACAAAGCGTGAAGAAAGTGAAAAATAGCATTAGAATGTCTTCCTTCATATGAAACTGGGCTATACTACACTAATATTAAGGCACCTGCAGCCTATACTGCCTTGAAAACCGTATTTAGAAGCTCTGAACTTATCTATCTCTGGCATGATAGATTATGCCGCCTAGGTCTTAGGATAATGAGAGATATAATTAACAATTCACAGGACATAATATGAAAATAAAGAATTTCCGAATCGGAAGAATTTGTGTGCCCCAGATGTGCCACCGGAAATTAATTACTAGACCTTTGCTCAAAGCGAAGGATAAAGTCCTCGCATTCTCGGACCGAATCCAGGAGACATTTATGTCCTATATAGCCCCGTCGTGGTTATTTTAGGTATTTTATAGTGCTCATCAATGCTTCTGGGAATGGTCGCACGTATGTTTATTGTCTACGAAACCATGCTTTTGCAAAGCCAATCTCACAGATAATTAAATTAGAAATATTTTCCCGATCATCATATGAAGTCCACCGAATGGACAACGGGAGAATGTACTTCAAAGCATTTGATGATTATTGCACGTAAAATGGGAATTAAAAGTTGAGCATTCTGCATCGCTTATCCACACCTAGAATGGACTAGCGTAACTTTGAAGAATTGTAATTTACCAACTACATGTTGGGGACACGCAAATTCGCCGCAGCAGCTCTCATCAATTTAGACCGTCACTATAACATCCATCCACCTATGCAACTAGCGCAAGGGTCAGCACCGAAAACTATTCATCTTCGCAGGTTTGGTTGCAATGGTTATATACCTATACCACCACCGCAGCGAAATACATTGGGTTTTCTCCGAAAGTCTGGAATATACGTTGGTTATGAGACAGCATCCATAATCAAGTATTTGGACTCTATGACTTGAGATTTGCATAATACCCGATTCGCTGATAGTACAATAGATGAGATTAGTTTCCCGTCATTAGGGGGAGGAAATCAACCCTTGATAATAATGTCGGGAAATAATTGAAGTCTAGAAGACATTTGAAGTCCAGAAGATAATTGAAATCTATGCATATGACCCGAGCACTAGTGAAGCAAATAGAGAAGTCCAGAAGATAATTGCAATCCAGAAGATAATTGAATTGAAGTCTAGAAGACAATTGAAGTCCAGAAGATAATTGATTTGCAAGTATTAGCGAATCAACTGCCATACTACTTTAGTGATTTGAAGAGCGTGAATAAGTAGCATTTGCCTGCAAGCAATGCACCGGAGAGGTTGAAATACCATTGAAAGTATCCTAATCCCGCCCAAAGGCCTCGAGAATAAAGGGCGAGAACTCCGGCCCTCGAATCCGGCAACCGGGACGCCTGGTGAAAAGGATAAGAAGGACTTGATACACCCGGTCACCGAAGTGCCCTGCATTAGAAGGAGCCGCTTGAGACTGGCAAAGAAGATGGAACCTTCGTGAAAGGCATACTGAATTGAACGTCCCCATGAAGGGAGACATCAAGATGAATGTGTGCGCACACATCGGAGTGAAAAACTAAAGGGACTTGCCCCGCAATTGGAAGCAAGCGGTGAACAAGTAGAAACATTAAAAGAATCGCCTTGAAGAAATAGTTATAAACTTTATGACCTCGGAGAATCTTTGAATATGACAACGACCAACGTCGACATTTACTTTGCAAAGAAACTTGCCACAATCATCAATCTTGATCCAGAGCTCGCATCGCTCGATAAATGAAAGAAAAGATCGATTGAGAAGATTGGGAGAAGGCAATCGAACTGAATTATTCTTTCCGAATAAAAGAAAGACGTTTGGGCAAGCCACACGCCTCCCTTGTGCACCCCGTAGGGTATAAGTGGGTATTTGTTCGAAAGAGAAATGAAAAGAAGCAAGGCTCGTTGTACAAGGTTTCATTGGACATCCAGAAGATGATTATGAAGAAACCTATTCCCGGTCATGGGCGGAACTCCCTTTAAATATTTATCTCAATGGCAGTGAACTTGAAGTTAGAAGTGAAATTGATGGATGGGATACCAGCATACCTTTATGAAATATTGGATTCGGACATTTATATGAAGATACCTGAATGTATCACTGTCCCGAACCAAAACAGAGCAAATAGAAATGTGTACAGTATGAAACTCAGAAAGCCACTGTACGAACTTAAGCAATCAGGCAGAATGTAGTATAATCGCTTGAAGCGACTTTCTATGCATGAAAGGCTACACGAACAATGAGAATAATCTCTGTGTATTTATATGATGATCCCAGAATGGATTTGGTATAATCTCAGTGTATGAAGATGATCTGAATATCATCGAAACCCTGAAGGATATTAGGAAAGCAAGCTCTTACCTGGAGTCGGAGTTCGAAATGAAATATTTGGGTAAAATCAAATATTGCCTAGGCTTGAGCTTGAGCATGTCCTCAAGGAATATTAGTACATCACCAACCTACACTCATAAGGTGTCGAAAGGTTCGACTTTGCAAAGACATACCCTTTGAAGGTGCCAATGGTGGAGATCTTTGCAAGAAGACAAAGACCTGCATGCACCTAGAAAAGGGGAGGAAGTCTCGGGACCGGAATTCCCATACTTAAGTGTGATAGAAACACTCATGTATTGAACAAATCTGTACTAGACCTGACATTGTATTTGCCGGAACCTACTAGCAAGGTATAGTGCGTAACCTACCAAAGGCATTGGCAGGGAATGAAGGACATATTCGATACCTCTAAGGAAGCAAAGAACTTGGTCTGTTTCTATAGAAAGAACCAAGACCTAACTATGAATGGCAATGCAGATGACTGCACTGTAGGACCCGTGATACACCAAATTGCAAACATGCTATGAATTCATATGTGGTGGAACCGCACTGTGAAAATCGTCTAAGCGAGTCTTGTATCGATTTGACTAACTACTCGTAAATAATAGCATTGTATGAGGCCTCACGAGAATGTGCTTGGCTTGGCGGATAATTCACTACATCCAAGTAGATTATGTGGATTGAATACCGCACAAACCCCCATCGTTATCTATGAAGATAATGCACTTGTGTTGCACAAATGCGTATGGGTTATGTGAAGAGTCCTCTCACAAAGCATATCAACCCCAAGTTCTTTTATGCTCATGAAATGCAAAAGATGGACTAAATTAAGGTGTTTGATACTAAGTCATGTGAAAATCTTGCAGATTTGTTCACTAAGTCACTTCAACATCTAGCTTTGAAAGGTGCATATGTGGAATTGGAATGATGAGACTTAGAGAAGTGCGAGATCTGGGGAGAATCTTCACAAACTCATTACTAAAGCTTGATCACGAAGATCGAGTACCCAAAGAGCAAATCTCAAGATTAAATGAAATTGGGTGGATTGTACTCTTTTTCCTTGACGAGTTTTCTCGAAGTTTCTCGGCTAAGGTTTTTAATGAGGCAATTCGTGCAAAGATAGCAGAACATGATTCATGTACTCTTTCTCCAAAATTTTTCCCATCGGGTTTTATGGAGTTTGACGAGGCATGAGCATGAAGGATGAGAGCCCAAGGGGAGTGTTAGGAAACTGGCCCGCCAGAGTCCGGTCGGGTGGGCACCTCATCCACCCTAGACTATATATAGTGAGGAGCCCCCAACCATTAGACTGATTCATTATAGAAAGAGCACAAAGAGAAGCCCGCATCCTCTTATACCTGTGTTCATCTATTATTCGCTCTGTGTTCTTGCATTGTTCTTACGATTCTACATCTTTCACGGCGTAGATCGCCTTTGACCGACTCACAAATGACGGTGCCTCAACATAAACTACTATAGTTTGGAGTTTACCCCATCGTCCCACCCCACGCATCGTCCCTCCCGGCTCCCGCGCGCAGCGTCCTCTTGCGTCCATCGTCCGCCAACACAACTTCACGCACGAAACAAAAACTGCCATTTCCCCTCCCCACTTCCTCTACAACACATTAGTAACTCCCCATCCTCTCTCTCCCCTCCCTCTTTCTCCTGCCTCTCTCTCGCTTCACAGGCTATCAGCGCCGCAAGCCGGCCACGACCACGCTCCTCCCCCTCGGCGCATCCTCCTGCCGCCGCCGGCGCCCACGTGACCGCGGCCCTCCTCCCGTCACCCGGCTCCGGGATGCGCCCGCGACCCTCCCGACGCCCGTGCGGCAGCGGCCCTCCTCCCGGCGCCCGACTCCAGGACACGCCCGCTCTCCATCGCCGGCCTCCCTCTTCCCCGAGCTCGATGTCGCCGGCCTCCCTCTTCCCCGCGCCCGACGCCGTCGTCGTCCCTCTTCCCCGCACCACGTTCCCTCGCATCCGCTACCACCGCTACCTCGCCGAGTTCAAGACCGACGCCAAGCACAAGGACGCCGCAGACTCCACACTCATCGCCTACCAGGCCGCTCAGGTCTTCCCCACTCTTCCACCGACATCCCCATCTTTTTTTGCCTCTTTCCTCCTCCGGAGAGCGATTTGACTCAAAAAAAGGTTGGATCTTGGGCGGTTCTTTTCTTTAGGACATAGCCATGAAGGAGCTGCCACCGACCCACCCCATCAGGCTAGGCCTCGCGCTCAACTTCTCCATCTTCTACTACGAGATCCTCAACTCGCTGGACCGCGCGTGCTCGCTCGCCATGCAGGTGATTTGTTGCTTCTTGCTTAGTTTCTGAGTTTATTTGTCAAGGAATTGGTGCATATCTATAATCTGGTATAGATCAGAGTAGAAGAAGAGGTTGGGGTATGATTTGTTTGTCTAGATTATTTGGGCCGATTTAGTTCCTTTCTCCAATGCATCCGGCAATATTTTCGATTTTTTATGTGACGGTAGATTCTTACGCTGCTTGCATCCGTATTATTCAGAGCTCACTCACTGCGTCTGCAGTAGTTTTGGGAGTGTAAATATTCTTCAGTTACAGTTACAATCTGCCAGTGTTAGCTGATTCCTTTGGATATTTGGTCACTGGTTTCTTGATATTTTTGATTTTTCATGTGACGGTATGTTCTTACGCTGCTTGCGTCCGTATTATTCAGAGCTCAACTCACTGCGTCTGCAATACTTTTGGGATTGTAAATATTCTTCAGTTACAGTTACAATCTGCCAGTGTTAGCTGATTCCTTTGGATATTTGGTCACTGGTTTCTTGGTATCCTGTAGACCCATGCCGGTTCAAATTTTCGCATGCTTCCAAGATGTGACTGTTATCTTGCAGAGTGTAGCCCCACATGCTTGCTTGCTACGTGCAAGTATTAATGGCATGGATTGCTTGATTAAGATAAAGAGAGTACCATGCTGCTCATCTAGCTGGACTGCCAACTTGTTAGCTCTGTAATACCAATAAATTTGTAGCTATATTTGTTGGTTGCAATGAGCTTATGCATATGAAATGTTCTTTTAGAGTAAATTGATTCCACAAGGCACATCGTTCCAAGTTATGTCATTGAATTCTTATCCTTCAAAAAGTCTAATTGATCTGGATCCTACAGTCCTGAAAAGCTTTGCTGCAAATAAATAGCCAATAATAGCTAGCCCATGTTGTCTTTTGGTATGTGATCATACTCCCTTATGTTTTTAGGCCTTCGACGAAACCATTGCGGAACTGGATTCCCTTGGGGATGATTTGTGCCCCCCCCCCCCCCCCAAAAAAAAAAGTAATAACACCGTGTAATGTGATCTATGACATCCAAACACATGCTAAAGGCATTTGATTGATTTAAAAGTTACCCAGTTGTATCGGTTAATTGACTTGCCTTTCAGCGACTAATACAAAGAATTTGTCTTAAGGTTTGAACCACTTGATATCTGGGTAATATAATTTAAACTTTGATTACATGTGTGTGTAGAATTGCTAGATATTCCAAGACCGGACAGCAACAGAGATCCATAGAAATGAAATGTTCACTAAAGTTGTTACAATGATTTAGCTCTTTTATCATATGATCTCCTATTGGTTTGTCCACCACACCATCTGATAGCTATGTAGGATTGTATGGATCTATGAGTTGTCATGCTAACAATTCAGCTTCTCTTATGTTTTGTCCATCTTACCTCTCGTATTTGTGCTACTTGACAAGGTATAATGAGGCAATCACAGTTCTATGACACAGCTAAAGCTTAACATGATCCACTTAAAATGTTTCAGAATGAGGCATCAGTGATGAATGCAGTGTTGCTACAAGTGTCACTTGAAAAGATAGGCGTTGAGACACAAGTCCAGACTTCATTGAGGATGCAAGATGTTGCAGAGCCATACATAAGACAACAAGCTATGCGTCATCTTGAAAAAGGAAGGGTTGTTATTTTCGGAGGGTTTGGTGCTTAGACGAGGAATCTACTTTTTACAATAGATACAACAGCTACCTTGAGAGCTTCTGAAAGTATGTCTATCTTTGAACCCCCTCCCCTCAAACAGACCCAGCTTTTTCCCGGCATTTCTACATGCATGCACATTGTACATTTATTAGTTAGTTCTTTCTTAAAAAAATGTTTGCTTTGGTGTAGAAATCTAACTAGATGAACTATTAACCAGTCAATGCAGATGTAGTCCTTAAAGGTGCTGCTGGAGACAGTGTATATGGTTGTCCTCCTGGAAGCAACAACAATGTGGCATTTGAGCGCATTTCATATAAAGAGTTGGTGGCAAGAGGATTCAGCGCAATGGATGTAACAACAATTACCTTTTGCTAGGAGAACAATGTTCCTGGTTAGTCTACCTATGTCTTCCTCCAAATTTGAGATTAACTTTTCAGCACTTCAGATAAGATGACTATTGTGCGCTCATTTCTTGCAGTTGTCCTCTTTAACATGTTAGAGCCTGGTAACATCTCTAAGGCGCTTTGTGGAGATCAGATAGGGACATTAAGTGAAGCGTGTGTATGAAACAGTGAATGGATGCCCAAATCAGCAAGTAGTATTTCTTGATCGCAGTTACAAAATTAACTCTGGTTGTTTGGCAGTCTTGTTATAACAGTAGATGTAAGCTTTTGTAGCATTCATAGTTCTTTTGTTGGACATGGCACTCAGTACCCAATAAGCAGAAGGTGTAGTTCTTTTGACTGATGGTCTATCTTATATGTCATCACATACATAACGTTTGTAATTATTTTACATGATGGTCTAACAATTATTTATGTATTGAGGTATACTATGGAAATGTTGTTTGTTATTGTTCATTTACATAATTGTCGTATGAAGTGCTTGTTCAATCATGTTGTACTAATATGATAATTCTAGATATATGTATCACTATGTTTTGATTGGTTGAAGGGAAATATTTTTTGTGTAAAGTTTGGGTTCCATTGCAACGCACGCCCTACTAGTATGCTCTGATTTTATAGTTTCCCTGCATGAGATTGGGTCCATCGTAAACATACTTTTCCTATCGATTTTATGCTATCTTCAGAAAATCGTCTATGGTGTACTTCATAGGATCGAGAAAGTATCTTGAGCTGAATTCTGAACTCTGGGGACTGCATAGCAAAAGCGAGAAGAGACTGTTGCTCTGAAAGATTGATACTTTGATGTTTTAGTATTGTGCTTTTCAGTTTTCATACGATTGATGAGTGTATTTGGCTATGGAACTGAAAAAACATTAGGATCACAAGTGAAAGAAATTCTGTCTGAAGAGTGCCTGTGTGTCAAGAGTGTAGTTCTTTTCCTTGAGCATATTTCTTTTTCAAAGCAAAGAAATTTCGAGTTTTCTATCTTCATAAAAGATTGTAACACCCCCCTTCTTCCCTCTCTTCCTCCTCTCTCCTCCCGCTGACGCCACGACAAGACCGCGGCGAGGCCGCCGCTCCTCCATCTTCTCTCCTCGCCAGGCCCACCACTAGCGCGCGCCCGCGCCCCGACGCCGCGCCAGCAGCCGTGGCCTCGCGCCGCCCCGCACTGCCTCGCCCGCGACCGCCTCGGGCGCACCGCCCTCTCCCACTCGCTCCCACTCGCAGTGCACGCGCCCTTCGCCGTCACCACCTGCCGCTCGGCGGCCGTGCACGTCTCTTCCCGGCTCCCCCGGCTCCGCCTCCGCCGGTGCCCCACGCTTCCCGGCCCCTTGTCCTCCTCCCTCCCCTCTCCTCCGTCTTAAAGCCCCCTTTGGCCCCGCTTCGCCGCCTACCCCCATCCCCTTCTTCCCCAAGCAAGAAAACCCGAGAGAAGAGGACCGAGCAAAGAAGAAGCAAGGAGGAAGGAGACCGAAGTCTTACCATCGCCGTTGCCGCCGCTCGGTGAGCCCCGTCGCCGCCGCCATTAGTCGCGCCTCCTCCGCTTCGCCGCCGCCGCCGCCTCCCGTATGCGCTTCCTCCGACCGCCGCCGCGCCCTCGAGCCTCCTTCTTCCGTGCGCGCCGCCGCCGCGCCCGATCCTCTCCTCTCGCCCTAGCTTTTCCCCTCTCGCAGCGTCGCCCGAGACCCTCGCCCTTTCTTCTCTTTCGGTCATTGGGCTGCGGCAGCGTGGCACACAGGCACCGGCCGCGGGCGGGCCAAAAGCCGACGTGGGCTACTGCTTTTTCTTTTTGTTGTTGTTTTTCCTTTCTTTTTCTTTTGTTTTTCAAAAGTGAGACTTCAAAAATTAGTATCTTCCCCATTTTAGCTCCAAAAATTGTAAAATAAATTTCTAAAAATTTGTAAATTCAAGATCTTGCTAATGGCATAGGTCTTGTTTAATTTGGAGTTTATTTGTTGTTCATTTGTATTTAATTGCTCTTTTTGTTTATTTGTGTCTTTTTCCGGTTCGATCACCCGAGTAGGATTTGAAGACGTCGAAGATCCTCAAATTGATCAAGACCAAGTGTATCAAGATCCTCTTACCTATAACCCAGGCGAGTCAATACTTTGATCATATTGAGCCTACATTTTATGCAAATTATATTCTTTTAAAATAGCAAATTGCATGCTTTAATTCTTTAATCAAATGTATGTTAAAGCTTAAGGTAGTTAAATACCCATTTGATGATTAATTAATTATTACGCCATCCTTGACAACTTGAATCTCTCAACCATTGTCACCCTAGTAACTATGTGGTAATACTAGTTATAGGTTGTACTTAAGCGACATGCTAGTCTTGCTTAAGTACCGGGACATTAAACTGTCCCAATCATCATCTCTTCAAACATGAAAATATTTTGGGCAGTCATTGGTGGTCCATGACTGAGACAAAGGTGGTAACTGGTTTTACTCCTCAAAACCTTAAAATTGCTATTACCTCTGCCGGTGGGCGGTAAGATGAATGGTATGACAGCGGTGCTAATGTAGCCCAAGGATCTGTTGTGTTGTGGATCGAATGTGGAATGAACCGCCTGCATAACCCTAAGGACTTAATCTTGTCATGACTCTCTGGTAAAACAAGTGCAATCACAAGTCTGTAAAGTACAACCTGGCTAAATAATTTGTACACATCGCATGCGAAAGTTGCATCGATAGATGATCCGCGACACCATGAGCCTTGTGGCGAGGGTGTCGGGTGCGTGACGTAAGTCGTTGGATGGCGCAAGAGGGGTCCGAGTAAGGGTTGACGGGTCTAAAAGAGCGTAACCCTTCGTGGGACGAAACCTCAGCAAAGTGTAACTAATACTGCTGGATGCATTGTAAAGGCCTTGTGATGATCTCCTTGATTCACATGTCTATGGAAACGTGTGTACATATCAAGACGATTATCTCTTGTGGGTAAAGTGTACAATCTCTGAGAGTTATAAATCGTTTAAGCAGTGTGCCCACGGTCAAAAGCGGACATGGAATTTAACTTGAGTTAGTTCTATTTCAAAAACCTTTGTGGGTGGTATGAAAATTGTATGGCTCACCTAGCCCAGGTTGGATTTTTCCCTGGTTTGCACTCTGATGTTAATGTATGGGGTAATCCCAATCAAATTAAGCATTGGTAGAGTTTCCACTGAGGGAACCTCTCTTTGTTATTAAATATTGCACAATTACTTCTCTTTCTAAAAATGCAATTTGTTAAAATGCTAAGTGCTAGGAATTTGTAATTATGATATTTGAAAATATTGCTTTAGCAAATAAAAGAACCCGAGACATCCTTGGTTAGCCTTGCATGTATATTACTGCATTGTGTGTTGGCTCATGAGCACGGAAGTTGTGCTCACCTCGCTCTCTCTCCCCACCAAAACCCTCGAAGTGAAACCCGAGATTACGACTACTACGAGGATCCAGAAGTTGGAGGTCCGGGAGATGATGAAGCATAGTAAAGTCTTTAGATGTTCTAGTCTCGCTTCACCCAGCTTGACTCGCTGGTTCTTGCGTGCATCTTATATTATCTCGAGTCTTTAGGTAATATCGACGCACACGAAGTTTCTCTCGCCGCTGCTCAGTAAGAGACGTGCTCTCACCCCTTTTGCTTCCGTTGTCGCTCCGCTTTGTAATGTAATCAATTTGGCCTGCTCGCCCTATTGTAAAACTCGACCGACGCGGTCTATGTAAACTGTTGTGTTAATTAATGAATGGTATGGTTTACGCCATGTATGAATTGATTCATGATGTATCCGTGAGTGCTAGCTATCGATCCAGGAATAGCACAGTTGTTTCACAGAGGATTCTGGATTAGAAAATCCGGGCCCGACAAAGATTGACTCGATACTAGCTCCCTATATTGAGTTTTTTCTCTCCAAGTTCGAAGGTTTTGGCTTTTTGACATGTCCAATTTCATCTACAGAGATTGTTGCTGAGTCCATGGTCCACACTCGGATGAAATATTGAGCAAAGAGGCACCAACCTCGTCCGGTTGTGTGAAAATGCAGACAACTTGTAATAAGTAACACGGCTCTCATCCGTAACATCATTGTGAAGTTGTTCGAGCTTGAGTGCATCCTTCGAGACCGGAAGTACCAAAGTCCATTCTAGAGAATTTGTTGGCATGCGATGGCACACGATCCTAATCTAAACTTTGGGGCATTTCGCAGCTTGTCGGACATGGCTCAGGTAAGGGTACGATTCGAGCGCTAAACTGAGAGAGATAAGTCGTCATCTTTTTGGGATACCATGTAAATATATGATATCCTTCCGTGTCAATATTATAATAATGTTATCGCAGTGTCAACATACTTAACTAAAAAGTATAATAATATCAACGCTTATATCAGCAAATATGTGATGTCATTGCTTAGGTCATCATCTTTCTTGGACATAAAGTAATGAGTTGTAAAGTTAAATTTTTCAATTTGAGTTGTAGCTCTAGTTGCAAATAACCTACTACGTGGACATCTCTAGAACACACATTGTCTTCTTCCTCAAATACTACTCCAACACCAACTGTGTTAATCACCAGAGGTAGAACGAAGCAAATTAATCAAGAGGTAAGAGGCGAATCTTTTCCTCAATGAGCTACATGTTGACTTTTATATGAATAGATTGTTACTTAATGCCTATACTTTATTTGTTATAAGATTTCATGAAGAAGATTTGGAGGCAAAGGAAAATAGGCTACTACAACTTCAAGAACAAAGGAACCAACACTCAACAATGTATGTTGTCTATTGGTGCAAAGAGATGAGCAGTGGGACCTATCTGTAAGAGGACAACCAGTGGGACCTACTAGCAAATGTCAGCATCAAGATGAGGTCGTCGCATATGTTATCATAGCCACAGAAGATCGTGTAATCACATAAAATCATCACGACATGATGTAAACACATATGCCATCATAGCAACAGAAGATCGTGTAACCACAGAAGATCATCATAAATGTGATGTAAGTGCATATGTCACCCTGCACCGCCGTACTGTACCAAATGTACTGTAGCAACCGACCTAAAAACCTATATAAGGAGGAGTACCCCCTCCCATGTAATATAGAGTTGAATTTTCAGAAATATGAGCTTTTTGTTCTAAGGTTTGTGTGAGCTATTTTCACCCCCTTTAGAATTGGGAATTATCTGACAGTTCTTGTCTTCGTCGTTCTTGTGGTTGCCTCGGTGATTGCTAGAACACGTTTACTCCACGTGAGTGAATAGACAAAGGATTGAAGCGTGTGGTTGGGTGAATCGAGTGCCGCAGGTTGCCATATAGAGGAGGTGGCTGGCGGTGTCATTCATCAGGTTGCACGGGTCCAGTTATCTCCAATCCTATGATGTAAAGATCGGGACAACCCCGCCCCGCATCAATTGGTATTAGAGATCAAGGTTGTCACAGTAGGATTTTACCCTTAGGTACTATATTTGTTGTTGTCGGTGTTTTAGAACCGATCTTACGTAAAGATTGTTTGATTCGGGGGGTCTCCACAATTGATCACACAGACGAAGAAGACACGGGGATTTTTATATGTGTTCGGCCTTCTCCGTGAGAATAACAACCCTACTCCTGTGTATCTTGTATTTGCTCTTTGGATTACAATCGAATAAGGATATTCCTAACTGTTCTCCAGAAAAGGCTCTGTTTCCTCTACAAAAGCCCCTCTCTCCCTATCTCTAACAGATACCTATTTATATTAAGCAATAGTGGACGTTGTCCTTCGGGCTAACTAGTCGCTCATTATTATGTAATAATGAGAGTAATTACCGAGTAGTAACCTCCCCATGCTTTGTCAATCGCCACATCGAGATAGTGGAGAATTATCCGCATTATTTCGTAGATAATCACGTATTTTGACCGCTAGATTCTCACCGCTTAATGGGCCATCAAATGGGTGGGTCCAGAAGTCGTGAGGAACCCGTAGGTGCCTAGTCGTGAAAACTTACGACTGGATATACTGTAACGATCATACCATAGTCGAGAAGAGCTTATGACTAGATAGTAGTCGTAGCAATTATACCATGGTCGTAGAAGAGCTTCGATCAGGGTAGTCGTAGGGCAGCCTACGACTTCCCGACTAGTTCTTCCCTTTGATATTTTAAGGGTATGTCTTATGACATCATATTTCTTGATTATGGAGTAAATAAATGAGGATTATTTAGATCCTCGCCATCTAGCCCCCACTTTCAAGTGAAAATAACTTACTTGAGCGAAGGTTTGTAGACGATCCTTTGACCATTAAGGGTCGTTAGGAAGATGTTGAAGGAAAACTCTTCAACCCTTGTTTCTCGACCAGAATATGCTTGATCGAGGTAATTTGTTAAGGTTGTCATGACTACAAGATGTCGTAAGATAATGTACGACTTCAAGCAACAGAGCTTTAAGACCGACATAAGATTTTTCCGGTTGGTCTTTCACTTGACCCGAGGGTCAAGATAGTAATATCACTTGAGGTGTGAAAAGGTGTCTTGGGACTTTCCATGGGCGTAAAGCCCGTCCGTTGAAGCAACCCTGCGGTGGCGATCGTTGGGATTTCGTGACGTTTCATCTCAATCTGTGCGGTTATAAACGGGCCGCAGGGAAGAACTTAGGTTCTTACCTTTTTACCCAACAGTCTATTGCTTTCTTGTTTCTTCCGCCGACGGTGACTCCGTACATTTTCTTGAAACTTTCCCAACCTTAAATCTTCTTACTCCGAGAAAGAAGAAATGGCCGTGGTTGTCTCGAGTGGGGCCGAGTCGGAGATGGACGATGCGAGGATGATCGCGAGTCGCCGAGAAGATCCCCGAGGGTCTTCTCGTGAAGTGGATTGCGCTTAACGGCAAGATTGGCCTTCAAGAGAAGAAGACCAAATTCCGCCTTCCAGCTTATCGTGAGTGTGGCCTTGATTGCGCTCACACTCTTCCTCACACTCGTGAAAGCACTTCGGGTGGAATTAGTGAACCTTGGTCCTAATTCCATCACGATGTTAAGTGTATTCGTACTTGTGTGAGGCCTACCTAGGATTCCATGACCTCGAGTTGTTCTAGTATTATTATGGAATGGCCAATTGCCGATCGCTGTAGTCGGGTCCAAGCTCCACAACAACAAGTCGAAGGAGTACATTCAGATGTTTACCCGCCGCCATGGCCGGGTTGGAAGAAGAGGTGGTTCTATTGGGAGGTTACCCAGAAGATAGCCTCGCTCGTTGGACAGCCGCCGAGCGATCTTCTTCCTGGGACTCGACTCCCGATAATCTCGACCGATAGCCCCTATATTCAAGCTATCAAAGACTTGAAGTCGGAGGGCTCACCAGTTGGCACGTGGTGAAGGACTTCATCACGCGCAGGATTAGTCCTTTGAAGACAAGGGTCCCTCCCATGTGGAGGTACTCAAGAAAGGACGACCCAACCAGGGACTACAAGGACGGTGAGTAGAAAAACTTACTCTTCGGTTGTATCCTTGGTTAACCCCGATTTAGTCTGCTTTAATCGTATTGTCCATATTCCCGCATCTTCCGCAGCGAGGTTGACGACGTGTCGCTCATCCGCGAGAAGCACCCGCGAATACAACGGCTCCTCAAATCCTCGCGCTTGGCCACAGAGGAGAAAGAAAGGCGCCTAAAGGTAATCAAACGACTCGCCTTTAGGTGTTTTATTGTCGAGAATAGTATACAACTAGCCGATTTGTCTTAAAAGCTTACGATCGGCATCGATCGAGAAAATCTTACGACCGGATGTAATCAGAGAATAACTTACGATTAGACAATGTCGAGAAAACTTACGACTTAACGTAATCGTAGAATAACTTACGATCGAGATAATGTCGAGAAATGCTTACGACTTTTGTGCCGATCATACGGACCACTTTTCTCCTTCTTCAACAGAGGGTTGGTATGGAGAACCGCCAAGGCGACGAGGAAGTCGACGGTGGTTGTGAAGGGCGATCACAGACGAGTCGCGTGATCCTCCATCTAAAGCGCCGATCGTAAAAGTCGGCGACAAGGGGGTTCGAGTTCGCTCCTCCCGCTCCTTTTACTAAGTTTGCCGCAAATCTAGCCGCGAAAAGAGAGAGAAGAAGAGGCTCTTGCCCTTGCGCAAGGTCCCCAAAGTTAAGGTACCTTTCTATTACGATGACAAGTCCTTCGTATTTTGGCTTCGCGCTTTGTTAGACAAAGAAGAAAAGGAGAACGGAGGGAGTTCATGTCTTTGTGAAGGAAACCGCCGCCTGTGGGAATCAAGCCTGGGAAGTAAAGATTCTTAGGGTGGTCGAGACCGATCTCGCCCACCCGAAGTCGGGAGGAGGTGACTCTGTTGCCCGAGTGCATCTCAACCAATGGTGGTTGAGAAGAAGTCAAGAAATCTTCCGTTGGGAAGGTTGCTCCCAAATTCTGGGTTAGGTCCAAATACAGAGGTATGTAAAATAAAACACATAAGTGTAATGACTACTTCATCGCTTTATTTGTTGACTTATTGTTGCGCTTTGCGATTCTCACCGGCGCCTTCAAATTTCTAGGGGAACTCTCATAGAGGATCCCGTTATCACCCCTTCAACCGAGGGGGTGCGACAACAACAAGAGTCAAGATCTAGCTATCGCCCCCGCCGCAGTAAGAGGCCGCAGCTGCCAAGTCGCCGCTAAGGCCGATGATGTTGAAGTCGCCACGATATCCGAGTGTCGAGGGACCGTGATGGAGGCCGCACATGCCTCGAGGGAGGCACCAGCAGACGACGCGGCCGCGAGCACCGACCGCCGTGTGTCGGCAAGGAGGTCGTTGAGGACGCTCTCCGCCTCGGTGGAGTTCACGCCACGCAGTCGAGGAGTATTTCAACTTTTGATCCGACTTCTTGGCCCCGACTCCATCATAGGATCTTCCGCCTACCACTCCCATGATCGAAGTTCTCACCCCAAAGAGCATTGTCAACCGCGAGACGATTTAACAATGAACGACTTGAAGGGTATGGTGGAAGCGAGTCGAGGAGATGGATGGGTCAAGGATCCATCACGAATAGTCTCCATGTTTGCTTGGTCAAACATGAACGTAAGTATTTATCGATACTCACTTAGGGTCTTATCTCTTTATCTTATCGCTTTCTCTTTCGAGAGCCGTTGAGCAAGTCGCTACGATTTGCGTAGTACACCCAGAATTTGTCAAGCTTCGACAAGAAAAGGCAACACTCTGCGAACAAGCGCAGAGGTGGTGAGTGATTGATTATAATCGCTTTGATTTATTCAACACTCGTAACCGCTGTCGAGAAAAGCTTACGACTTGTGCTAGTCGAGAAAAACTTACGACTAGGGGTGGTCGAGAATAACTTACGACTACCCATTGGTCATAGAAATGCTTATGACCACTTGTTTTCATGTCCGCTCTTTTATCTTTACAGTTTAAGAGCGTTAAAAGACCTTGGTTGATTCGCCGACTTTGAAAAAGCCGAGTCAAAGAAGCTAAAGGACAAAACATCGACCTCCCAAGAAACTTCAGAGGCTAACTCGCAACTAAACAAGCAGCAGAAAGAATAAACAAGACGATTACGATCGCTCGATCCTGGTTTCGCTTCTCCCTCTTTTTGACTTCTTATTCTTTTGCGTAAAAGGAAGTCGAAAATAAGACCCTTCGCCGATGTGGGGCTCTCCGATCGAGGTTAACGAAGACCTCGTTGTCCGTGAAATCCCGCATGGCGAAGGAGAAAGACCAAGAGATTGGAAACTTAGGTCTCCAATTAGCCGTAAGTAGAACTTTACCGCTATTTATTCATCCTATCTTCTCATAGAATCGCTTTTTCTTATTCAATCCTCGCCTTATCGCATCGATTGATCAAATAAAACGACTCCATGAGGCTTCGACTTATTCTGTGAGGAGACAAAATCAATGAAGATCAATCTTCAAGATAATATCTCACTTCGAACAATGTACTGGATGGGCTTCGTGTCGAGGGTTGCTCCTCGTGATGACACGATGGCCGCCATACGAGTGCCATTGGGGAACAAGTCGGTACTACGAGCGAGATGATATCTACTCAAGGCCAATCGTAACGATTCAATAAGGGAAGCGGTCAGGAGCCGTGAGTTTTGTTTTAGCAAAACTCAAGGCCCGCGATCCCAACCTTAATCTTCATTCGTTGAGCCGACTTCGACGCACCAACTGTCGGAAGTCGATCAAGAAATGCGATCGGTTGGCGAGAAGGTCGAGGAGATGCAGATAGAATCTCCTAGACAGAGTAGTCTTGTAATATATTCTTTTTGGTGGTGACGCATAAATATATGATCCTTTTTCCCGCAAATTATCTTGTAGAGTAAGTAGTAACTCGTAAGATAAAAGAAGAAATAGTTAGACCAGATATGAGCGATTCCTCCTTCCTTCCAGATCTTTCTGCGAATCATCTCATAGAGTAGTTAGTAACTCGTAGGATGATATCTTTAGAAAAATTAGACTAAGAAATGAAGTCATGTTTATAACTTTATCCTAGTTCTCACACTTACTTAGTTTATTTTCAATAAACTAGGTAAGTAGTAAAGAAAGGGTTCGAAAAATAGAGAGGTTTGTTCTGCCTTAGAGTTGTCAAACATCGACTTATTTGCACTAGTCGAAAGAGTAGAAACAGATCGACACTAGGAAGTTCCTCTAGTGGGCAGGACCACGTGCAGAGAAAAAGGTTTCACTAGGTGATGTTACCATCTCCACTGCATTAATTAACTCGATAATGACGACTAGAGTGAGACAAACTTCTCGAGTACCTTAAGGATTCATTCGACTACATTCATTTTCCCGACTAAGTCGCTCGCAAAGAAAAGTAGGAAAGCGAACGACGCTAGGAAGTTCCTTCTAGTGGCGGGACCACATGCAGATAGGAGAGGCTTCGACTAGGTGTGTTTCTTCCTTCACCAAGAAACTTCTCTAGTTTTTTGAAAAGGTAGTCGAATGCATCTCAAAAGGGTCACTCTTCTTAGTTTATTTTTCAAATAAGCTAAGGTGATATGAATTCGCTTAACAACCGACCATTTTCCCGAGCTCAATAAGCTTTGTAATCGATTGTTTAGGAATGAAGTGACATTAGAAGCTCCTTCCAAAGGCGTAACCACATGCGAGAGGAGAGACTTGACTAAATGTATCGCCCTTTGCTAACCATTGTACAGAAGGATGAGCGGGAAAATGATCAAAAAGAAAAGCGAAATTCAAAAAATAGACAAAGAAGATAGGAGAACTCGACACTTTATTGTCGTTGAAGTTTGTTACACATAAAATTTGCGTGAATCGGTCAATATTCCAAGAATTTGAGAGTACACGGCCGCCTTCCATTGCAAGTCGTGATCGATCTCGACGCAACATTTCGACCATTGTAAGGACCTTCCCACTTGGGGAAGGTTTGTTCCGATTAGACCGATTGATAAGTCTCAATACCAAATCACCGCAATGAGGCCGTGAGGTTGGACCTTCACGATCATAGTATTCGCGCAGGCTTGTTGGTAGATCTTTGAACGGAATGAAGCTTTGTTCCTCCGTTCTTCGAGCAAAGCTGATGTCGCTCGTCAAGATGTTCTTGAGACGAGTCGTGAAACTTGTCGACTTTTTTCGACTGATCTTTAGTTCGAGGAAGCATGGCTTCGCACCAAAAACTAGAAAGAAAGGTGTTTCTCCCATAGCTCGGCTTATTTGTTGCATCTGCCCATAATATCAAGGTAATTCCTGCACCCAAGCCCCGAGCGCTTTACAAGTTGATCAAGACTCGGTGTTGATTCCCTTCATTATTTGGCCATTCGCTCTCTCGACTGCTCCGTTGCTTTGGGGGTGAGCGATAGAGGCGTAACACAAACGAGTTCCCAACTCGTCGCAAAATTCCTGAAATTTTGCGCTTGTGAATTGTTTACCGTTATCTGTGATAATTCGACTTGGTACTCCAAATCGAGTGATCACGTATCTCATCATGAACCGTTTTGCTGCTTCCGTTGTTATCCCAATCACAGGTTCAACTTCTATCCATTTTGTGAACGTATCAATAGCCACAAACAGGAACTCGAAACCTCCTAGAGCTCTGGGTAACGGTCCTAGGATATCGAGACCCCAAGTTGCAAAAGGTCATGACAGAGGAATTGTTTGCAACGCCTGAGCTGGTTGGTGTATTTGCCGGCTGTGAAACTGGCATTGTACACATTTTTTAACCATCTCTTTGGCATCGTAGAGGGCTGTTGGCTAATAAAAACCTTGTCGAAAAGCTTTACCAACCAGTTGTTCAGAGGAAGCATGAGTTCCACAGATCCTCCGTATGTCGTGAAGGAGTTTTAATCCTTCGCTTATGGAATACATCGCATGAGCACCCTTGAGTTCCTCTTTATAAAGAACACCTTCACCAAAGTATACATTTTGGCTTTTCGATAATCGATCCGACTCTAGATCGCCTTCTGTAAGGAACCCGCGTGAAGATACTCATAAATGGGCGCCATCCATGTATCTTCGCACTCTAGAGAGGCTATTTCTATAGAAGGTGTCTCTAGTTCGCCGACTATGGATCGGTTCAAGTCGTTCCAAGAACACCCTTTCGGTACTAAGGATCGGAGGAAGCTAGTCGAGCCGCTTGGTCTCATGAGGAAATTATCCTTTCGAGGATAAATTGTACCTCAAAGCCCAAAAAGTGCTTTTCTAACTTTCGCATTCGATAGGTACCGGGACATGGTCAAATTGGAGCACCGTACTCCTTTCCGACTTGATTCACGACTAATCGAGAGTCTCTCTACGAGCGATCGTCGAATCGAGAGTGTTCGCAACTCGTATGCCGCCTAGCAAACCTTCGTGCTCGCCACATTATTAGTGGCCCAAAGTTTAATTGTATGGCATACTTTAAGGTTTCTCCGGTAGGAGATTCCAGACCACCCCACCTTCGAGCCACTTAATGTGAGTGACCCGTCAGTACATCATCCACCGATCGTGGGAATCAGATCGGGATCCCTGAAGCAGTTCAGATTTGTCCATTTGGCGACAAAGTCCGCCAAGATCTGGATTTAACGGCCGTTCGGGACACGAAATGGATGTCTAACGCCCCAAGTTCAATCGACCATTTTGCCATGCGCCCCGCCGTTTCCTATTTCGAGGATCGCTCCCAGGGAAACTCGCACGGCACAACTAGTTTGTGCGCTCGAAAATAATGCCGCAGCTTCCTCAAGACATGAGGAGGGCATAAAGAAGTTTTTGAACTCGAGGTAACGCGCTCCTTAGGTCTCATGCAAAACCTCACTCACGTAGTATACTGGTCGTTTATGCGTTTTCACGTTCTACGACCGACCGCGCTATCGCTCGTGGCGTGGCGGCTAGGTAAATTAAGAGTGTTTCTCCTAGCCGGGAAGCTAGACCGAGCACTCGTGAAGATACCTCTTGACTTCCTCAAAGGCTAAGTTAGCCTCTTCGACCACTCGAAACCTTCATGTTTCCTTAGAAGTTTGAAGAAAGGCGCCTCTTTTCTCCGATCGTGCTATGAAACGACTTAACACCGCAATGCACCCGTGAGTTTTTGGACTTCTTTTTCGTGGTCGGGCGATCGAGTGATGGCTTTGATCTTTTAGGATTTGCTTGATTCCTCGCTCGAAACCAGAATCCAAGCAATTTTCCCAAGAGACCCCAACACACACTTCTCGGATTTCGTTTCAATTGGTGTTTTCGAGGTTGTCGAAAGTCTCCCGCAAGTGCGTGATATGTTCGAAGTCGTTTGGTGCTTTTACGACTAGGTCATCAACATAGGCTTCCAAATTTCGCCTAGTTGAGGAGCAAAAGTCGTTTGCATCAAACGTTGAAAAGAAGCTCCAAACATTTTTAGATCAATGGCATTTTGACATAGCAAAATACCCCAAACGGTGTAATAAATGCGGTCTTTTCTTCATCTTCTCGATGCATACCGATCCGATGATAACCGAGTATGCATCTAGAAAACTCAACATTTCACATCTGCGAGAGAGTCAACCAACCGATCGATGCGAGGTAAAGGGAAATCATCTTTTGGACAAGCTTTATTGAGGTCGAGAAAGTTCACGACATACGCCATTTGCCGTTAGACTTTCTAACCATTACAGGTTGGCCAACCACTGGGTGATTGACTTCTCTTATAAAGCCCGCTTTAAGCAACTTGTCCAATTCGACCTAATAGCATCTCGTCGATCGGGGCAAATCTCGTAACTTTTGTTTTACTGTAGTTTATCGTGCCGTAAAGTTGCTTTGTGCTCGATCACATTCCTTGGGACTCGGGCATGTCGGATGCTTGCCACGCGAAGACATCGCGTTGCTCGGAGGAAAGTGATGAGGGCGTCTTCCTATTTGGGGTCGGAAGAATCCCCAATGCGAACAGTCTTAGAGGGCTCCTCTGCGTCCAGAGGAACCTCTTTGACCTGGTCGTTCGACTTAGGTGCAGCTTTAGGCTTCGACTTGCTAGTCGAAGGCTGACTTTCATCTCGAGTTGGTAGTTGTCCAACCATTTAGAGGGAACGATGGTCGCAGGAATGCGCCATCTTCTTGTCACAATATATCGTGATCACTCCTTTGGGACCTGGCATCTTAAGACATTGGTACCCATAGTGAGTAGCTATCAAAAAATTTGCCAAAGTAGGTCGTCCGAGTATAGCGTTATCGTCAGATCGAAATCGATCACGTCAAAGGAGACCTTCTACGTCACGAAATTGCTTGGTGATCCAAACGTTAAAGGAAGGGAAACTTGGCCAATGGGTTTGGCGAAGACCGCATGCGATTCCATGAAATGAATATCGCATCGGTCTTACCTTTGTCCTCGGTACATGCATCTCGTCCAGTACTCAGAAGCAAGATATTTAACGAGCTTCCACCATCAACTAAAACTCGATTAACTCGACAATTGTTGATGGTGGGTTCGACCACTATCGGAAATCGACTGGTCTAGTCGAAGGTATCGGACAATCACCTTTCTCAAAGCAAGGGTGATTTCCACCACTTCGATAATTTATTGACAAGAGGAGTCGATTGTGTTTACCTCACGCTCGATCGCTTTTGGTGTCTTCGTGATTCGTATGTCAAGACCCCATAGATGTGATCAATGGTGTGTTGCGGGTCCCGAACGACATCTCCTCATCATCCGACTCCTTTTGTCCACCGGTTTGGCCCACTGCTCAAGAATAGGAAGTGGCCCTTTGCCGTAATAATAGTCCTCGAAGTTTCGTAAGAAAACTCGCAGCTACTGAGGTCATGCCCTTCTTTTTTATGAAAAGGACACCACCTGGGTTTGTCGTTTCTCTGATCTTGGCGTTTACCTTTACCTCGATCGAGATTTTGCTTGGGGTTGCGTGGCTCTCTTATCGCATGCCTAGGACCTCCTTAGAACCGCATCCGAGATTTTTGATTTTTGCTTTGTTCTTAGATTTCCTAGCCTTTTATCCTTTTTCTTACCACTACTTCGCCGCTTCGAGGGATGCCATCTTTGAGATCGATGGTATTGTTCCATTCGACCGCTTTAGCAAAGAATGCAGTCGCATATCTATCAGCCATCTCAAAGAGTTCAGCGACGGTGGCAGGTGGATGTAAGGCGATGTCCTTTGTTATTCTTCTGCTACGGACTCCCTGCTTGAAAGCCCTGATCATAGATGAGTCGAATCGCGGAATAGAATTTCAACTCGATCAAGGCGCTGATGAATTGCCGTAGCGTTTCATGGTTGTTCTGTCTTATCCGGTGTAGGTCATCCTCCTTTGCTGGGCGATTATAAGTTCCGTGGAAATTAGCCAGCAATAGATTACAGAGGTGTTGCCACGAGTAGATTGACTCAAATGGCTGGTTTAGAAGCCATGATCGCGCCGATCCTTCGAGCACAGTCGGAAGGTAATTCGTCATGACATGCTCTCTCCTCCCGCAAATTTCTGACGGTGTAGTGTAGATTTGGAGAAACTCGATGGAGTTTTGAGTTCCATCGAATTTCTCCATATTCGTCAGTCGAAATCGAGGCGGCCAACGAACCGCTCGAAGGTCAGGCGAGAACGCCCGACACCCCGAGATAACCTCTTGTCTTCTCTTTTGCAGAAACGAAGGGTTAATGTCGTCGGGCGATCGAACTCGTCGATACCCAGCCATGGGGGGACTAGGCCTATAATAAGCCTCAGCCTTACGGGGGAAATACTCCTCGTACCCCGCTTGCCGCCGTTCATCTGGTCGCCGAAGTGGTGAAAGATCACCCCTCCCGTTGGATTGTGGCATCTTTCTCATGTCGAGAGAACGACATGAGGGAGAGCCGTGCCGCCTTCTATGCGATGAGTTTCCTGAACGGCTAGCAGAAGAAGTAGCCGTACTATTACGACTTCGTGGTTGTGGTCGACCCCATCGTTCGAGTTTTGCCATCGTGTCACGAAGTCTTTGCGTGATCTCTTCGGCAAAAAGGTCATAACCTGGTGCTCGAGTGAGTTCTTGGTGGGTTCTCCAAAGAAATCATTGATGTGCCGGAGTTCTTGAGCTTCCTTCGATTTCGAAATAAGCGCGCCGTGGAGGTTCTTCGAGCCACTATTTTCTTTCGCCGAATTGCCTCGAATGGTCTATTTCGCACCTTTGAACTTGTTTTAATGGGCGCGAGAATGTTGAGGATGTCCCGCGACGTTCATCGAGTGTTCGCTTTCGTCACACGGTGTGGTGTCCTTGCCATTACGACGAGGTGGTGTAGAGTATGCTCGGCGGGAAGCATGTCCAATCCTTCTTCCGGGAGAACGATCCTCATCGGAGGAAGCACGAAGACCTCCCGTGGATGACTTTCACTGCGCCGAGATCTCCTCACTAGAGAGTGGTCGAGCGACACCATTTGGCGACTTGGAGTAAACCTCGGTAGGGGAACTCAGGGTTATAACCGCCTCTCCTGCAGTGGCTCTGCGTCGGGGCGGTTGAATTTGGATGAACAGCATGCTCGATCCTCTTCCCTGCGGAAATACTCGGAGAGAGAGGACCATCAGATGTCGATGGAGCTCCGGGATAATGGCTTCCAGAACTCGTCTTGCCAAGTCGTACTGCCTTAGGGGGACTCGAACACTTGGAGGAAAGACTCTCATCGTGTTGCGAGTTTGCCCCGAGACAGGCCTGTTGCTGGTCGAGTTGACCCTTGCCTCCCGAGGAAATTGATCCCTCGGCTGAGCGTATTGTCGTGGGGGATAAGGATCCCTCCTCGACTCTGGTGGTAATGCAGTCTCCGAGATCTGATAGAAGATCTCCAGAGGCGGCAATACCGTCAGAAGATTCGATACTCGGTTCGTATTCGAGACCGGCATCCATGTCGACGTCTGCGTAATCGGTCAAGTCGAACCAATTCTCCTCGTTCCATTCTCCTGCCATGGTAGCATAAAAGAGAAAAGAAAGAACTGTTGACAAGGAATTACCAGAAGATCCCCATGGTCGGCGCCAGCTGTCGTTGTTTTAGAACCGATCTTACGTAAAGATTGTTTGATTCGGGGTCTCCACAATTGATCACACGCATTTAAGAAGACACGGGATTTTTATACGAGTTGGGCCTTCTCCGGTGAGAATAACAACCCTACTCCTGTGTATCTTGTATTTGCTCTTTGGATTACAATCGAATAAGGATTTTCCTAATCGCATTCTCCAGAAAAGGCTCTGTTTCCTCTACAAAAGCCCCTCTCTCCCTATCTCTAACAGATACCTATTTATATTAAGCAATAGTGGATGTTGTCCTTCCAGGCTAATTAGTCGCTCATTATTATGTAATAATGAGAGTAATTACCGAGTAGTAACCTCCCCATGTGTCAATCGCCATTACGATCAGAGATAGTGGAATTATCTGCAGCTATTTTAGATAATCAGCTGCGTATTTTGATCGCTAGATTCTCACCGCTTAATGGGCCATCAAATGGGTGGGTCCAGAAGTCGTGAGGAAACTGTAGCAGCCTAGTCGTGAAAAACTTACGACTGGACATACCGTAACGATCATACCATAGTCGAGAAGAGCTTACGACTAGATAGTAGTCGTAGCAATTATGCCATGGTCGTAGAAGAGCTTACGACCAGGGGGTAGTCGTAGGGTAGCCTACGACTTCCTGACTAGTTCTTCCCTTTTGATATTTTAAGGGGTATGTCTTATGACGTCATATTTCTTGATTATGGAGTAAATAAATGAGGATTATTTAGATCCTCGTCAGTTGTTTTAATCCCTTTCCAGAAAAAGCTATACAAAAAATATTGTTCTTTGTCGTAGTTTCAATTGAAAATTTTGATGAGTTTTGCTAAGTTCTGATCCATTATAATCTTGCTTACTTGCTGATTCAAAATCTTTATTTGCGTTGCTTTTGTTTGAGCTAATCTGTTTGGTTTTAATAATAAGAAAATTATTGTTAGTCGAATAGAAAACTGTTGTTATGTTGCATAGAATTTCACTCAAATCTGAAATTGTGCAACTTGGTAATCTGAGCTTCACTTATATTCTTTTGAGAACCCAATCTATCCTTTGTGAAAACTTTGGTCCGAATTAAAGACCTGGCTACTCCCGTCGTGCGAAGGCCCACCGCCACCTTGGTCAAGATCGAAGTACCCAGAGCGTGACTCTTCGTGCGACACCACCTCCTCGTCCCAAAGCGGTGTACGACCTGTGAAACATTATGTTATGCATGTAAACACGGCGAAAACGACAAAATAGTATGTTATTCATGCAAAATGGATAGTCATACCTCATCGCACGAAGGTAGAGGATGACTTCGCGTACTCCTACCCCGTGTATGGGTGGAACTCAGGACCTGTCAGAGAAAATTGTCGTTAGTAACTAGTGGAGTCCGAAATAAACAACCAAACGTGCGTATTTCATGCTGGCCTACGAACTGTGTCGGGGTACTCCCAGCACGGTGCCACGAGGACCCACTGCCATGTCCGAGTGAGGAGTCCTGGGGCGTGACACACCGTGGCTCATCCCCCGTCCACGCACATGTGGGTCCACCAACTCCCTCGACCTACGGCAAGATGCAATCTGGATCCCTCGTCTCGTCTTCTCGATGAATTGGTCCATTACCGCTCTAATCTCCTATGCTGTCATGCTGAAGCGCTCCCCGAGCATCATACGACACACGGAGGTCGCTAACTCGTGCATATCCCATTGCAGATCGACATGTACACATAATTAACAAGTTAGAACCGAAAACTTGTGAAACAAATAATAAGTATGGACTGTTCAATACGTACTACGCGATAGAATGCGGAGTCCGATTGGGTGGGTTACATGTCGAATGTTGCGGCCTCGTGTCATGGTGGGCCATCCATGATCCTAATGCAGCGAACCCTCATCCGACTAGAGTACCACTCGTTGTACTCCTCGTACGTCCCGGGGTCGCAGGGGGCATTCTCCTGGACGACGTTCACCAAGGCGCGGAGCCAGCCCTGAATCCAAGGGAACATCCTGTCCGCCCAGGAAGTCCTCGTGGGTACTCCCTTCCTAGTGTACCTGTGGAAGGCAAAACGATTGTTTCATAGGTAGGTAAGGCAAATGGTACGACAGAAGTAAAACATGAACTTACCCATAGACGTTCGGTGCCAACCACTGCCCCTAGGGATTGGGACCTCCTATCGCAGACTGAACTGGTGCATCACCCGGTGCACATGGTACTCCTCCACGAATACATCGTGGACCAAGCTCCTTCGCATGTACCAGTAGGCGTGGTCTCGCGTGCACAGGCTCGACAGGCGTCGGGGTGCGCGCGTACACCCTATCGGGAGTGTACGATATCCAGATGACATGGTCATCCGTCAACTGATCGAATATCACAACGTACTCCGAGTAGGACGTGTGCGTAGTGATTGGAGTGAAGGTGACCTATGGAATAGAATAACAAAAATTTAGTACAAGAAATTGAATTACATTACAAAAAAGAATAAATGTTCAGAAAACTTACCCATCGGCGACACCACACCGTACCCATGGTCAGTCGATCCACGTCGTCATTGACAGCATACATGGCGACAGTGTAGGCTCTATGGTCCAGCTGTGATCGTTCGATCTAGAAAAGCTCGAAGGACCACAGCTGAAGAAGCAGCGGGCATCCAGAGAGCATGGAGCTATCCGAAACCCGATGGAACACGTCGCACAGGGCGTGGTACATCATGCACAGCACCGCCGGGCCCCAAGCGTAGGGATGGATCGCCTCCACCTCCCAGTTTGCCAGCTCGCATGCGTACCGGATCATGTGCTTGTCGACGCTGTTGCTGTGGGACCCTAGGAACATCCGCCACCCAATCAGCCATAGCAAGTAGGCCTTGAAGTGCCTCCTCACCGTGTACTCGGGTGTGTCCTCTGCCATACGCTCTGGCTGTAAGAAGACAGGGACACATAACTAAATTGCACAAAGCAAATGAAGCGAAAGGATAAGACTAATAAAAACTTACATAGAACTTGCATATTCACTTTAGCGATGCCCCGTGGGTACTGCTGAACTCCCTGTAGTTCGTGTTGGGGGGTGGAACGTGACCGGGACATTGTGCGCCGCCAAGGGGAAGCCCGCACAGGACAACCCAGTCAGGAAGGTCACCTCTTGAAGCGTCGGTGCCATGTCCTCGCACGGGAGGTGGAACGCGTGCATCTTCGCCCTCCATCGGTCAACTAGTGCCGTCAAGAGGCATGGGTCATACAGAAAGTGCCTTAGCGTACGACCACCGCCCGCGCGGTCCTGGTCATCCTTCCACGTCGCCTCCACCATCCTTGTTAGTGGAAGGAGGCCTACTGCTCTCAACCTACGTCGGAAAGATTAAGAACAAACGTGAGTCCACCCAAAGTAGTCGGACTGTAGTTGAGTACACGAAGGTCACAATTATACGTACCTCAGAACCCAATGTGGGTCCACCCACTATGCCCTCATGGGGCGTGCACAACCGCAACACGCCAAGCTCAATCGTCCTCCTGGGAGAGGATGATACTGAGGCGGCTACGGTGATATGCGTCAATGGCCTGGTCAAGCAACTCGTACGACCACTGCACAACGTCTCCTAGGTCTGTCATACCTGAAAATCCACTGCATACATTGTAAATACTACGAAACATATGCAAAAAGCAATAAGAAGCGACATTAACAAAATATTTACCGTGCACAAATGGAAACTAAATTTAAGTTGGGATTATTTTGGTTAAGCACTACATACTTATTTAGCCACTCTGCAATTTTGATAGAGTTTTTTTATAGGAATCTCGCTACTTTCCTTCTTTGGAAAGTGTCTCCGGCATTTACAAAATATTCATCGTGCACAAATAAAAAAATAGTTTAACAATATTTCAGTTCAGCTCTACATACCCTATGTAACAACTCCATTTTTTTTACAATTTTTAGAGGTGTCTTGCTATTTTTCTAGTTTATTTTTTTTGGCTTTAACAGAAAATTTACAGTGCACAAATAGAAACAAAAATTAAGTTGGGATTATTTTATTAAGCTCTACATACTCTATTTAGCTACTCTGTTACTTTCCTTGTTTAGAAAGTGTCTCTGGCATTTATGAAATATTCACCGTGTACAAATGGAAACAAAAGTTAGGTTCACAATGTTTAGTTCAGCTCTACATACCCTATGTAGCAACTCCGGTTTTTTTATAATTTTTAGAGGTATCGTGCTATTTTTCTAGTTTAAAAAATATTTTGAGCATTAACAGAATATTTACCGTGCACAAAAGAAAACCAAAATTAAGTTGATATTATTTTTATTAAGCTTTACATACCCTATTTGGCTACTCTGCAATTTTTATAAATTTTTTATTGGTATCTTGCTATTTTCCTTGTTTCGAAAGTGTCACCATCATTTACAAAATATTTACCGCGTACAAATGAAAACAAAAAAATAGGTTCACAATGTTTTAGTTTACATACCCTATGTAGCAACTCTGGGTTTCTTTTTTTTTTTACAATTTTTAGAGGAGTCTTGCTATTTTCTTAGTTTAAAAAGTATTTTCGGTATTAACAGAATACTTACTGTGCACAAATTAAAACTGAAATTAAGTTGAAATTATTTTGATTGACCTTTACATATCCTATTTAGCTACTCTACAATTTTTATAGATTTTTATTGGTATCTTGTTATTTTTCTTGCTTAAAAAATGTTTCCAACATTTATAAAATATTTACCGTGTACAAATAGAAACAAAAATTAAGTTTATAATATTTTAATTCAGCTCTACATACCCTATGTACATACTCTGGATTTCTTGTAGAATTTGTAGAGGTGTCTTTCCATTTTCCTGGTTTAAAAAGTATTTTTTACATTAACAAAATATTTATCGTGTAAAAATAAAAACCTGCAAAGTTTTCTTAGTTTTTTTGCGAATTTATTCTAAATCATTTGAGTACGGCAACATAAATAATATCTATACGATGAACTAAACTATACACAACTAAAATAATATACTACATCAAACAGCAATAGAACTAAAACTATCTAATCCATTGAATTCTATATCGCTATTTTTATTTGCTAACTTATAATGTTTCAATTTTATGTACAAAGTTGCAAGAATATTTACCTGCAAAATAGGTGACCAGGTGTAAGATCGAGGAGGCCGACTAGAGGGGGTGAATAGGCGTTTCTAAAAACTTATATAGGCAAAAACCGATTTCTAATGCGGAAGCTAATACAAATACGGTTTTACCTAAATCAACTAGGTTCATCTAAGTACATCAACAATACAAGTCTATTGATAATAATCAATCAAGCATGGACTTGTAAGCAATTCAATTTAAACAATTAATATGACATGTAGCATGACAGGCATACATACACAATGAATAAGAAATTTAACACAAGGTATATAAACTGCGATAAGTAAAACTCAAGAATGCAAACTACAATGATACGGCGATGTTTTACCGTGGTGATCGGAGACTTGTCAGTCTCCCCTAATCCACGTTGAGGGAAGTCTAAACCAATTGGACCGGCTCCACAAATTAAGCCTTCCTTCGAGGTAACCAATACCTCAATCCACTAAGGTTGCTCTTTTCTTCACTCCGAAGATGGCGAGCACCACACCACTTACAAACTGTTCGGGTCTTCTCATAAGCTTCTAGAGAAGATCACGATGCACGACGCCACCACGCCGTCTAGGTGTCGGCAAACACCAAGAGTAATAAGTCTACAACTTCCACTTGAACCAATCAAGTGTCTAAGCTCAAGTGGATACACAATCCACTACCTAAGGCAACACATGCACTTAGGGTTTGCTCTCTAGCCACACTAAGTGCAACACATGCACAAATACTAGAGAAGGCTTGCTCTTAGCTCTGGAGAATGTATAATAGCACCAGCTCTGTGTTCCCTTATACGACCTAGGTGGGTATATATAGATCATACACACAAACTGGCTGTTGGAAGCAAAGCATCAGCACAGTAATGGCTATAAAACTAACCATTGAAGAGAGGTGCGGTACTACCGCCAACTAATACGCGGTAGTTACGATAATCGGTAATTCCGCACAACACATTGCGGTGCTACCGCAAAACCGAGAGAGCAACACATGCTCAAAATCGCGGCTAAGGGCCAAAAGGCACACGTTCTGGAATTTACGTACCGCTAGCATATGAACGGTAGTTCCGCGAGTCTGGTCATACCGCGCACAAAACGCCGGTACTACCGCGCTTCCAAGAGAGCAACAAATACTTCTCTGGAAAGCACGTACCGTACAGAGACCTCCGGTACTACCGCATTTTCCAGAAGAGCAAACACACACAAAATGTGTGTCTCTGGAAAACTCGTACCGCCACAAAGGCCGGTACAACCGAGGATGCGGTAGTTCCGCTTCAGGACCACCGGTACTATCGCACTGCCTCAGAGCAACACATGCTCAACAGGTGCGGTAGTTCCGCCAAGCATATTTTTGGTCGAAAGAGACACATGTTGAAGAGTTTTTCCTTCAACATTTTTTCTACAGCTCCCTAGTGGTCGTAGGATCATCTACGACTCCTCGGCCTAGTAAGTTATTTTTACTTGAAGCTAAGGGGCTAGATGACGAGGATCTAATAATCCTCATTTTACTATTTACCCTTAATCGTATAATATGGGTAAATATGACGTCACACAGTTACTAGGTATACCTCTTACAGTTGTAAGGGAGAAGTTAGCCCCATAGTCGTAAGTATTTCCACGACTATGTCGTAATCGTAAGATCTCCTATGATTACCTTCGGTCGTAAGTCCTTCTACGACCAGTATCCTGTCGTAAGCTTTTCTGCGACTACCCCCTGGTCGTAAGTCTTATTACGACCAGTCCCGCTACGACTTCTCCACAGATAACTAGGCCCACTCACTAGTAGGCCCTATTAATTGTGAGATCTGAGCAGTCAAGATACGTAGTTATACCTAGAATAACTATAGTTAACCAATCTTTACCTCTGATTGATAACCATCAGGCAACGTGGGGAGGTTACTACTTCAGCAATTACTCTCATTATTACAATAAATGAGCATCTCCAGACCTGGAACGATAACCTTCCTCACGATATACTATAAATAGATGTCTTTTAGAGATAAAGAGGGGAGGACCTTTTCTGGGAGAAAGACAGTCTGTAGCACTATTAGCGCAAGTCTTTTCCCGATTGTAACCAGGACACCCAATGCAGTACACACAGGAGTAGTGTTGTTATTCTCGCTGAAGAAGGCCCGAACCTGTATAAAAATCTCCGTGTCTTCTTTGTCTGCGTAATCAATTGTGGAGACCCCGCCGAATCAAATAATCTTTACGTAAGATCGGTTCTAAAACACCGACAGTTGGCGCCGTCCGTGGGGATCTTCTGGTAATTCCTTGTCAATAGTTCTTTATTTTCTCTTTGATGCTACCATGGCAGGAGAATGGAACGATGAGAATTGGTTCGACTTGGCCGATTACGCAGACATCAACATGGATGCCGGCTTCGACTACGAGCCGAGTATCGAATCATCTGACGGTATTACCGCCTCTGGAGATCTTCTATCAGGTCTCGGAGACCGCATCACCGCCGGAGTTCAGGAGGGATCCTCTGTTGGAGATATGCCCTAGAGGCAATCATAGAGATGCTGATATTTCGTTGTATCCATGATTTAATAAATGTTCCTTGAATATTGCCTTTGTGTTGATTAACAAGTATGTGACTTGTTTGTGAAACTCTTTACTTGTATGGTTATTCTAAAGTTGTCCCTAGTCGGAGTTCATGTGAGGACACACGTAAATGATGGATTAGCACATGTATCGGTTGATGACCATGTTTCACAGGTCATAGACATGGAGATGTCAAACCAATAATGCGGACACATGTTTAGAACATGGGGTTGGACCGACCCAACATGAGACATAGCAATTATACTTATGGTTCTCTCTACACAATGTGTACGCCTTGTCCTTAGACCTGAGATTGTCGCATGTACTTGAGATGTGAATCGACCTACTTAGGGGCTATCAAACGCTACTCCGTAACTGGGTAGTTATAAAGGTAGCTTTCGGGTTTGTCATGAAGCATCTTTGCGAGGCATGGTCGATCGAGATGGGATTTGCCCTCTCTACCTAAGAGAGATATCTCTGGCCCTCGAGTGATCGGATCGTAAATGCATGGCCATGCTACTTAAGGTTAAGAGTTAACCTAGTAAGGGATTTCGGATCACGAGGATCGAAAGAGTGGTCGACTTGGAGCTCGACCGAATATCGTGAGGCAAAGGGATTGGCATGTGCGTAACGTTGTGATGGTTCGTCCGATATGATCTTTACGTGCGTTTAGGAGTTGGCACGTCTTGCTAGAGGCCGCTACCAACTATTGACCAAGTATGTGTACTTGCGTCATGTCTAAACATACATGAGCCTATAGGGTCACACACTTAAGAAGTGAAGCCTAATTGATTGGATCCGAACTAGATGGGCATTGAGTCCTAATGGGCCTCTATTCGTAGAAGCCCATTATAAGGGCGTCTATAAAGGAGGGCAGGGCGCATCGGTTGAGGATGAGTTTTTCGTGACATCCTCAAACCCCGAACGCCACCCTCCCACGCCCTAGTCGCTCGCGCGGATCTAGTAGTCCGGCGTGCGTCGCTTCCTCCCGTACGTGTGGATACCTTTGAAGGCGCTGCATCTGTGGCGTTGAGACGAGCCGCAAGAGAGGAGCTGTATGTGGGACGTCACGACGAGGACGAGGAAGTAGTACGACTACTCTACCCCAACGTGCTGCATCAACTTAGTACGACTACACTGCCCCGACGTGCTACAACAACTTCCGCACCTGCGCGTCAAGTGGTAAGACCGTGATCTATAACTGCAGTGATCTTGGTTTACGGGTAGAATTTTTTAATTCGCGCTAGTGTAGCCTACCCGTAGCCCTTCATCCTCACCCCCCAAAACAATACACCCAGCTGAGAAACCAGCTTCCTCAAAGGGCGAGGGTCAACATGACCACAAATAGGACTGCCCCAGGGCAGATTCACAACACGACGAGAGTTTTTCCTCCAAGTGTTCGAGTCCTCCTAAGGCAGTACGACTTGGCGAGACAGGTTCTGGAAGCCATCATTCCAGAGCTCTATCGGCACCTGATGGTCCTCTTTCTCCGGATAATGTCGCAGAGAAGAGGATTGAGCACGCTTTTCCTCCAAGTTCAACCATCCCGTCGCAGGACACACCTGCAGATGGAGACGGTTATAACCCGGAGTTCCCCTACTTGGAGGGATTTACTTCAAGTCATCAGATGGTGTCACTCGACTACTCCTCAAGCGAGGAGGCCTCGAGCGCAAGTGGAGGTCATCAACGGGAGGTCTTCGTCATTCCCCCTAATAAGAATCATTCTCCCAGAGGCAGGATTGACGATGCTCCCCGACGGGCACGCACTACGTCCCTACATGGCAATGGCAAGGGCACCACCACTGGTGAACGAGACGAACACTCTAATGAACGTGCGAGACATCCTCAACATTCTCGCGCTTCATTAAAACCAACTCAAGGGTCTGATATAGACGATTCTGAGATAACTCGACGAAGAAAAATAGCGGCTCAGAAGAATCACTCCGAGTGCGCTTATTTCCAGTCGGAGGAGGCTCAGGAGCTCCAGCACATCAACGGCTTGCTTGAAAATCCGACCCAAAAGCTCGCTCGAGCACCGGGATACGATCTCTTTGCAGAAGAGATCGCACGAAGGCTTCAGAACACGATGGCAAAACTCGAGCGGCCTCGTCAACATCAACCTAGGAGTCGTAGCAGTACGACTCCATCTTCTGCCAGCCGTTCGGATAACTCGTGACATGGGAGACGACATGACCCTCGCTCACGTCGCTCTCCCGATCTTAGGAAGGCTCGTTGGACATCCAGAAACCGACAAGACCCAAGGAGAGGTGATCTTTCACGACTTCAGGCACGAAATATGCGGCAGCAAATGGAATACGAGGAGTATTTCTCTCGTAAAACTGAGGCCTATCATAGGTCCAGCCCACCTGTGACTGGGTATCGTCGAGTACGATCACCCGGTGACATCAACCCTTCTTTTCTACAAAGAATAAGGCAAGAAGTTATGTCAGGATGTCGGGCGTTTTCACCCGATCTTCGAGCAGTTCGTTGGCCACCTCGTTTTCGACCAGCAAACATGGAGAAACTTGATGGAACCCAAAATCCCATTGAATTCCTCCAGATCTACACAACCGCTATCCAAGCAGCAGCAGGAGGAGAGCACATAATGGCGAACTACCTTCCGACTATGCTTGAAGGATCGGCTCGATCATGGCTTTTAAACCAGCCATTCGAATCGATCTACTCGTGGCAGCACTTCTGCGACCTTTTGTTGGCGAACTTCCAGGGCACCTACAACCGCCCTGGGAAGGATGACGACTTGCACCGGATAAGACAGAATGATCATAAAACTCTGCGTCAATTCATCACGCGCTTTAGTTAGGTTCGAAATTCTATTCCGAAAGTTTCTGTCTCATCTGTGATCAGGGCTTTCAAGTAGGGAGTCCGCGGCAGGAGAATAACAGAGGACATCGCTTTACATCCCCCTGCCACTGTCGTTGAACTCTTCGAGATGGCCAATAGATACGCGACTGCTGCCGAAGCGGTCGAGTGGAACAACACTATCAATCGCGAAGATAATATCCCTCAGGAGGCAGTTGAAAGTGGTAAGAAAATTGATAAAAAGCTAAGAAATCCAAGAACATGGCGAAGAGACACAAATCTCCAGCTGCTGGTTCTAAGGAGGTCCTAGCCGTAAGCGACAAAGAGCCACACAACCCCAAGCAAAATCCTGATCAAGGTAAAGGTAAGCGCCAAGATCAAAAGAATGACAAACCCAGGTGGTGTCCTTTTCACAAAAAGAAGGGCATGACCTTCGCAACTACCGAGTTTTTCTACGAAAACTCGAGGACCATTACTCTGGCAAGGGGTCACTTCCTACTCTTGAACAGGTAGGCCAAACAAATGGATGGAAGGAGTCGGATGACGAGGAGGAGATGTCGGTCCATGATCCGCAACACACCATCGATCACATCTATGGAGGATCGTCGGCATATGAGTCCCGACGACAGCTTAAAGCTGTCGAGCGCGAGGTAAATACAATCGACTCACCTCTCGTCAATAAATTACCGAAGTGGTCGGAAGTCACCATTACTTTCGAGAAAGGTGATTGTCCGATCCCTTCGACTAGACCAGATCAGCTCCCGATAGTGGTCGAACCCACCATCAACAATTGTCGAGTAAATCGAGTTTTAGTTCATGGTGCAAACTCATTAAACAAATTGTTTACGAGTACCCTGGATGAGATACAGGTGCCTAGGACAAAGGTAAGACCAGTACGATAGTCTTTCCATAGAATCGTACCGGGGTCTTCGGCCAAACCAATTGCCAAGTTTCTCTTCCTTTAACGTTTCGCTCACCAAGCAATTTCAGGACAGAGAAAATCTCCTTTGATGTGATCAATTTCGATACGACATATAAAGTCATACTCGGACGATCAACTTTGGCAAAATTCTTAATAGCTACTCATTATGGGTATCAATGTCTTAAGATGCTAGGTCCCAAAGGAGTAATCACAATATATTATGACAAGAAAATGACGCACTCCTGTGACCGTCATTCCCTCGAGATGGTTGGACAAATACCAACTCGAGACGAAAGTCAGCCTTCGACTAGCAAGTCAAAGCCTAAAACTGCACCAAAGCCGAACAACCAAGTCAAAGAGGTTCCTCTGGACGCGGAGGAGCCCTCGAAGACTGTTCGCATTGGGGATTCTTCCGACCCCAAATAGGAAGACACCCTCATCACTTTCCTCCGAGCAAATGCAGATGTCTTCGCATGGCAAGCATCCGACTTGCCCGGAGTCCCCAGGGAAGTGATTGAGCACAGGCTAGCCTTACGGCCTGACAAAGTACCCATAAAACAGAAGTTACGGAGACTTGCCCCTGATCAACAAGATACTATTAGGTCAGAATTGGACAAGTTGCTTAAAGTAGGCTTTATAAGAGAAGTCAACCTCCCCGAGTGGTTGGCTAACCCTGTAATGGTTGGGAAGTCGAACGGCAAATGACGTATGTGCGTAGACTTCACTGATCTTAATAAACCTTGTCCAAAAGATGATTTTCCTTTACCTCATATCGATCAGTTGGTTGACACTACTACAGGATGCGAAAGGTTGAGCTTTCTAGATGCATACTCTGGTTACCACCAGATCAGTATGTGTCGAGAAGATGAAGAGAATACCGTATTCATTACACCGTTTGGAATATTTTGCTACGTCAAAATGCCATTCGGTTTAAAGAATGCCGGGGCTTCTTTTCAGCATTTGATGCAAATGACTTTTGCTGCTCAACTAGGCCGAAACTTGGAGGCCTACGTTGATGATCTAGTAGTAAAAAACAGCAAACAACTTAATCATATCACAGACTTGCAGGAAACATTTGACAACCTCAGAAAACACCATTTGAAGCTCAATCCCAAGAAGTGTGTGTTCGAAGTCTCATCAGGAAAACTGCTTGGATTCCTCGTCTCTGATGTGTCCTCCGACCACGAAAAAAGAAGTCCAGAAGCTCACAGGGTGCATGGCGGCATTAAGTCGTTTCATCGCATGCCTGGGAGAAAAAGAATTACCTTTTTTCAAACTTCTAAGGAAGCACGAGGGTTTCGAGTGGTCGGAAGAGGCTAACGTAGCCTTTGAGGAAGTCAAGAGGAATCTTACAAGTTCTCCTGTTCTGGTTTCTCCGAAACCAGGAGAGACGCTCTTAATTTACCTAGCTACCATGCCACAGGCAGTGAGCGTAGTAATGGTCATAGAGCGTGAGAACGTACAACGGCCAGTATACTACGTTAGCGAAGTTTTACACGGGCCTAAGGAGCGTTACCCTCAGGTTCAAAAACTGCGACATTATTTTCAGGCGCACAAACTAGCTGTGCCGTCTGAGTTTCCCTTGGGAGCGATCCTCCAGAATAAGGAAGCAGCGGCACGCATAGCAAAGTGGTTAGTCGAACTTGGGGAGTTCGACATCCATTTCGTGTCCCGAACGGCCATCAAATCCCAGATCTTGGCAGACTTTGTCACCGAATGGATATATCCTGAACTTGTTCAGGATCCCCAGTACGATTCCCACGATCAGTGGACGATGTACTTTGACGGGTCACTTACTATAAGTGGCTCGGGGGCTGGGGTGGTCCTGGAATCTCCTATAGGAGAGACCTTAAAGTATGCTATACAACTAAACTTTGAGGCCACCAACAACGTGGCAGAGTACGAAGGTTTGCTAGCTGGCATACGAGCCGCGAAAGCGCTATCGATTCGTCGACTACTCGTGAGAGGAGACTCTCAACTAGTTGTGAATCAAGTTGGAAAAGAGTACCAGTGCTCTAACCCAACTATGTCTCGGTACTTATCGGAAGTTCAAAAGTTAGAAAAGCATTTTTTGGGCTTTGAGGTACAATTTATCCCTCGAAAGGATAATTCCCTTGCAGACCAACTTGCTCGTATAGCTTCTTCCCGATCCCCAGTACCAAAAGGAGTTTTTCTGGAGCAACTTCAGAAGCAGTCCCTAGTTGAAGAACTAGAGACATCTCCTATCGAAACAACCTCTCTAGAGTACGAAGATACATGGATGGCTCCCATCTACAAGTATTTTTAGACGGGTTCCATACCCGACGACGATCTCGAAGCAGATTGACTATCCCGAAAGGCCAAAATGTATACTTTGGTCGAAGGTCTCCTCTATAAAAGAGGAGCCCAAGGGGTGCCCATGCGATGTATTCCGCAGAGCAAAGGTTCAAAACTCCTTCACGACATACACGGAGGCATTTGTGGGACTCATGTTTCTTACAGAATGCTCGTCGGTAAAGCCTTTCGACAAGGTTTTTATTTGCCAACAGCCCTTTACGATGCCAGGGAGCTGGTTAAAAAATGTGTGCAATGTCAGTTTCATAGCAGGCAAATACACCAACCAGCTTAGGCGTTACAAACAATCCCTCTGTCTTGGCCTTTTGCGACCTGGGGTCTCGATATCCTAGGGCCGTTACCCAGAGCTCCAGGTGGTTTCGAGTTCCTTTTTGTGGCTATTGACACTTTCACAAAATGGATAGAAGCTGAACCTGTGACTGGGATAACAACGGAAGCAGCGAAAAGGTTCATCATGAGATGCGTGATAACTCGATTTAGGGTACCAAGTCGAATCATCACAGATAATAGAAAACAATTTTCGAGCGCAAAATTCCAGGAATTTTACGACGAGTTGGGAACCCAGTTGTGTTACGCTTCTATTGCCCACCCGCAAAGCAACGGGGCGGTCGAAAGAGCGAATGGTCAAATAATGAAGGGAATTAAAACCCGAGTCTTCGACCAGCTTGTCAAACGCTCAGGGGCTTGGGTACAAGAATTACCTTCAGTGTTGTGGGCCATTCGTACGACTGCTAGTTGGGCAACAGGAGAAACGTCATTCTTTCTAGTTTTTGGTGCAGAAGCCATGCTTCCACCAGAACTAAAGATTAGGTCAGCACGATTCGAAAAGTTTAGCGACCCCGTCCAAGAACAACTTCGAGTAGACGACATCAACCTGCTCGAGGAAAAAAGAGATCAGGCTCTAATCCGTTCAGCAGTCTACCAACAAGCCCTGCACAGATACTACGATCGTAAGGTCCAACCTCGCAGCCTTGCTATAGGTGACTTGATATTGAGGCTTATCCAATCCGAGTCTAATCGGAATAAACTTTCCCCCAAGTGGGAAAGTCCTTACACCGTGGTCGAAGTTACGCGTCCAGGTTCGGTGCGACTTGCAATGGAGGATGGCCGCGTGCTCTCAAACTCTTGGAACATTGATTAGTTACACAAATTTTACGTGTAACAAACCTCCACGACAATAAAGTATCAGGTTCTTTCTATCTTTATTTTCTTTCTTTTAATTTTGCTTTTATAATTTTTTTGACCATTCTTCACACGCTCCTTTTCCCTTTACACTAGTCGGAGAAAGGACATAACAACTAGTCGAAGTTTCTCCTCTCTGTATATGTGGTCCTGCCCGCTAGAAGGAGCTTCGTAGTATCGCTTTGTTCCTAACTTTTGCTACTAATACAAAGTTTTTTTTGGGTTCAGAAACATGGTAAAAAAGTTTTTAAGCAAATTCATGTCACCTTAGTTTATTTATTCATTTTGAAAAATACTCTAAGAAGAGCGTACTTTTGAGATTCGTTCGACTACTTTTCGAAAACTTGATCGGTTTTAACTGGTCGGAGGAAGAAACACACCTAGTCGAAGCTTCTCCTTTCTGCACGTGGTCCTGCCGACTAGAAGGAACTTCTTAGCGTCGTCCTGTTTTCTACTCTTGCTACCAGGACAAACTTATCGGGTACATTGAAAAAGGTCGAATGAATTTTTTAAGGTACTCCAGATGTTTGTTTTACTCAAGTTGTCGTTATTGATTTGATTAATCTGGTTGGAGATGGTAACATCACCTAGTCGAACCCTTTCCTTTTTGCACGTGGTCCTGCCCACTAGAGGGAACTTCATAGCGTCGATACATCTCCACTCTTTCGACTAGTGCAAGATAATTGAGAATCGAAAGTTATAAGTCGAACAAACCTCTCTGTTTTCATAAACCTGTTCTTTACTATTTCCTTAGTTTATTCCAATAAACTAAGCAAATAGTCGGGGGCTAGGATAAAGTTATAAACATGACTTTATTTCTTAGTCTTAGTCTCTTTTTTCGAGTTATTATCTTACGAGTTAGTAACTACTCTACAAGATGATTCGCAGGAAAAAGGAAGAAGGAAGGAGGAATTGCACATATATGGTTTGATTAGTTTTTCCTTCTTAAATATCTTACGAGTTACTAACTACTCTACGAGATAATTTGCAGGAAAGAGGAAAAGATCATATATTTATACATCACCAAAAGGGCTTGTCTTTGCAGATCCCTATTACAGACTACTCCGACAAAGGAGATTCTATTTGTATCTCCTCCGCGACCTTCTCGCCGACTAACTGCATCTCCTCGATTAACCATTCTGCTTCAGATTTGGTACAGTCGAAGTCGGCTTCAACAGAATGAGGGTTAAGGTTGGGGTCACGGGCTTTAAGTTTTGCTAAAACAAAGCTTACAGCTCCTTTGACCGCTTCTTTTATCGAGTCATTCTGGTTGGTCTTCAGAGTAGACACCAACTCTTGCAAGGTACCGACTTGCTCCCCAATGGCACTCATATGAGCAACTATCGTATCATCACGAGGTGCGACATTTCCAGCACGAAGCTCATCAAGTACATTATTCAAAAGTGAAATATTATCTTGAAGATTGATCTTCATCGACTTCATCTCCTCCTGGGTGCAAGTTGAAGCCTCGTGGAGTTGTTTTATTTCAACTAATCGCCTTGAAAAGAGTACGGATTGGTCAGATAAAATGATTCTACGAGAAGGAAAAACAATTTAATAGCAGGTAAAGTTTTACTTACCCGCTAATTGAGAACCTAATTTCTCAATTTCTTGATCATTGTCTTTCGCGATGCGGGCGATCTCACGAACGACCGGGGACTTTTCCTGAACCTCGATCCGAAGAGTCCTTACCTCGGCCTGAAGGGCCTTATTTTTGACTTATTTTTCTGTAAAAGAATGAGAGGTTAAGAAGGTGAAGTTCAAGATTATAAGCAGTCGTGACTCCACGTACTTATTTTTCTGTAAAAGAATGAGAGCTTCTTCAGAAGGTTGGTAACCTCATCCCTTAGCTTGTTCGTCTCGACTTTTTCGAAGTCGAGCGAATCAGCTAAGGTCTTTTCGTCACTCTTAAACCTGAAAAAGTTAAGAGTAGACATGAATACACAGACGAGCAGTCGTAAGTATTTCTGCGACTGATGCGTGATCGTAAGTTTTTCTACGGTTACGCCTGGTCGTAAGTTTTTCTATGACCAGTACCAAGTCGTAAGATTTTCTACGACAACCCCCACCGAGTGCTGGACAAGTAGTCGAATTATAAAACGATTACAAGTGTCGGTTACTCACCACCTCTCTACTTGCTTGCAGAGTACTGCTTTCTCTTGTCGCAATTTGACAAGTTGCCGATTGTACTCACAAATCGTAGCAACTTGTTCTACGGCTCTCTGTAGAAAAGAAAGGCGATAAGAAGCAGGGGTAAAACCATGCTTGTCGATATCAATGAATACTTACATTCATGCTCGACCAAGCAAACATAGAGACTGTCCTCGATGGATCTTTCAGCCCGTCCATCTCCTCGACTCGTTTCCACCAAACCCCTTCGAGACGCTCATTATCGAAGACATCCCCACAATTGGAAATGCTGCTGGGATGAGGGACTCAGTCGCGAGATCTATAGGCGGAAGATCCTGCGATAGAAGCAGGGCCGAAGAAATTAGAGCAGAAGTTAAAATACTCCTCTTCCTCTAATTCAGTGATGGCAGCACCACCTAGAGGACCGAAAGGAATGTCCTCGACAACCTCCTTACCAGCACGATTGTCGGAACTCTCACCACCTCTGACTCCCGGTGTCTCCCTCGTATCCCCTCTCGTCTCCATTTCCATCCCTACGACTACCTTAGTGGTCGTAGCGACTTCAGCAGTGACGACTTCCTCCATGGGAATAGCAGCTGGAGCTTCAGCTACTGTCGCAGTCACACCTTCATTGGCTGAGGAGGTGACCGCGGGCTTCTCAACAGAAGCATCCCTGGGGGCTAAAGGAGTTGGGCTAAGATTATGACGAGGGTTAAAACCTCTATATATTATTATTAATATATAAAAGACCATACGTCTTCATGGTCGTAACCCCTGAGGTGCATGACCTCACTGGTCGTAGAGATTTCAGAAGTTACATAATGAGTACCCTGGTCGGACGAAGTCCTAAGCTAAGCTCTCGACCAGGAGAACTGCTCGTAAAAGGTACGAACTGATAGTTGGAACTGATTCCAAATATATTCTTTACCGTATGACAAATGGAGCACATGCATATTCCATACCATACGGCGTTTCTCATCCGAAGCAGCGGCGAACAACCTCCATGCGGTTATATGTCTCATAGACATATAACGCCGAGCAATGATTCTTTATCAACCGTCACTTGACTCAGGCAGGCGCAGCGCTTCACATCGAGCGTCTTCTCCGAAGTAATCGCACCTCTTCGAGGGCTATTTAAAGATGGAGCCTGGACGGATCAGGAGGGGAGAACAAGATAGAGCCATCAGACTAAAACACAAGTCTTAGATTCGTGTTGTAGGTACGACATTGTAAAGGAACAAGCAGTGTTCTCAGAGTATACCCTGTAAAACCCAGTTCATATTAATAAAAGAGCAGTCCCATTATTTCTCTAGATTTCTCACGTCACTTTCTCCTTTTCTTTTCGTAAGATCGACGTCTTGATCGTCGACAGATCACAAAATGAAAAGTAAGTTAACTTGTGAAAAATAAAGGGTAAATGTTGTTCTTACACTTCTGTTTTTCACATACCTCTGCGCGCTGGACCTAACCCGGAACTTGGGAGCAACCTTCCCAATGGAAGGTTGCTTCAACTTTCTCTCGACTGCTGATGGTCGAGATTCAGTTTGGGGAACGGGAGTCACCGCTTCATGACCCCCTAGACTCCCCGAATGACCGAGATCTGTCTCAGCCACCTCAAGAGCATTGCCACCCTCGACCTCAGGTTCTGTGGAAGCAGCAGTTTCCTTCACAAAAGACATGAAGCTCTTCCAGTTCTCCTTTTCTAGGTGCCTTATAAAGCCACGAGAAGCAGAAACTGCGAAAGTCTTGTTGTTGTAATATAAGGGTACCTTGGCCTTAGGGGCTTTGCGTTTAAGGACAAAGGCAGCTTCCTCTGCTTTTTTTTCTCTCCGCAGCCATGTCTGCAGCGAATTTAGCAAAATGACCAGGAGGAGCCGAACTCGAGCCACCTTTGTCGCCGACCTTTACAAGTCGATGCTTTTTGGTTGGAGGGGCTTTTGCTAACTCCACTTGTGCTGTCGCCCCAATGACCACCAAATCGACTTTATCGTCGTCTTGGCGGTCTTCCATGCCTACTTTCTGTTGAAAATCAGAAAAAGAAAGTGATCGTAAGTTTTCCTACGATCACTAACTGGTCGTAAGTTCTTCTATGACCAGCCCACGGTTGTAACCTTTTCTACGACAAATCTTTTAGTCGTAAATCGTTTTACGACAATAGGTGCCTAAAGACATAGTCGATTCTCGATAACCTTTAGGCGCTCTACCTTTTCCTCTGCAGTTAAAACCACAAGAATTTGGGGAGCTGCCACATTGAAAGGACTCTTCTCACAAATAAGCCTGACACGAGTATCAATTTCTGCATGTGGAAGATCTGTATAGACAAACGACACAATCAACAAACCAGATCAAGATTAGCCAAGGTCAAAGCCAAAAAGTGAGCTTTCCACTTACCATCCTTGTAATCTCTGGTCGGGTCTTCTTTCCCCGAGTACCTCCACATAGGAAGGACTCGTTTCTTCAGGGGACTAATACGGCGCGTGACGAAGTCCTTCACCACATGCCATCCGATAAGCCCCCCTCCCCTCCCCCCCCGTCTTCAAGTCTTTGATGGCTTGAATGAAGGGGGCGATCCGGTCGAGATTACTGGGAGTTGAATCCCAGGAAGAGATCCTCTCGGCGGCGTTTCCGATAAACGAGAGGCTGTCTTCCTTGGTGACTTTCTAGTAAAACTACTTCTTCTTCCACCCTGGCCATGACGACCGGGTGAACATCTGAATATACTCCTTCGACTTCCCATCGTGGAGCTTTAGACCACAACTCCCAGCAATTTCAGCCTGTTGAGCCATCCCGTAATAATACTAGAAAAGCTCGAGGTCCGCCAGAATCCCCATGTATGCCTCACACAGATACACGAATACACTCAGCATTGTGATGGAATTAGGACCAAGGTTCACTAATTCCAACCTAAAGTGCTCGAGCGCGAGTGTGAGGAAGGGGTGAGCAGGCAATCGGAGGCCACACTCACAATACGCCTAGAAGACAGGGATTTGACCTTCCTCCCCCGACGACCAGTGTTGTCCATTCGCAACAATCCACTTCACGAGTAACTCCTCGGGAATTTTCTCGGTGGCCACCAAGGCATTCATCCTCGCGTCGTCCATTCCGATTCAGCCCACTCCGAGACGATCCTAGCCATCTTTTCTCAAGGAGGAGAGAGTTGGATTTAGGAAAGCTTCAAAAAGCGCCGCGATATCGTTGGCGACGAAAGAGGCGAAGGCAGCGAGCGATCGGGGTGGACTAGGGAAAAGGTAAGAACCTAAATTCATCCCGCGGTCCGTTTATAACCGTGCGGTTGAAGCGAAGCGCCGTAGGAACTAGCGGTTTCCAGCGAGAATTGCTCTAACGGACAGATCTTTTTAAAATCTGTTTGTTCGAGAGTACCGACGCTCTTTTCACACCTCAAGCGAAATTACCGTCTTGACCAAGTGTACTTCTGATAAAAAGAAATGCCGATCAGAGCTTCCGATCATAGGGCCACGATTACTCCGAAGTCGTAAGATTTTCTACGACTATCTTGTAATCATGAGATTACCAACAAACTGCCTCGACCAAGCATATTTCTGGTCGAAAAAGACACATGTTGAAGAGTTTTTCCTTTAATATTTTTTCTACAGCTCCCTAGTGGCAGCAGGATCATCTACGACTCCTCGCCCAAGTAAGTTATTTTCACTTGAAGCTGGGGGGCTAGATAACGAGGATCTAATAATCCTCATTTTACTATTTACCCTTAATCGTATAATATGGGTAAATATGACGTCACACAGTTACTAGGTATACCCCTTACAGTTGTAAGGGAGAAGTTAGCCCCATAGTCGTAAGTATTTCCACGACTATGTCGTAATCGTAAGATCTCCTACGATTACCTTCGGTCGTAAGTCCTTTTACGACCAGTATCCTGTCGTAAGCTTTTCTGCGACTACCCCCTGGTCGTAAGTCTTATTACGACCAGTCCCGCTACGACTTCTCCACAGATAACTAGGTCTACTCACTAGTACACCCTATTAATTGTGAGATCTGAGCAGTCAAGATACGTAGTTATACCTAGAATAACTATAGTTAACCAATCTTTACCTCTGATTGATAACCATCAGACAACGTGGGGAGGTTACTACTCCGGCAATTACTCTCATTGTTACAATAAATGAGCATCTCCAGACCTGGAACGATAACCTTCCTCACGATATAATATAAATAGGTGTCTTTTAGAGATAAAGAGGAGAGGACCTTTTCTGGGAGAAAGACAGTCTGTAGCACTATTAGCGCAAGTCTTTTCCTGATTGTAACCAGGATAACCAATGCAGCACACACTGGAGTAGGGTTGTTATTCTCGCTGGAGAAGGCCCGAACCTGTATAAAAATCCCCGTGTTTCCTTTGTCTGCGTGATCAATTGTGGAGACCCCCCGAATCAAATAATCTTTACGTAAGATCCGTTCTAAAACACCGACAAGATCCTTAATATATTTAGAAAGAGAGTATGGATCAATACTAATAAAACCACAAAATATAGACTGAACTCCCTCTAAATGCGTGCATACACAAATATGTAATGAAAACATATGCATATATCCAAGTTAGCATTTTTGGTGGAGTTTAACTTATATTTTGGATCTGAGGAATGCAACAAGATATAATAAGAAGAAGTAGAATGCATACCTCTTGTATTTTCATCTTTATATCCAAACGAGACTAAGCAATAGATAATCAATAAAATTATTAGTCTCACAAATAGATTTGTCATTAATGAATACATACCTGCTTAGATTTTTGCTTTTATATCCAAACTGAGACTAAACATGATATAATAATAAGAGTGTTAGTCTCACAAGTAGATTTGTCATTAATGAATACATACCTGTTTGGATTTTTGCTTTTATATTCAAGTTGAGACTAAACATGATATAATAATAAGAGTGTTAGTCTCACAATTGCATTTGTCATTAATGAATACATACATGTTTGGATTTTTGCTTTTATATCCAAGTTGAGACTAAACATGATATAACAATAAGAATGTTAGTCTCACAAGCGCATTTGTCATTAATGAATATATACTCCCTCCATTTTTATGAACTTGACGTCCGTTATACTAATTGCTCAAGCACCAGCATCAAATATTTATGAATGGAGGTAGTACATGTTTGGATTTTTGTTTTTATATCCAAGCTGAGAATAAACATGATATAACAATAAGAGTGTTAGTCTCACAAGTGTATTTGTTATTAATAATCAAAATACTCTATTAATACATAATGACAGGTCTAGATCTTCACCAGGTCTGCTGCTCCCTCCCTCTCTCCTCCGCTATGAACCGGCAGGGCTTCGCTACGTCTCTTCCCTCCTCTTCTCCTCTCTCTTCTCTTTTTTCTGGAATTAAAATGACTTTTTCACTGAATTTTGTGGTATATATAGCCAATCTCTGTCGCCCTATCGCCAGTTCAACTGGCGATTTTCATACTTTTCAATACAAATCACAAGTTTAAATGGCGACAAATAGTTGAAACGACGACTGACAGTAAATAGGTTATTGTCGCCATTTGAAATGGCAACAGGAGCCTACCACCATTCCAAATGACGATAATATCCCATTTTTTTAAAAAAAAAAAAATCGACTATTTTTTTTTGTAATTATCATTTAAATTAATATTATTTAAAAAAAAAATGAGCCACAACAATCTACCGGTACATCAACACACTCACCTCTCTAACAACACACTCACCTCTCAAACACATAAATGAGCAATGAATATGACGCCAAACGTAAGTTAGCCACCAGCGATACGTCCATATCTGTGCACTAGTGTTGTCCCCGCTGGCCACGGTTTTAACTCCCAAATGTACGGATCTTTGTAACTGGTACGGTAACCTTAATCGTGCTCGTAGACAAACTAGTATGCAAATTCCACTAAACCGATCTAATCACCGCGGGCCGTGAACGCGTGGGTCGGAGCTGAGCAAACGTGGAACGCTGCTAGAACGAGTCTAATCCGGGAGAAGGGGAACAGGCGGGGCCTTACATATGTCATTGTCAGCCATGTCGAACGTGGCGAGGCCGCCGTCCGCGTACCAGAGAATGGCATCCACGCCCGCCGCCGGCTCCACATGGCCCCACGACGAGCCGCTCACTTCAGTCACCCGCCACATGCCGTTCACCACCCGGCACACCTCACCTCCAGCGCGTCTCGCGCCTTGCTCCGAACCGCGTCGTAACCGTCTCGGCCAGCACCGCCGTGGCTTCTCGTCCCCGACGTAGGACTGGGAGAAGAAACGCATTGCTTGAGCGGAAGATAGGTCGTCGCGGCCATTACAGTGGCAGGACGCAAAGCAGCCGCAAGAGAGCAACACGCTGTGCAAGAACTATGTATGCAGTAAACCGTAAGGCTGTAGACTTTATTCAAATCTCAAGTGTATCAAGCATAAGGTACAGACATCACAATCAGAAACCAAATATTACATGTAGTGAAGTATGGCAGTATCTGTGTGACTCTGTAACATTGCAACGATGGGACGGGACTTGATTGGAAAACTCAAGGAGTGCAATCAAGATGAACCAGATGAGATGAATGCAGCTGCTTACAGGGAAAAACAGCGCATGCACAGCTACTATGACCTGTAAATCAGATAGCTTTAAGACCTGAAAAGCAAGTAAAAACAAATGTTGTATAGCATGAGTAACAGTAGCAACAACTATGATTACTTATTGAACATTCTTTCATGATTTTCTGAGGGAATATGTGCCATCATGTATCCTTCGGATATAAAAATAATAACTTAAAAACTACAGTCCAAAATTTACATAAGAATGAAACAGGAAAAATGACAGTTCACGACATACTGAAGAGTAGCAATGAGCAAGATCTCATATGTAAAGGCTGCTCCAACCGCACTAGTCAGAGTCTTGGAGGCAAGATCAGCTTTGACGATTTCAGCGCTCAGGATCAGCTCAATACCTGCCAACAGATGTAATCATGAATATGCTTGGAATCCAAAATTATTACATAAGAAACATATGGATTTATTTCTTATGTAATGCTTTTTGTAGTGCCAGATAGACGCGGGAAGTGTATTCAAGGATCTCGGTTTCACAGGTACCCCACAGTTAAGATTAAGATGGTATTCAGCCAAACAAATAAGAACATTTTGTCATTTATTCCCTCAATTAACAAGAAATTTTGTGCGTAGGTTAACCATAAAGATTACTCATACTTGGACCAACGCAGACAGTACACACCATAAAGGAATGTCCATGCAAATAAGCAACTAAGTTCAAATGGACCATGTAAAACGCAGGCTACACCTCAAACAATAACACATAAGGCCTTGAAAGATGGTCCAACACCACAAGGGAATTGGTGATCTGTACCTTTCTCTGATTACCATTCAAGCAATAGCTTCTCTCCACTTCCCACGCACACATGAATCTGGGAGTCTTGCAGCATCTATTCACAGAGGACAGAAAAGGAGTTAGTATGAGCCTATGATGAGGCTGATACACATGCAATGTACAAACTGGCAGAGATCAAAGGGTAAGACATTAGTTGAAGAACTTACTCCGAGGAAAGAGGTATCCCTTGCTGCGGGCAGGACGCTCGTACGGAACCACCTGAAAGACAAACTGTGGTAAGAAGAGTGTTGCCTCATTCATTAATAAACAAGTAAAATTATGGACACCTGCAAAGGCCAAATTATCACTATTATTTGGGAGATGCCAAATGTAAGACTTTATCTAGAGTACTCTAGACTAGTCATATATCTTTCTCATCGACCTCGTCGGAATAGTTATATGACTTTCTCACCGACTTAGATTGTGCACTCTTATCATGATGAATATACATGATGCAACATTATAATTATTCATTAACTCAACCCACCTCATTAACTCAAAATAATAACCTTATTAGCTCAATGTCATCAATATCATGAATATGAATAAACTTAACGAAAGTATAATAAATAAAATGATAAGTAATGTCATTGACACTGGCTAATAACCCGTTGTTCCCCACTCTACCATATACTTGCCTCTCGGTCTTTAGAAGTCGGGTGACGAAATTATGGCACAACGTTTGAGGCAATACTCCCTGAATAAGTAAGCAATAATACATTAAAAAAAACATACCACGACAGTACCAAAATCATCACGCAAACTACTATCACTCCTACACACAACTCCGACAATCCTAACTCAAATTTGGCTGTCAACTTCCCGCTGTCCCAGTAGTAAAATAACCATAACTTTTAACTCCCAACTCAAAATATAATAAACCATATGTTTTATGAAAACCCCACTGAATTACTCACAATATTTTAGTTGTGCAAAACTCCTGAATTCGCCGTTTAGGTTCCCGTTTTCAACCCCAAAGATTAAACCTGAATCTATAAGAACAATCTACTTCACATTTTCATATCTATTTTTATAAAACTTGAAAAATAGTAAACAATGGTAGTTACGGAATGTACTAAGCAATATTTAGCTTATTCAAGTTATGACAATAATTAAATTATTCCATCTACTATATGTAATTAGCCTATCTACGCGACAGCAGCCATTAACGACCAATTTCTGGACAGTAACATTTCCGAGGCTATAACGTTTCGCTCACAACTCCAAACTTAATGGTCTAGACCTTCCTGGAAAGCTAGTGAAATTATCCGCAACTTTTCTAACTAGCTGAAACCCTGAATCGGAACGTAAATACCATTAATTACCCTCGCAAGGTTCTACAACGCAGTTGACGAACTAGAGTTCCCCCAAAGCTATACTTCCCATGATCAAAACAATCTACAATGTAATTAAACAATATTCTATGATTAATCTAGGGACTATCAAATCGTTACCCACACAAAACTCGACGATGAACATGAACCCGAGCTTTCCTTCCTTCTTTCCCTTCTACTTCCTTCCTCATTCCTTCTTCCTTGGCAGCACAGCAGCACACGCTTGCAACAGCACAGAGGATCAGCAGCAACCTCTAAAGCCCATGCAACTCCCTTTTCTTCTCTCTCTCTCTCTCTCTCTCTCTACTGGCTGGCCGTAGCATGCAAACGAGCCATGCATGCGCATGGAACCCACTTGCGGCTAGGGCTGGCTGCCCCTCCTCTCCTTATAAAGCAACCCCTAGGCTTGGCCCAGCCCACTTCCCCCTTTTTCCTTCTATTTTTTTCTTCCTCTAATTAGCCCTTTACTCTTAATTCCTTTTATAATACATAAATTTGCGTGCTTCCTTCTCCTCCCCCGGCTTCAGTCTCTTCTTTTCGAATGGCTGTTGTACTTCTGTAAGCTTAGGGCAGTCCGCTATGTCGACATGCTGAATGGATGAAAGAGCATACGGTTCTTCGATGCTTGATAGCTCCGAGCAACGACGGAGAACCAGGCATTGGAGCTTGTTTGTGTCGATCGAGTTCAATGGAATGGACTCCACATTTCTACAGGAAGCCAAATGCAGAAGGGTGAGAGAGCCGAGGTTCTTTAAGCAGCCTGGAAATGACTTGTCAAGCTCACGGCATTTGCGGATAGAGAGTCGTTGGAGCGAGGGGGGCAAAACCATTTCCCTTGGGCAAACCAAACTCCAGCAATTATGGATTTTCAGGTCTTGAAGGCAATAGAATCCCACAAAATTGTGGACAGGTAGTGATGATATTCTCGTACAATTCACAAGCTCTATCGACTTGATAGATGGCATATATTCCGGGGACAAGCATTGATCAAGATTTGTCAGCTCCCTACAATGGGTTATGCTCATAGTAGTGAGGTGTGTGAGGGGAAGACGTGCAATGCCATTGCTGCTGCTGCTGCTTGCAAATGTTGTGAGCGCTTCAATCCCTACGTTGTATAGCACCAACAGTTCGAGGGAAGGAAAGGGGATTGGTAAACTTCTCAACCTGCGACAATGCGAAAGTTCCAGACTTCTTATAGTAGGTAGGTTTTCTGGCTTTAACCAACTTGCAGAAATATCACCCCCAAAGCCTTGGACTTTAAGACGTTCTATTCTTGAAGGAGGACGCAATGCCTCAAGTACTTCGTTCTCGGAACTCACCCTTTTTGCACAGGCATCCTCTCGCCAATGTAGAGTTAAATCCTCGAGGTATTGCTTGTCAACAAGTCTAGCCTCGGCAGCTTCTGCCCTACTCCGAACTCTAGAAATACATTCGATAGATAGCGTCCCACTGAGCTGATTCATGCCCTTCAACTCACCAATTCCCCGCCCATTCTGTTTTCCAACCTGAAAACATCTCAAGTTGTGTAGAGAAGACAGATTTCCAAGCCCACTTATCATTGCTAACTTCCGAGAGGCTTTATGTGGCAGTGCTAGACGACGCAAGTTGATCAGATTTTTTATGCCCGCATGAATTGTTTGCAGACCCGAACGACTGGCATCAAAAACTTGTAGGCTGTAAAGGCGCCAGAATTTCTCAGGTAGTTCTTGTACACGGCTTCCAGATATATCCAGATAACGAAGACTATTCAACTCACAAATGCTCTCAGGGAGTTTTGCGAGCTTGCAACCTTTTAGACTCAAAAAGAGGATGTTGGAGAGCTGATTGAACCAAGAAATTTGAACCTCGAATCTTGTTCGAAACCTAATTGAATGCAATTTATTCAAACAATGAATTTGAAGGGCTGCCATTCTGCTCAGTGCTTCATTATCCACCTCGATTGACATATGGCGAACTGTATGTGGCATTCCCCTCTGGTTCTCGTAGCTCAAATCTTGCATCAAGAAGCACTCGTCCACTGAAACAGACTGTGCCATGTCATGGATCAAGTCATGCATCACATATCTTTTAGGCGACTTGGGATCAGCTTGAAAAAGAAACCTGCTTCTCAAATCATCCAAATATCTACTCCCCGTATCTTCAAGGCGCATGCTCCCTCCTGGTGCAACAAAGCCCTGTGACACCCAAATGTCAACTATCTCATCTCTTTCAAAGCTATAATCTTTCGGAAACATAGAACAAAATGCAAAGCATCTCTTAAGGTGTGGTGGGAGATACAAGTAGCTCAGTTGAAGGGCAGGTAATATCTCATTCTCCTCATGTGGTAGCTGCCACAATTCACTGTTCTGGATTCTCGTCCAATGATCCTCCGTCAGTTCCAAATTCAACAAACGTCCTAGAGTTTTTGCAGCCAGTGGAGATCCGCACAATCTACCAGCAATTCTCTGGCCAATGGCTTCCAACCGAGGGTTTGATTCTGCAGATCTATTACCAAATGCACATATCTGGAAGAAGACCCAGAATTTATCAGCAGGAAGGCCTTCTAGTTGTACATGTTGAGTGGGGGGTGCAACCAGTTTTGCGATCTTTGGAAATCTAGTGGTCACTAAGATCATGCTGCCTTCAAGTCCACACATCAATGGCGCTGAGAAACTCTGCCATCCCTGATTGGAAATTTCCCATACATCATCCAGCACGAGAAGAAATTTTTTCTTTTCCAGCTGTTTTATCAGCTGTTCCTGAAGATCATTCAAACTCTCCGCAGTATCGGTTGTTTTGCAAGAGGTGCATTTCATAATCTGTCTAGTTATCCTGTTGATGTCGAAGAGGTCTGAAACGCAGACCCACATCGTCAGATCAAAGTGGGCTTCCACCCTTGCATCATTGTAAATGAACTGAGCAAGGGTAGTCTTCCCCACCCCACCAATTCCAACAATCGCCAGCACAGAAACATTTTTGGTGCAGTTGGTCTCGTTGGCAACAAAGGGCCCGGCCCCGGCCCTGCTGCTCTCGCCTTTTAGTCGCTTAACTCCGGATCTAGATGCGTTGCCAGCACCTACCGCTGCTCTCTTTCCAGTAGCCGATGCAGATCTACCACCCCTGGCGAGTGGCACGCCCAAGAGCTTGATCACCTGATCACGTTCTTTGTCACGCCCAAACAATACTTGCTCTCCGATGACTGAACTTGTCTCTGGCATAAGCTGCACCGGCTGCCGAGTAAGCGATGCATTGAGGCCCAATAAACTGAGTACTCCCTCTATCTCGGCCACAGCCTTGTCGAGCTTACACTGGGTCTCCTTTACCCTTGTTTTGCTGCCGAGGATCAAACTTTTTGCAACATTGAGAGAGTAAGCGATGAGTTGACCTACCCTGCCTCGGTCGGCGCCCTCTATCTTGTGTCGCAGCTCCTGATCATCAAACTCGCGGAGAAGGTCCTCGGCGTCGTAGGTGGCGTCCTTGAGCTGCGCGAGCAGCACCGCCAGCTCCTTGTTCTTGAACCTGCCAGGCTGGTCCTCAGTGCAATCGATGAAGAGGTGAGCCTTGGGCAAGCTGGTCCGGAGGTGAGACAGGTCTTCGTTCAGCTTGGTCGCTTCGACGAAGCCGGCCCCGGCTGAGAAGATCCATTGCAAGCTCTCCATGGTCGTCGTCCTCCTCAGCAGTCTTGCTTTTGATGGAGTGGCTTATAATCTCTCTAAATTAGCAGTCACTTGACAATAAGGACCCTTTCTGTTTACATGATTTAACAGATGGTGATAGAGATGAGATTACTGTGGGAGCGGCGGCTGCCTGGGATGATTGCCATATATCAGGATGACGGTATAGATACATCAGGGCACTTGCAATAAAAACAGAATGATTAAATCAATTGCAATAAAAATAGAATGATTAAATCAATTGCATTCACTCCATAAATCATCTACAAAAGCTAGTATGTGATATGTCCCAGTGTACGATGGCAAAAACTGGTAAAGCTGAGGTTTACCGACTAACACATTCAAGATAAGCTATCAGAAGCTTACATACGGTAAATGGCCTCATTAACTATATGAATTCTTTTCCGACGTCTTGGACAAGGGGCTCACAAACTACAACTACAAAATAAAGAACTAGGTAACAAAATTGAATCTGTGTTTCACTTTCATAAAGTAATAACATTTACAATTTTTAGAGGTGTCTTGCTATTTTTCTAGTTTTAAAAGTATTTTTGGCATTAACAGAATATTTAATATGCACAAATAGAAACCAAAATTAAGTTAGGATTATTTTTTATTAAGCTCTACATACCCTATTTAGCTACTCTACAATTTTTATAGATTTTTTATATGAATCTTTCTACTTTCCTTGTTTAGAAAGTGTCTCCAGCATTTACAAAATATTCACTGTGTACAAATAGAAACAAAAGTTAGGTTCACAATGTTTATTTTAGTTCTACATACCCTATGTAGCAACTCCGATTTTTTTTACAATTTAGCTCTACAAAATATTCGAGTAATTCGGTTAGAAATTGGCCGGTCTCGCTTTGTTCAATTAATAGCTTAACCTTATGCGTCATTGAACTGTGCCATAATCGTACGACCACATGCTTGATACGAGACATGCCTAACTTAGTAAGCTACGAAATTTTGGCATTGACTACTCAGACATGTAGGTTAGATTGCGTGTCAGGGTGAAGACGTGTACTACTGTGGGCGGGTCACACTTATAAGCGGTTCGCCGTCTTCAGGTCCAATGATATGTGTCAGACCAAAGAACTCCATCAAGGTTGGTATGGCACCATGCACATCAAGAGGGTCAATTGTCGAGATGAAGTTTCGAAAATATTTTGTTATGATGAGTGCTAGCTATACTGGTTATATCTTGTGAGTAAAATGTATAAACCTTTGCAGAGTGTTAATCAATCTATTCGAATAGCTGCGTCTGCGGTCATGGACATACTCAGGGATTTCACACGAGTGGTAGATTTTTCATAAAAACGACGGGAATGGTACATCTACGTGGTTTAACTTATATGGTTATGTCACAGCCCCAAACTAATTAAAGTGGATTAATATGTATTTCACTAACATGCATTATCAAATTCAAATCATTTCATAATATATTGCACTTGGAAAAATCTGTTAAAAACATGAACATACCCTTCAAAGTTTGAAATTCAATTCAAATCAGTAATAAAAAGTTTTGATCATCATCTGGAAACAATTTATTCAAATACTAAGTTAATTATCATGAATTAATATAATTTTTCCAAAATTTTTGGGACTAGTTTGAACTTAATGAAAATTCAAACCAACTTAAAAGACATACATTAAGTTTGAATTTAAATATCACAAAATATTTTATGAACAGTGGGGTTTCATAATTTTTATGGGAACTATATCATCCCAGGAACCCCCACAAATTATTTCATGATTTTATGAAATTTATTTCTATTTATAAAGCACCGGTCAAACTAGAATCAAAAGAAATTCAATCAGTCAAACCCTAATACTGTTCAACCGACCCGAACCAAACCTAGACTCAAGTCCGACTCGGCGAGACGACTCAGCCCGATCAACTAAATGCACCTATCGCGAGCCGTCGGATGAAAGATCAGCGGCTGCGATCACGTACCGCTTCGCCCCCGTCTTTTTCCTTCGTCCTTGAAACTCAGCCCTTGGATCTAGGTCTAACGCGGCGCGATGGACCACGTCTCGGCTCGCGCTGTAATGAGGGGACGCCGACTGCGAGCTGTCGTCACTCTGTCTTCCTCCTCTCGGCGCTCGCGCAGAACCGAGCTCCACGCGACGCGAATCTCTTCCGCGCGCGTGACGCCGTCAATCCACCGCGTCCGTTGGCCTATCCAGCGCTCGTCTCTCGCCGCCGCTCCGTCTTCTTCCCGGGCATAATACCCCTTCGGCATCCCCTTTCTTCCTCACTTTCCCTCTCGGTGGCTGAGGGAAGGGAAGCTCTCCCGTGCTCCTCGCCGGTGTAAGCTCCCTCCATTTGGTTCCGGTCGTCTCTGTGATCAATGCCTTTTCTATTTTGGCTAACCTCAGCTCGTACTTTTGCTTGTAGCCTCGTTTTCCCCCTCGTGCTCACTGAAGCTCCAGAGCACGCTCCAGTGGACACTCATGTGTCATCTTCGTCTCTGGTAAGATTTTCCCCACTTCTTGCGCGTCCTTTCGTGTGCTAGGATCTAAGGAGTAAAACCCCTCAACTCATTTGTCGGATTATGCACAGAAGCTCGGTGAATTCTGGTTTTCAAATCGCGGCCGTGAGCTCGTCTTCTTCCCGAGCGTTGCACGGTGAGCTCCCGTCCATTTCCCCGCCGGGACCGTCTCATGGGTGCCACGATTCTACTCCCACCTCACATTGTTCTTTCTTGTTCTCAGAACACCCCGCGCGGTGACCCTCTGCCACCGCGGCCGGTCGGCCGCGGAGTTGAACACGAAGACCTTTGGTTCCCGTGCCTTCTCCTCAGCGTCGTTTGAACCCCAGGAGTGTAGATCCAGCACCCATTTGCCTCGGAGTGGTTCCGGCTTCGAGATCCCTCGTCACCGTATCCTCCTCCTCCGCTCGACTCCGTCGCCGGCGCGCCACCGTGCCTCTTCACCGGCAAAATCATCACCTGAAGGTAGCTGTCGCTATTGTCTTTCCGTTTTCGCGTAGATCTTGCACTCTCCGGCTTTCCCTCGCCGCCGGCAAGCACGGCAACGCCGCGGCCGCGCCGTTTCCTGTTGTCGGACGCCACGGTAGTAAAGCGGTGATTTTGTCGGATTAATTAACGCTAATGATTGTGGTTAGATAGTTATGAGTCTATGACTTGTGGGCCTAAGGGTTGTTAAGTGGATGCGTAAATTATAGAGTACGTTTTCGTTAAATAGAAAACGTATCCCTAGCATGCTTAGAATGGTTTTACGTTTAGTTTTTGAAGAGGCGATTCGAGGAATCGCCTTCAAGCTATTCTTGGCGGGACCGAGTCAATCTTGGTGGGTCAAAACCTTGACCTCGGTCCCACTCGTCATTCTCTGCGGCTAGGCTAGCGCCCGGTAAGAAAAGTAGTAAATGCGTTATGAAATTCGAAATCAGTTAATTTATACACTGAAAAATATGTATAACTTCTAAAATGCATAACTATTTCATCACAACTCCAAATCACATGAAACCACTTCTGAAAATTTTCAATTTTAGTAAAATTTATATTAAAATTAGTTTCATACATGTCTCTGTAGCAGAAGGCTTTTATTGGGGATTAATTCATTAAAATCATTATCTTTACAATAGGAAAATGGACTAAAATCTTTAAAAATGCATAAGTAATTATTGGAAACTCCAAAAACAGTGAGACCACTTTTGATAATTTTTATTTTCAGTGAACTTAATTATAAAAATGGTTTCAAACTTACCTCTGTCACAGAAACTATAGTTTGAGGAAAATGACCCATAAGGGGATTATTTTTACACTATTAATGCTGATAACTTTATAAATCAATAACTAAATCATGAAAACTCCAATTGGAGCAGGCTCAACTATTTTGAACTTGTGATAATATTGCCCATTTATTCATGTAACCCTTGTATTCACCACTGCTCTACAAAATTTCACTTCATAATTAAATTGCTCAAATAGAGACATATCGAAATCTGAAATTCAAACCACCATAACTTTCACATACTAAATCAAAATGAAATAATTCTTTCACCAAAAATCATCTAAAATCATGAATTAGATACTGTAGAAAAATAAGGCATTTTGAAGCATTTTGATTGTTGAGGTATTTCTCGATGTTTATTCGTATTGTATTTATCTAGATACCGAGCCCATTGATATTGACTCCTTCATGGCGAGAGCGAACAACAGCTACCTGCAAGGCAAGCATCCTTTGAACTTTCTTTTTGCATCATATTTGATCCCAGTTTTGTTTGGATAGATGCAATGATAATTGCTTGCATGTTATTTTGATAATGTCGCTATTTTTGTGATGAATAGTTAGACATCTCCTATTATGTTGTCATTGTGGCTATCCATGAATTCTTCCATTGCTGAAATGATATGATAGGAGATGTGAAATTATACTGTCCGGGTTTGCTTAGCCATGCAAGTCTAGAACCGGTAGTTTGATTGTCGGGAATAACCTGACAATTATGGGATAAACACAACCCTCATTACATACTTTTGTTTCAGATCTTTGTACCTGTTTTACAAGTTAAATTTTGTCATTTTAAATAAGCTTTTGGTCTGGACAAGTGTTGGTTAGTGATGGTGCTTTATGCACGAGAGTTGGGTATGTGGTTGGACTTGTCTGGACAATTAAGGACCGAACTTTGGTAACGTCGTTGATTCAAGTACTTTCGTGCTACCATACGCGATATATGGGTCTTTGTGCAGTTAAGTAGGGGAAGGTTCTATTGTGTTAAGTCTCATGGTGGTGTAGGGGCATTTGTGTTTGATCATTTGTCCTCAGGAATCGATGTCAATGTTCTATAGTGTGCAAGGGAGCACCAATTACCTTTTCATTACATCGGTATTCCCAATATAACATGTGAGCCCCTTAGAAAGTGCTATATGCTACTTGTACTAAGACCGGAAACATCTCACATGGGGGACTTAGCGCAATAGGGTTTTCTTCTTGAAAACATTGTATCTCGATTCTCCCGCCGACATACCAAAGGAAGTGTGCCATTATCAGGAGGCTTACGGGCTAGTCGAGTCGTGTGGGTAAAGTAGTACACCCCTGCAGGGTATAATCTATTCGAATAGCCGTGTCCACGGTTATGGACAACCGCTTGAGTTCGGGAGTTACTATTGTTAGACTTTTAATTAAAATTGTGGTTGAACTTGGTATTCGTCATGAACGGGATGTTCATGTGTTTAGTACATCAAAGTGGGCTGCCACTTTGGTCTTTGTATGATTCAATTGTTTATTACTGAAATGCTTTACTACATGTTTTACTTCTACTTCAAATCTGCTTTTAAATGGGTACATGAAAAACTAGTATGTGTAGGATGTTAATTGTTGCGTCTCTTTCACAAAACTAAACCAATATGAGCCATCCTTTGAATGACCCTTATGCATAACTATTTTTATTTGTGTAAGACTTGCGAGTACACTTGTACTCGACGGATGTTCTTGGCCTTTTCGGGTGAGGAAGGTTATGATTACGATGATCTCGCTAGTGTTGACTTGGGTGACACTAATGAGTAGTGTCTTGCCATTTAACCCCGATCGGTTGCCGATGGGTGATGGGCATACTGCTGTTGGTCTTTTGCTTTATCTATTTAATTCATTGCTACTTGATACTCTACTTTAAATTTGGCGGTCGGCCGTTTGTAATAAGTTGTAGACCTTAACTATTATGCGGTATGTCTTTTATCTCTTGTTGTATCGTTGTATGGATGTAATCAACGTTGGATGAGGTATGAGTATATTGGTCGTTGATCTTGGGAGCCAATATATGTCATACTCATTGTTGATAATTCCCATTTAACTCAGAGTGTAGTGCCCGAATCGAGGAGACTCGACAATCATGTAGCGCTCGCAAGGAGCAGTGGCGCATGATCGTTGAGGCTCTAGTATTCGACTTAGCCTCTCACTTGGATAGAGTTAAATTGGAATTCATTCTGAGAGACCGTAATTATGTCCCTAAGACCTTGTCTAATCTCGGTCTTATGGAGATAATTACCGGAGTCCCCACAGGTTATGTGAAAGAAATTGATTAGGCTTTGTGATCTTAGTGAAAATATTTGTTAAATTATTATTGTTTATTTATTTCAAATTATGCTTTCGATCTATTATTTATATTTAATTGCAAGTTTTTTTTTTGCAAAATAACCATAGAAACTATTTCCTTTGAAATAAATTATCATCTATAAATTGTATTATGTGGTACAACTTGTTGAGTACTCATTCTTGCTGCAATCATTCAGCTGAAGTAGAGCAGTCTTCGCTTGCTTTTGAGAGGTTTAACAAGGAGGGTGATCACTAGGTCTTGATCTCAGTCGGTTGCCTGTGGCAAATTGATGGGTTACCGCTGAAGTTATTTCCATTCCGCTGCCGTCTCTTTATTTGGTGCTAGCCATGTGTGGCTTAATAAGTGTAAACTCGATCATAAGGTCACAACCGTTATTTATTAATCAAATTTATCATTTATTCCTATATTCGCCTTGTGTGGAATGATATTGTGCATTAGCATGATCTTGGACTAATACATTATACATAGAGAGTCCAAATTTACATATTTGGTCCCGACAGTTATCATATGTTACTAAGCTTGTTCGCACTATACATGCTCTGATGGTCCCGGTTATTCAGACAATGGGTAGCACAATGTAGCAGGAGTAGCTAAGAGAGCATCCTACCAGTTAAATCCCGGGAGCTTTGGGGCAAGGAGACATGCGCCACGTCTCCTTTTTTCCCCTCGTCCGTTCGATTCCGCGCTGGTTCTCCTCGGGCCCGTCCGATTTTTCCTTGCCTTGCGGCTCGCCTACGACGCCTTCGCTTCGTTCCTGCTTGCGCTTCTCTTCCTCATCTCCTCCACTACACCCCCTCCCTCTCGGTTTCTCAGCCGCCGCCCCTTCCCCGGCCCTCGCCCCCGTCCCCTCCACCTTCCCCTGCGCCCCCGCGGTCGCTGTACGCTCCGCATCGCTCCCTCCCGCCTCCGCATCGTTTTACGACGCCCTCCCCCGAGCCCCTCTTACTTCTCCCCTCCACCCCATCCACTCCCTGCCGGCTCGACGAGGCGGAGGCGTTCCTCCTCCTGGCCGTCTTCATCACGCTGCAGTCGCTGGTGAACACGCCATGCTCATCGCGGCCGTCCGAGCCCCCGCGATCTTCGTCGCCGGAGCTACCCCGTTCGCCTCTTCTCTTCCTGTCGCTTTCTTCCTCGCGGTTTCGGGTGTCGCTTTCTAGGCATGCCGTTCGATTGGCTATGGAATCGAAGCCGCCACTATGTCAGTCTGCGGCGCCGGCAGAGGCGGTGTGGGGGTCCAAAAGATGGCTCCTTGGCGGCGTCCCGGATATGATGCGTCGCGTGGGGGCGAGGAGGCGAGCTAGGGTTTAGGATTTCTGCCGCCGTCTTACGGTTGGTCTCACTCTGCGTCATGGCTTTGTGATGCGGTGGCGAATGCTGTGTTCTTCTCAATTTTGTTGTCGGGATGTGGCGGCGCAGCGTAGTGCCATTTTCCAAGAGAGTCCATGCTCGGTGTGCATCCTCTTTGCCAATGGGACCATCTCCAATGTAGCATTGAACCAACCTGGCTCATCCGGTAGCAACTTCACCTACGAGGTATGAAATCGGATTAGGACTTTTGTTTGTATCTTATCACTCGCGGCAATGTTGTGAGTTATGGCCTACGGTTATTAGCTAATCTAAATTTCTGGTAGGTATTTAGTTAGTCCTGAGTACTCTTCTCTAATTATGTCTATATAGGTTTAGTATTGTCTTGTACAAGACAACTTAGCAATGGCTATGTACATAAGTATGAACAAATTTCTTGCCTATTTCTTAAAATGGGTATTCTGCATAATTTGATCGATTGTGTACATAGGCACGAACTAATTTATTGTCTATATAGATTGGGATTTCTCGGATTTTCAGCCACATCAGCATAGGACACTTGTGGAGTCATCAAACACTATAACACAGATTGTAGCGCGCACCATGTTGAAAAAGTCTTTATTTCCCAATTATTTTGTGTGACCATTATAGGTCACGCTGATTTCTGGCAGTTTGTGTTACCATACATGCATATGATTTTATCCTGTTTGTGTTACCATATATGGATAAAGTCTGCAATTGTACGTGAGGCTCAATAATATTATCCAGAAAATCGTAAATGGTAGATGATCATGGGATTTGTTTTAAGGTCTCCCATTGCTTGAGAGAGATGGCAACAGAAGTCTTTTGAGTTGATGTATCAGTGTCGGATAACGAAGTTGTCCTTTGTGTTTATGATGCTCGTTTCCCCCTCTAAAATGGCATTGTTTTGGGCATCGATTTTTGGTCATTTTGAAAGTGCATTTGGTGGCTCCTTCTGATCGTGTGAAGGTGGTAGGAGGAGATCTGGTGGGCTCAGTTTCTCAACGTGTTGTTGTTGGTGTAGTGGCTGGGATGCTGCGTGCTGCCAGTCCTATTGTCCTATTCAGGTATAAACCGACTGAACAACCCATGCCAAGTTACCAATGCTCTCACACTAAAGTTATCAAAAAAAGGAAAACACTGGTCTTTTTTGGGTAGCTGTTATCTGTTATGTATAGTTGTGATTAAGATATGCATCAAACTTTGGATTGATGATCACCTAAATTTACAAAAAAAGGAAATATACGGAGGAATAAACAAACGATTTTGACCCAGACAACAACAAGGCTTCCATTTCCTTATTGCTGTTCAAAATGTTACATCAAGGTAAACAATTAGACAGACTGTAGTTATACATAACAACATTGTACGGACAAAGTGTCCAGAACATAAGTTTTTTGCACAGTGCAGATAGATGTTTCTTCCGATTGAATTTGTGGGGGACTAAAGCCATTTTTTGTATCGAATAAAAATGTTACATCAAGGTAAACAATTAGACAGACTGTAGTTATACATAACAACATTGTACGGACAAAGTATCCAGAACATAAGTTTTTTGCACAGTGCAGATAGATGTTTCTTCCGATTGAATTTGTGGGGGACTAAAGCCATTTTTTGTATCGAATACGTATGCTGCAGGGTGTGCACCTGAAAAGGCACAGTGATGCAACCTTAGGAAGTAACAATCTGAGGGAGGCAGTTTGGTTGCCTCCTAGAGAGGATCTTAATGAATGACTGGCTGTTAATAGTAAGTCTGTAATCGCCATCTATTCTTAGGATCAGTAGGATCATGTAAGTGTTTCATGTACTAATGACTTAATTTTTGCCTGTTCATAGCTGTTGATTTCTTCAACCAGATGAACATCTTATATGGTACTTTGATGGAGTTCTGCACACCTACCACATGCCCAATAATGTCAGCTGGACCCAAGTAAGATATGTGCCTCTTTGAAACATACATGAGACATTTACAAGTTTAAGTACTGATGCATTCTGCTCAGCTCCTAATTTCATTGGCGAGAGTTTTCGATTGATGACAAAAAAAATCACATTGCTGTATAGTATTTTCGATTTGATTTTTTAGAAGGGAAAACAGTAGAGGAGTGCCTTAATGTTATAACTTATAACATACTAAAGTAGGGTAGAACTGTATATATATATATATATTTACTCTTTTTTTTGGAAAATATCCCAACTACTGGGAGAAATCAGAGCTGACTATCTGTGAAACTTACTCTTAACAAATCTGGATTAGCATTGTATCACTTCAGCTTTACTCAACAGCAGCGCATTACAAGTTTACAGGTTTCTTTCAATGTTACAAAACGCTATTTTGCTGCATTGTATCTCAAACAATATGCTTCTGTTCAAACTTCAAAATTACGGATTTATAAACTATGGAGTTTCCTCCCATTTGGAAGGTGTCCACTGTTTCCTTCACAATAATTTATATGTATCTTGAGTTGTCTTACACTCCATTTCTGCAGGAGGATTATGGATAATTATGAATGTACTTGGAGGTACATACTGGTCGCCGTGCTTTGGTTATTTGTAGGGTACAAAAAAAATAGACAAATCAGGCTATATGGGATTGGCCTTAGTCTTTTGTAATGTGCACACCATGAATAAAGTACAAGCCATTGATAATAATGTATATAGGTATGGCTGATGTCAGCATAGTGATGTACATATACTGCATAATGTCGAAGTGTATGATCTCAACTACATTGTAATTTCCATTTTGGTGTGCCCCACTACCGATTATGTTGTTTGCAATGAACCAATAATGAGTATTTCAGGCCCTTTTTTCTCTCTTAAACATAGCATCCGGTATGGCCCTACTATCGCACAGATGAAGAATTATTGCAGTATGTTAGTTTGTAGCAGATTAGGTAATATTATTCTCTTCTTTAAGTTACATCTACTAATTTGTTTCAGATCAGTTCAATGTTTTGCTCTTCTTTTACAACAACAAAATCTTTCATCCCAAACAAGTTAGGGTAGACTAGGAATGTAGCATCCTTAAGGTCAAAGAGATGAGAGTCTTGTAAATAAATAATAATAATAATAATAATAAACCTACAAGGCTAAAACCCTAAGCTTATTATTATTAATAATAATAAAACCTACAAAGATAAAACCATAAGCTGTACATCTTGTCATCCGAGTCGAGAGTCTAAAACACAGCCTCTAAACCTTCTTATGGTCCCGGTACATGAATCGGTAACTTCCATACGTTCCTATCCAAAGTTAATTTTATAGCTATATTCCAATCCCTTAAATCTCTTTTAACTGTTTCCTCTCACGTTAGTCTTGGTCGACCTTTGCTTCTTCTTACGTTTTCAGTATGTCTTAAAATTCCACTACATACCGAGACTAAAATTTTGCTCTTTTGCACTTCTTCTTTTATGCTAAAATTTTGGGTTTATCAATGGGTTGTTAGGATTAAGTACAAAACAGGAAATCGACGGATTTATAATAACGAATCATATTTTTAGAAATCTTTCTGATGAGGAGATGGAACAAATTTATGACTAAGTGGTGATCTATGAACAATTAGTTATTGTTCTATATTAAGTTAGCAAAAACAATCAAATTTGTTGACAACCACACAATTTTGTTGTAGCTAGCAGTTAGCTAAGATTTTTGGATGCTATTATCGTATTGTCCATCTTTTATTTAGTTCAGTAATATATATTTTGCAATTGATTTTATATTAAAAATTGCAATTTTGAGGTGACCTGGTAACCATTTGGTAGCTATCCGCTTACGGCTCCTGGAAATGTTCAGCTGCATACTCTCAGAGCATCTTTAGTGTATTAAATCGATGTTGATTCAAAGTCACGCCATGTAAGTATTCTACGAACTGAGTTTATTTTTCTCCAATGTATTGGACCGATTCCTACTAATAACTGAGACTCACGTTACATTAAAAAACTACAAAATAATTATATCCTCTCTCAACCGCACTCTCTCTTATGTAGTTGTTTAATGCTCATATGAGTTGTTCAATGCTTTGAATCGACTCCTAAGAGCATCCGCAGTGTGCATTTTAGCCAGTTAATAGCCGATTCATAAGAGGTTAAGCATCGGTTCAATACGTTGAAGCTGTCGATTCCAACCAAAAAAATTTTGGAACCGAACTCAAATCAAGCATCGATTCGAAGCATTAAACAAATCGCCACATGGTAGATGTGCACCAGGGGTGATCACTACCGTCGTCGGGGTCACTGCAGGACACGCGGAGGGGTCGCTGCCGGTGCTCATCGTCGCCTCCAGATCCCCCACCCGCTGAAGTCGCCACCGGTGCTCATCGTGCTCATCGTCGCCTCCAGATCCCCCACCTGCTGAAGTCACCACCGGTGCTCATCGTTGCCTCCAGATCCCCCACCTGCTGAAGTCGCCACCGGTGCTCATCGTTGCCTCCAGATCCCCCACCCGCCAGTCGCTGAAGCCATCCCCTCTACCTCCGATAGCCGGAGCTGTCGCCCTCACCCCGACGTCTACCTCCGACCGCCGGGCGGTCTTTGGGTGGAGGCGAGCGGCGGCAGTCTGGGCGAGAGCGGCGGTGGCGGGTCTCTGGCGAGAGTGGCGCGAGGCGAGTGGTGACGCTGGGGGGCTAGTGGAGGATTCAAGGAACCGAGACGGGAGAGAGCGGTGATGACAGGAGTGATTTTATTTCTTTTCTTTTTAGTACACGTGGGTCCCGCTATATTAGGAACTGGTACACTGGAGAGAAAAATGCTCGGTTCCTAAAATGCTTATGTAGCATATCTTTGAATCGACGTTGATTCAATATACTAAAAATGCTCTAAGTACAGTCTGATTTTATGCATTTTTTTCTGTTGGAATCGACTCTCCAATGTATTGAATCGATTCATTGTTTTCTCTCTCTTCATTTGAACCGACTGAAACACAACATTGGAGATGGTCTCACACGTTGCTCATTACTTCATTATTATCCTCTTTTTCCCCGCTGATTACCAACTAGGATTTTTCTCTGTACGTTCTTGCGCGCCAAACGACACGCACAGGATGCTAGTTAAAGTATCATTTGTTAATTTGTATTTCCTGTCCTTGTTCTGAGAAAGTTCCTAACTTTGTTAGCACAATGTAAACTCTGTTGGAGACTTATTTGTTACCTAAAAACGTGTTTTGTGGGTTCTACTATTTTAAAGCAAAATATCCATCCGATCATTTGTACAGTCCGACTTTATTATTGATATGATAAATGAGCTAAAACATGTAGACCACAAAGTTGTACTTTATTATTGATCATAAAAAATTATGCACACTTTAGCAATTAAAGTTTTAGACACAAACTTAAGAAACAATCTATTAGAAGACTTGTTTCTTTTTATTAGATTGAGTACTCTCTCTCATCTTAGTAACAAACTAAGAAATAAAATGTTGTAGATGCTCTTAGCTCTGCTCTTCCGAGCCTTAAATGTTGCAGAGAGAGAGAGGAGAGGTGCATTCGAGGTCATGTTTGGTTCGTACACTGGCATGCCTAGGTTATCAAAATAGGTACCATATATTGGCTAGTAAAAAAAAATTGGTATACTTTTTTGAGACGTTGATGTGTGAGTCCCGGTGGCAGAAAAAGAATATAGCTATAAGTGTGCCTACGAACTTAACAGACACATAACTTGATAAAAATTGCCTAACTCAAAGTATGACAGGTGTGGTAACATCTGACTACGAATAAAAAAGACATAAGATTTGAGAGAACAGGTTTTGCCTTTGCCCCATGGATGCTTTCGTGCAGGAAGAACGCATGTTTGAGCCACTAATTAAGCTAAGCCTGGCTTGTGCAAACAAAGAAGATGATGGAGAAGGAATTTGCTTGGGAAAAGGTGCACCCCGATGTGCTTTATTCCTCTGGTCTCTGGTTATCTCGTGGCTCTCTTTTCTTCTTCCTATCCTCCTAATCTCTTGAAAAGAGCTCAAGAAGTAATAGTATGTACCTGAGTTTTTCTCCTGCTTCCAAAGACCAAAGAGAAGGTAGTTTACTACTGCACATTGAGGCAACGAAAAATGGAAATTAATGAAACCTATTTTCTCAAATTCTAATATTCACCAATGTAATCACCACTATTAACTATCAAAACATATAAAGAACCTGAATAAAAAAAAAACATATAAAGAACCTGGGAAAAATGCATGACAGTTTGTAAAGAAAGAAAAAGGCATACATGTCTGTCATCACATTCACAACCTTGGCATCCTTGTCGAGGCAAAATGCCATCGCAACATATCGCATATGGTACGTGCGTGAGTTGTCTCCGAGCGTCCAAAAAGCACTCACGAGCTGCTTCAATGCCTTCAGTTCTCCTTAGAAACTAGTAAATAATTAAACTACATATGTGAGAAGTAAATAATGCGGCATGGACGTGTCCGGCAGGGTTCAGGCCGCACACGAGAGCGCATCTGAAAGAACGGAGAGAGGAAAGAAAAAGGATTCTTTTGCGCTTGCTTTGCTCCTTGTGCGTCTGCGAAAAGCACTCGTGTCGCTTACAACTACGCTGATAACGTGCGCTACACCACGCCGCTGATTTATTCGTGTCCATATTGTATTATTTTTGTCGTATTGCACAAAACGAATGTGTGCCATGAAAAAACCGTGTTTTGTTTATGGTATAGACCAGTATGTTTGACTGTGCTATTGTTTATTAACTTGGACGTTTTATTATTCCTCTTCTTTCTGACCGGTGTTTGTGCTGTAATGTAACAAAAAAACTGTTTTTATGTTATCTTTGTAAAAGTATGGTCAGTTATACCTTTGGATTGTCAATTAAGAAGGTCGTGTACGGTAAACAGAGTCTATAAATATTTTATCGCATTATGTATGTGGTGTAATTTTTATACCGAATCCGATGTATATAATATGCGGTCCCAGGTGTGGTTCAGATTTGTGTTGTTTTGAATGTGTTCGGCTAGGGTATACAACAGTCAGGGCTATCTGGTACGTTAACAGCATGCGGTTTAGTAACACGGATAGCAGTAACATATAACATCACTAAGGTGCCTCATTATGTATAGATGTAACTTATGGGTAGCCGTTTTTTAGGTTGCCATCATGAAGCAGATTAGAATATACATGTGTTCATAGGTCGTAAATGTTAGCTTATGCATCTATAACTATTACATGGCCACTGTTGGTACTTGTCTATGTACCAGCACGGTATAGATGAAGGTGATGTCCTATGGAAAGAATGGTAGGGCCGTTCAACCATTTCATCAGCGTGTTCCATGCGTTTAACAAAAGGATGCGAGAAACTAGCATGCCAGTTTTACTTCAGCACTCTCCAACCCGCTCCTGAGCGTGCTCTCTCCAACCCGCGCCGTCTGCCACTCCGGCGGCGGCGACCACATCTAAGCCTTTCCGCGCAGCCTGCCACCCCGGTAGCGGTGCCCGGCCCCCCTCCCATGGCATCCTCTTCGTCGTCAGACCTAGACTTCCGGGCAGCGGTGCTCGGGAAGCAAACTGAGAAGGAGCGCAGGTGGTTGGACTCCACTCTCTCCAGCCCCGACTCGGCCGACTCCCGGCATCGCTCGCCGCCGTCCAGGGTTCCCTCCCCGGTCGTTGCTCCCCCCGTTTTTGACGGGCCTCCACTGCCTCGCTCTCCTTCTGCTCCTGAGCTAGGGCCTCTCAACGGGATGGCTAGGGGAAAGGGCATTCTCCTCCTGGATGGCGGACTCCGGCCGAGTCGCGCGGTTGAAACTTCAAGTGCTCTTCCCCAGGCCCCCGAGATCACCCCTCCTGGCCAGGCCTCGGAGCGTGAATCCTGGCAGGAAGTGCGGCGTCGCCGCTACTGGCGCAGAAGACCGCAACCCCCTCATCGTCGCCAAGCCCCCGCTTCTAGGCCAGTCCCGCGTGATCTCGTCGGCTTGTGTTTCAACTGCATCGCGCGCGACCATGTCGCCGCGGCGTGTCGGACATTGGCCATACCTCCGCCCACTGCAAACGGTCTCTCAGCCCCCCGACCTCCGGCAGACAAGGACGGCCACAAGCTGGAGTCCCTACTTCTCGAGGGGGGGCTCGTCTGTCGATGGCGGCAGGCTCGGGTTTGCTTCGTCCTCCACCTGCCACCCCTGACGGCTCGCCTAACGCATCATCGCCGTAGCGTCACCGGGTGGTTTGTGGAGGCATTTCTGCCGCCACGGTCAGGGAGTCCCCTTCGGCCGTGCTAGGGCGATCGAGGCGGTTTGGTCGAGTTACATGCGGGGGCGTCGGCGACGTCTTCCGCTGGGAGGCCCTCCACCGTCCTGCCCGGGAGGTTTGTGTCGTCCCTTTCTCCCCTGCCATGCGAGACATGGAGCGCTGCCTTGAGCGCGCAGTCGTTGTCTGCGTGGGAGGGACTCGGCCGGAGGTCACACCTGCCGAGGTCGCCCTCGCGATCAAAGCCGAGCGCGGACTGTCTCAGGCCTGCTTCTCGATGCACCCTTATTTCCCTGAAAACTTCCTGATCATATGCAACACCTTTGCTAATAAAGAACGCCTCCTTCGCGGCGGCTCCATCAAAATGGGTCGTTTTCTTCTTCTTCTCCGGCACTGGTCGAGGCTGGCGCAGGCAGTGAGCAGGCCCTTGTATTTCCGAGTCTCTATCTCTCTAGAAGGCCTCCCAATCCATGCATGGAGTCTGGTGACTGCCTCGGCCATTCTCTCACCCTCCTGCTGGATCGAATCCTTCGATGAGTCTTCCACGTCCCGTCAAGACCTGTCTTCCTTCCGCCTAATGGTGTGGTCCCTCAACCCCACCGCCATCCCTAGGGAAAAATCGGTCGTAATCACAGAGCCGGACGTGCTCCCGGACGGAACAGTCCTCGATCATGGGGTGCAGGTGTTCCACAAGCCGTCCGTCTCCAGAGATCTGCGCGAGGCCTTGTCATACAATGTAATCATCCACATTCACTTGGTCGTAGACTTCTCCTTTGCGGCCGTGAAGGATAAGCGTTTCGCGCCTTCAAGCGATGATTCTGGTCTTGGGGGCATGGCAGAGGAAGATTCTGAGGACTGCAGCCCTCGTCGGCATGTCTTCCAGGTTCATGCCGACAAAATCGATGGCTCAAGCCTCGCCGAAGGTCGAGACGACACAGTGGGTGGGCAAGCTGCGCCTGACCGGGGAGCCTCGCGCTCCTGGAAGCTGTCGCCCATGTCGACGAGGCCCATGGCTTGAGTGGTCGCGTCCCATTTGGGGGTGGTGTGTCACGGAAGACAATCGGAGGCTCCCGTGCGTACGAGATGGCCCTTGCCAAACAAGGTGCTGCACCCTCGGTCGCCTACTACTGAAGGCAAAAAGGAGGGGTTAAATGCTTCCGCCACCCCCTTTGAACCTCTGGGTGGAATACCGCTACACTCCCCTTGCCATTCTCAGCTCCTGTGCCCAGCTTTCTCCACGCCCGGAGCAAAAGGCACACCAGCCCTTATTCCCCTTCTGGAAGGCCAGCTGGTAGCCCCTTGTTCCCCACTCACGAGCACACTCTTTTTCAACCCCTCGGCGATCGCTCGGTGCGAGAGCAGTTGGCGTCGCCTGTCTCCCCTCAGCGGACGCTTGCGTCTACCCCAGCTCCTGTCAGCAAAAATGAAGTCCCCGAGGTCATCTTGGCGAGGCGTTCGTCGATCCCGGCCCTCGTCCCGGGTCATGTTTCTTTCTTGCTAGCTTGTCCAAACTCTAGTGACCTTCATGGCCTGCACGCGAACATCAGTCCTCAACTGCTAACCTTCTCTCGACGGGCTAAGCTACGCCTTGATGCGCCCGTCCTGCCTACTCCAAATGTGCGGCGCCCTCCCCGCCGGTCTAGCTCCAGCTCCGCGCCACGACGTAGCGTCTGTTTGGCGGCCAAAACAAAGAAGGTTGTCCCAGAGGGACATCTTCCGCAAATAATGCTGGCCAGAAAACTCGGTTTCCCCCAGGACCAAAGTGTAGCCCTGACCAAGTTCAAGGAGCTTTTCGACTCTCATCTCTCTAGGGGAGCAAATCATTGCGCTAGCAGCAATCTTCAATATACCAGTTCCAGCCTCCCTTCCGCCGGAGCTGCCAGAGCTACCAATGGTGGTTGCGGCCGAAGAGCACTCAACGCCACCGTCGCTGCAGTTGGCGGCTTGCTAGGGCTAGAGTGTACAAGGTCGTCGGTCGTTTAGCTTTAGCTTCATTGTTTCTATGATGATCCATCCAAATTTCAACTTTCTTAGCTGGAATGTTCGGGGGCTTAACAATAGAGCAAAGAGGACCGTTGTTAGAGACACGGTGCACAACTCTCTCGCTGCGGTCGTTTGCTTTCAAGAGACTAAACTCGATGTAATTGATAGCAATCTTGTAATGGAAACCCTTGGTCCTGCTTTTGACGGGTTCTGCTATTTGTCGGCCACCCAAACACGCGGGGGCATCCTTCTAGCTTGGAGCTCAGCCAAGGTCGCTGTCACTGCAATCAGCACAAGATCACACTCCATTACCGCCAAAGTTGTTTTTCCTTGTGGGTCGTTCTCCTGGCTTTCGGTAGTTTACGGCCCTCCGGATGATGCTCTCAAGGTCGAATTCCTCCAGGAACTAAGGGATATCAGTGCCTCCCTTGCCGGCCCTTGGTGCCTGTTAGGCGATTTCAACCTCATCCTCCAAGTGGCCGACAAAAGCAATGGCCGCCTAAATAGGAGGCAAATGGGTAATTTTAGGCGGGTAATTGATGACCTTGAACTAAAAGAGATACACTTGAACGGAAGAGCTTTTACTTGGACAAACGCTCGGGAAAGACCTACCTTGGAGCGCATTGACAGGGTCTTTGTGTCAACAGCTTGGGGAGCCTTGTTCCCAGACTGCTTCCTTCGCACACTACCTTCAACAGCCTCGGATCATTGTCCCTTGCTTCTGTCCACGTCGTTCATCTTCACTACCGTCAAGAGATTCCGCTTAGAGACGTTCTGGTTCAAGCTGGCCGGGTTTCAAGAGGCGCCAAAGGAAGCGTGGCGCTGCGATGCCACCATCCGAGACCCAATCCGCCGCTTGGATGCGCTCTTCAAAGCCACATCTAAGGCCTTGCAAAGCTGGAGCCAACGCAATTGTGGCAATGTGCGCCAACAAATTCGGATGGCAAATGAGCTCACCTGGCGGTTTGATTTGGCCGAAGAAAAACGCTTTTTATCTCCTTGGGAGCGGTGGTTCCGGTCGGCGCTCAAGAAGAAACTTCTTGGCCTCTGTTCCTTCGAGCGCACAATAGCGCGGCAGCGGTCGCGTATTCGTTGGCTACGGGAAGGGGACGCCAACACGCACTTCTTCCACCTACATGCCAATCACTCAAAGCAGCGCAATTACATCACTAAGCTTAAAGTTGATGGGGATTGGATCGAGGGGCAGTCCCAATTACAGGAGGCTTTCCACATGCATTTCGTCAATCTCATTGGGAAGCTGGTTCCCCGCGCTCACACTCTGGACTTGGAGTCCCTCTTCGTTCCTTTCGCCGACCTTTCGGCGCTAGATGCTACCTTCTCCGAACAAGAGGTGTGGGAAGCTATAAAAAACCTACCGTCAGGAAGGGCGCCTGGCCCTAACGGTTTCACCAATAATTTCTACCAGTGTTGTTGGGAATTCATTAAGCCCGACGTGATGGCAGCTTTCCATTGCCTTGGTCGCTTGGCGGGGAGTAACTTCGGGCTACTCAATCAAGCCATTCTCACTCTTCTGCCAAAGAGGCCGGATGCCGAAGAAGCCCGTGATTTTTGCCCTGTAAGCTTGGTGCATAGCTTCGCCAAGCTTTTCTCCAAAGTTCTTGCCAGGAGGCTAGCCCCTCATCTCGCCAAGGTCGTTTCGTCTAACCAGTCCGCGTTTATCAAGTCGAGATCGATCCAAGACAACTTCCTCCTGGTGAGACAGTCAGCACGTCTCCTTCACCAGCAAAAGAGAGCGGCTTTCCTATTCAAACTGGATATTGCGCAGGCCTTTGATTCCTTGTCTTGGCCTTTCCTGTTGGAGGTCCTTACGCGCAAGGGGTTTGGGCCCAAATGGCGTGAGTGGCTATGCATCATGTTCAGATCTGCTTCCACTAGGATTCTCATTAACGATATTCCAGGACAACCCATTTCACATGGTCGCGGGCTGCGTCAGGGCGATCCTTTGTCACCCATGTTGTTCATTATCGCCATGGATGTCCTGAACAACCTTCTCATAACAGCCGAATATGCCTCTTTGCTCCACCCGGTCGGCGGCCCACGAGGTATCCCGCACCGGTTGTCCCTTTACGCCGATGATGTGGCGGTCTTCCTCACCCCAGTCGCCTTCGATCTGCATGTCATCAAACAAATACTGCAGCTGTTCGGGGAGGCATCGGGCTTGCGAACAAATCTGGCCAAGAGTTCCATCTCGCCAATTCGATGCAGAATTGACGAAATGCAACTCATCACCAATGAATTGACATGCGCAGTTTTAGATTTCCCATGCAAATACCTTGGCTGCCACTGTCCTTGAGAAGACCTTCAAAAACAAATTTTCAACCTTTAATCGACAAGGTCGTAAACCGCCTACAAACTTGGCAGCGGTATGTTGTCCCAAGGTGGGCGGTTAGTGCTAGTCAGTCGATCTTGGCGTCCATCCGTGTATAGTTTCATGGCTCTTGACCCACCTCTTGCGGTCATCAAAGAAATCGACAAAAGGAGGAGAGCTTTTCTTTGGAAAGGTGCGAAAACGTGTCGGGGACACTTTGTTTAGTCGCGCAGCCATCTGTGCATCGACCCACTGCGATGACGGAGGGTGGGCATACACAATCTGCATGTCTAGGCAAGGCCCTTCGTCTTCGCTCTCGGCTACAAAGGACATGGTCGACAAGACCTTGGAAGGGTTTGTTGGCGCGGTGGGCGTGTTGAGGAAGATATGTTGGCGCATCTCTCATTGTGCGACTTGGCAATGGTGTTAACACCTTGTTCAGTCGGATCGCTGGCTCAGCGGTCGTAGCATCCCACCCTCTTCCGCACTTGGCCAAGGCGATCCCCACACTGCGGAAAACGGATCGGTCGCCAAGCTCTCCACAACGCCACGGATCTCGGACATTAGGGGGCGATGCTCCTTTGTATTGGCGAGATCCTTTGCCTTTGGGGAGCTTTGCATACTATCAATCTCTATGAAGGTCGGCAAGACGGGGTCCTTTGGCGATGGGAAGCCTCGGGCATTACTCCTCCAGTCGGCCTACAAGGCATTCTTCTTGGGCTCGGCGGGTTCCCTTGTCGCGAGGCTATTTGGTGCTTGCAGCCCCTACGAAGTGCAAATTTTTCGTGTGGTTAGCGATACATCGTCGGTGTTGGGCGGCGGATCGACTTCAACGTCGTGGTCTTCAAAACCAAGGCGCCTGTGTTTTTTGCGGACACTCCCAAGAGACTATCGACCACCTTCTCGTCGGGTGCGCCATAACATCTCAGGTCTGGGCGCACTTCCTCACGAGCATGGACTTGCTGGGAGTTGCTCCAGTTGGGCAGCTATCACTCCAACAATACTGGCTTTCTACTCGGGTGCCTTATCTCCACAAGCTAGGAAGGACCTAGACTCCTATGTCATTCTTATTTCTTGGATGTTTTGGAAGGAGCGGAACAACAGGATATTCAACAACGAGACAAGTTCCTTGCATCTTCTGTTACAGCGGATTCATGACGAGCATCGCCACTGGCGCATGGCAGAAGCTTGTGGTCGGGAGGCACCTTCCACTGGGAGCAGTTCCCCCTAGGCGCCTTTGGTCACCGTAGCGGTAGTGGTTTTAGTTGTCTTGTTTCTTTGTGTTTCTTTTTCTTTTAGTCTGTTTCTTTCTTTCCGGTTTCGGGTTTTAGTTTCTGCTCTTCTCCTTTTTTCTGGTCTTCTTCTGTCGTAGTTTCTCCGTTCTTGTTGTTTTAGCTTTGGGTCCCCTGTCCTTCTATCCGGCCCTTCGGGGTCTTGTCCTGTACTCTGTTCTTCTTCTTAATGGAATAACACGCAAGGCTTTTGCGCGTTCTTGAAAAAAAACAAAAGGATGCAGCAGTACGTAGTAGGGATGCGAAGCCGAACTATAGCATGAGTCATTTCATGGGAAAGAATTGAGTTCATAGTATTTTAATTTAGCTCTACATACCTTATGTACCTATTCTGGATTTCTTATAGAATTTTTAGAGACGTCTTCCTATTTTTCTAGTTTAAAAAGTATTTTCGGCATTAACAAAATATTTACCATGTAATAATAAAAACCTACAAAGTTTTCTTAGTATTTTTGTAGATTTATTCTAAATCGTTCGAGAACTACAACATAAATAATATCTATACGATGAACTAAACTATACACAGCTAAAATATTATACAACATCAAACAATAATACAACTATAATTATCTAATCCATTGAAATATACGTCGCTATTTTTATTTGTTAACCTTCAAGGTTTCAAATTTATATACAAAATTATAAAAATATTTACCTACAAAATAGACGAACAAATATGCTGTTCCCTCTCTCTACTCCGCTAGAAACCAGCAAAGCTTCGCCACGTCTCACCTCTCCTCTCCTCTAGGATGTGCAAAGCAGCCGCAAGAGAGCAACACGCTGTCCAAGAACTATGTATGCAGTAAATCGTAAGGCTGTAGACTTTATTCAAACCTCAAGTGTAACAAGCATAAGGTACAGACATCACAATCAGAAACCAAATATTACATGTAGTGAAGTATGGCAGTATCTGTGACTCTGTAACATTGCAACGATGGGACGGAACGAAAGCCTAAACGACAGGAAATGTACATAAAAAAAAAGAGTGTCTCAGATTTTGCTGGCGAACTGGAGACCCTCCTTCTTGAGCTCCTCTGTGTTGGCAACCGGGGGCTGAGCTTTTGCAACCTTGGCAATGGCCTTGTTCTCATCTGGTGACCCACCTTCGAGGAACGCGCCCAACACCTTGCCATCCTTGATCCAGTACGAGCCGAACTTGGGCTTGGCGGAGCTGGGGTCACTGTTGCCAAAAGGATGCTCTCGCCAACGTTGTCGCCATAGAATTGCCATGCCAGGTCGAATGATCGGGAGTAGAAGTATGGCAGATATTCATACTCTGGAATAGACTCGCCGGACTCTTTTGCCTTGATTGCCTGAAAGAAGATGCAGTGTTGCAGGCAATTGAGATGCCTAACGGGAGAGAAAAACTTAAAAACCATTGTTGTTGGTAATCTGAGTCTACGGAAGTCCAAGTTTTAGACATCCCACTAGTTTGGGAAACTCCACATTAAGCCATTTCACTCCAAGTGAGACAAATTCCGACGAAGTTTGCATTGTTCTTGGATGCAGTTGCAATATTTCAAAATAATATTATTGGGCGGAAGTGGAGATAAACTTGGCATAGATAATAGAATTCTACTCCAGGTAACCAACCATTAGAGCATTATACTTCCATGCAATTATGATATTTGAAAACATTAGTGGATGACAGTGGAGAGAACTTTAAAACAATTGAATTCTACCGAGCTGATCGGAAATTTTGAATACAGGCGAGCATTTGGTAGTTTTACAATCAAGTCACCGACCCCTAAGTTCGCTAGCTACGGTATCTGTTTGGTAACAAATCAGCTACTGACCTACTGTGCTGTTACATTCCAGTGCCGGCCACTATGCAGCATTAGTTCTGACAACTGTTTGCAGAAATACTAAGTCGGAGATACAGAAGTAGGATAGCCTCACCTTTACAGCCTGCTCTGCAGACTTCCTAGCATGATCAACATGTTCTACTCTCCTCAACTCATTGTACATCTTCATGGGGAAGGTGGCCACATCGCCAATGGCATATACTCCAGCAACACTTGTTTCGAAGAAAGCATCAGTCTGCATGAATTTTTTAGGCATGCCAGATATTAAGGTATAAACAAAAACAAGCTCAAAAATCTCAAAAGGAAAACTCAAGAAGTGCAATCAAGATGAACCAGATGTGATGAATGCAGTTGCTTACAGTGAGAAACAGCGCATGCACAGCTACTGTTTTTGGCAAGGAAACATTCAATTGCATCATCACAGACACTATTTCTTTAATTGAAACAACCATGGGACCTGTGGTGATATGCTCAGTTAAAAGGCAAATTAGAAGCAAACTAACCTTGATTCCACCTTTGTCCTCAGCAACTTGACCTTTGAAGAGAGTAGTCAGCGGTCTGGCCCCAACACCAACAACAACAATATCAGCTTCGAGCACTCTGCCATCCTTTAGCTTAACTGCAGTGACCTGGCAAGTGGAAACAAAGCAAAGCTTGTAAGCATTTGCAACCACAAGAACTGCACAACTGAATTTGGATTTTGAAATTGTACATACATCACCATTGGCATCGGCATCAAAACCAACAGCTACTGTACCCTTCACAATCTTGACTCCTTTGTTAGCATAGTAACTCTCGTAGAAAGCTGCGATATCAGCAGTGAAGAGACGGGGCACTACAACAAGTGTTATTTTGATGTTACCTTGTCGTGATCAAGAACCGTTCAACCATAATCTCATTTCACATCATAACTGCATGCTAATCACGTTAGCTAAGCTATTTCTGTTTCTTTGATGCATAGTAAGTGACAGTATGTGAGTGATGGCACTTACTACACCAAGGTTAGCTAAGCTATAATAAGGGTTAGTGACAGTATGTGAGTGATGGCACTTACTACACCAAGGTTCAGGAAACACCATAGTGACATCAAAATTGTTGATATTCAGTGTTGCGCTAACTTCAAGGCCAATGTAACCTCCTCCAACAACCACTGCCTTCCCTCCCTTCTTTGCTTGGATAGCTGCAACCAGCTTGTCAGCATCATCAATTTCCCTTAGATATAGAATGTTGTTGGAATCATCTTGAGTGCCAAAATCAGATAGCTTTATGACCTGAAAAGCAAGTCAAAACAAATGTTGTATAGCATGAGTAACAGTAGCAACAACTATGATTACATATCGAACATTCTTTCATGATTTCTGATAGAACATGTGCCATCATGTATCCTTCAGATATAAAAATAACAACTTAAAGACTACAGTTCAAAATTTACAAAAGAACGAAACAGGAAAAATGGCAGTTCACAACATACTGAAGAGCCAGTAGCAATGAGCAAGATCTCATATGTAAAGGCTGCTCCAGCCGCACTAGTCAGAGTCTTGGAGGCAAGATCAGCTTTGAGGATTTCAGTGCTCAGGATCAGCTCAATACCTGCCAACAGATGTAATCATGAATATGCTCAGAATCCAAAATTATTACATAAGAAACATATGGATTTGTTTCTTATGTAATGCTTTTTGTAGTGCCAGATAGACGCCAGAAGTGTATTCAAGGATCTCGGTTTCACAGGTACACCACAGTTAAGATTAAGATGGTATTCAGCCAAACAAATAATTCATATCAGAAAAGAACATTTTGACATTTATTCCCTCAATTAACAAGAAATTTTGTGAGTAGGTTAACCAGCAAGATTACCCATACTTGGGACCAACGCAGAGAGAGATATAGGTGACAGCATGACAGGCCAACATAGCAAATATTAGGTGTCATCAAGTATACACCTTAAAGGAATGTCCATGCAAATAAGCAACTAAGTTCAAATGGACCATGTAAAACACAGGCTACACCTCAAACAATAACACATAAGGCCTTAAAAGATGGTCCAACACCACAAGGGAATTGGTGATCTGTACCTTTCTCTGAGTACCATTCAGGCAATAGCTTCTCTCCTCCACTTCCCACGCACACATGAAATCCTGGGAGTCTTGCAGCATCTATTCACGGAGGAAAGAAAAGGAGTTAGTATGAGCCTATGATGTGGCTGATACACATGCAGTGTAGAAACTGGCAGAGATCAAAGGGTAAAATACATTAGTTGAAGAACTTACTCTGAGGAAAGAGGTATGCCTTGCTGAGGGCAGGACGCTCGTACGGAGCCACCTGAAAGACAAATTGTGGTAAGAAGCGTGTTGCCTCATTCATTAATAAACAAGTAAAATTATGGACAACTTGCAAAGGCCAAATTATCACTATTATTTGGGAGATGCCAACTGTGACTGAGAAAGACATGAATTCTTTTTGCACCCTTACCCGCAACGTCCCTTATACTAAGTATTTGTCAATTGTCATGTATTTATGCATCGCACTAGGTAGTCATTTGTGACAAATAGCATTGCGATAAGAAATAAGCGGCTCATATTTACTAAGATAGACATAAGGTTGGTCACAGACTTACAGTAACAAGAAGTTTTGGTCCAGTAACTAGCACACATAAACTGAAGATTTAGTAGAGTTACAAACATGTGGGTGATTACCACAAACAGTTCTATACAGAATCCCATCCTTGGCCATAGTCCAGTCCTACCATTCATATATTCATGTCCGTTGGCTTTAGCTATTGCATGTGTACAGCACATTTGTCATTCTTATGTTTCATGGGACAGCATTCTAATATATTGGAGTGAGAGAGAAAAAGAGAGCATACAGCCTCCTTGGAGATGATGGCGAGCTCCCCTGGCTTCACGCCCTGCTTGGCAAACTCCCGTGCCGCATAACCCTGCAAAATTTACATAAAAAAATAATAAGCAAAAACAATTCGTGGTAAGAGGTCCTGAGCCCGCTTAGATCAAATCAAGAGGCGAAGGAGCAGAGAAGAGGGGGGAAACAAAGCAGAATCGCAATAGCCCACAATTCAGCATGGCTAATCTATGAGATCCCTTCCGAAAAGCAAGGGATGAACAAACGCCAGAGCTACGCGGGGAAAAAAACCGATCTCATCCCTAGCACAAGGGAAAAAAATACCCCCAAAAAATTCAAAAGGGAAGAACAAAGCCGAAGCGAATTAGGGGGAGGCAATAAGTAAGTCAGGGAGCACAGACCGCCGCGACGCCGCCGCCGAGGATGACGTACTTGAAGTGCTTCTCCGACGCCATCGCTCCCACCGAACTGATCACCCAAACCCTAATAGCCCGATCGATCAAACCACTCTCGCGACACAGTCTCGGCCGGAGAAGAAGAAGAGCGGAGCAGACAAGGGAAGAGGGGATTTGGTGGGAGATGCAGATGCGACGAGGCAAAGAGTGGGAGTGGGTGGTGGTGTCTGTCTCCTAACGGATGGAGTGTTCAATAATATCTGCCCGTGCCCCCGAGCGATGCGTAGGGAGAGCAGCTGACACGTGGGCTCAAGATAAAAGCAGGCCCACCCGTCGGTGACCCGCGAAGGCAGTGCCTATCGGCTGGTTTCCTCCAGGCAGTGTTGGCGCCGGCGACGGCGCGGCGCGCTCCTGACCGTCCGTACTCGTGATGGATGGCGAGGCAACGTCGTCAGGTCGGGAGCTTCCCGTGTCGACCCGGAGCACACGAGCGATTCGGCGAGAACGAAGCAGCAGGCAACCAACAGAAATGCCAACCAAGCAATTACAAGACATGCACAGACACATTCTTCTGCGGGCCTGCTAGTCCTGACCAATCGATCACACGGCGCAGACACAGTCCACGTCATCTTCTAGTTTCAGGTTCAATTAAGCATTCGTCATCATCCAAGCAGCAGCAGCAGCCTAAGGCCGGCCTGCAGAATAGAACCACCAGAACTTAACCAACGAAAGAATTAACGATGATTCGTCTCGCTGATCTCTTCACATTTGGTACACGACAGCGACGACACCGATAATAGATTGCTAAACATCTGCTGCTTTCAACAATAACGATACGAGGCATGTCAGGCTAAAGTCTAGACAAGGGCCTTCCAGAATACAGTAGTACGTTGGTAGGTATACACCTCAGCAGCGGGGAATTACAGTAGCAGACCATTGTAGCAACTCCGTTTTCTGATTGACGACCAGAGTTCGATTCACATCAACTTGTATAGAAGACTTTCCATTATCGAGACATTGTTTATGATTCAGACGGTACAGCACGATCAGTTGATCACACATGGATGCACGGGAAGGAAAGGAAAGTGGTAAGAAATGTGGAGTGCTGGACCAATTAGCGGGGTACACGGCCAAATGCACATGAAACTTGTCTGTCCAGCAGCTAAAATGCCATGCCACGGGTGCATTCTACGCTGCTTTCGATGACATCTGCAGCTTTCTCAGCAAAGATCGTAGTTCTCCAACGGGCACTCGAAAAGTTTCCGGAGGATCCTCGTGATTAGATACTCTTTTTCCTTGGGTCGTAGTATTAAGTATTTCTTGGCGAGCTATAAAATTATCATATTTATAAGTATCTCTTGTAAAATATGAGCAATACCAAATCCTTCTAAAGCCCAAACTTCCATACACGGTAAACAAGTTGGAGAGCTGCTATTCTGAACTCTAAACAGACAGCAGCAGCTACTGGAGTAATTAGTACAGTACCATGCAATGCAAGACTACTCTCAACTCACTGCCGTTTAGGGGTGAAAACAAAGCTGGTTAGTGGGATTCGTTGGCTCTGTTCAAAATTACTTTAATTATACTTATTAATTAGTTAAACATTAAAATGAGTCGATTTCAAATGAAATTGGATTTCGCTCTAGCTCAGCTCGTTAGCTCGATTCTAAAAATACTTCTAAACTATAAATAAAATTATACTAAACCAAATTGTGTTAATTTCGAGAAAAACTCAGTACGAGCATCTAACTCGATATCCATCCCTACTGCCGTTCCGTTCTCGGCCAAACGTTGCAAATGTAGCATACTACGTGAATAATGAGCATGTCGTACGTCCGTCGAACAAGCTCTTAACTGTCGTTTGACTGTCTCACTTGACTCATTCGTTCGATCCAGATGGATGGCTTTCAATTCCTGGCTGGCTGTGTGATACGTGGGCGTTATACTATGATACATCTTTTTATGCACAATAACTCTCGGATCAGATCAGAGTTGATGAGATAATGATATGAGTGTGCACGATATTAGGAACAAAGTAGATTAATCTCGTAACAAAAAAAACAAAAAATAAAATAACGGCGACGAAGCAACCACGACAAGAGATAGAGGTTTGGCGAAGCCAACCGCAAATTGATTAATCACAACGTCGAAAGAGTACAATGGGTTGTCGCTCTCTCACGACCCTCTCGAATCTCTTAAGACCCTCGGATTCTTGCTCTATACAAAAATCTAATAATAAAGAATAGCCTAGTCTCTAATTCTCTCATACGCCTCTACTTTTGACATAGTTCCTTGCTTGGTTGCTTACTTGGGTCTCTATATATGGTACAACTCATGGCTTTATATAGGCCTCCTAACTTCCAAATTAAAGTAGGAATAATACTCTAAAGCAGTGACAGATCTAGGATTTGATCATGGTTCGGGCTAAAATTTAATGGACTAACATCTTAAAACTAATATTAATTTCTACCCACACTAGGTCTTAACAAAAAAATAAGTCACAAATGCTTCATTGATATAAAACTTTAGTAAAAATGATTCAACATAAAATATAATAAGAAAAACATAGGAAAACATAAATAATATAGCACCTTAGATATACAAATTGAGTACCTAAATAACGAAGATTTTATTTGTAATCTAGCCTACCATTTCTTCGTCAATAGTTGGACAAGTACATCGTTTGGACTAAGTTCAAAATGAGGATTGTTTTGCTCGTTGTGACTAGCTCCAGTTCCAATTGTTTCTAGAAGAGATGGATTGGATTGTTGTGTTTGTATTGAAAAATAAGATGACAATATCTTGCTCCTCTTTGTTTTGTATCTCTAGTTCTTAAATATGGTAATGCACTTATTAATAATTACAGATTTGCTATTTTTAAGTTGTCTGAATTTTTCTTAAGTTTAAGTCAATTATTGTGACCATTGAATTTGTGTAGAGATTGATATGTCATATGATTTGATATTGGTCCAATGGATGAAATATATAATTTATGCCTAAGAAAATTCCATTCACCTTATAAATAGACAACCCCTTAATAATATACAGGCTGCGGGCAATAAGTTAATTTTGATTTTTGTACCAGCGGGCAGCCACCAAGCCAACAAGGAACCAAATCAACCAATCAACTAATCAAGTAATAAGTAATCAACCGACAACCAAAGCTCAACTACTCAAGCAATGAAGCAACTACTGAACTACTCAAGTCTCAAACTCAAGTCTCAAGAGAAGTAGAGTCATAATCCTATTAGAAGTCATCTAGGGTTCATTCTGCCACACCTCTACATGTGCCAAATCCATCGGCATCCCTGCACGGTAGTACCTGCGGGCCGGGATGTTCATGAACCTTACGTGGCATGATGATTGCTACTATTTAGCTAATTCCCATTTTAATTTGACAGCAGCTTGTTTAGTTAAGCATTACAGACAATCCCGTCAATATAATATACACATCACAAAACACGGATGCTAGTGCAAAACCTAAATGGAGACCAAATGCATAGAGTGCTTTCTTAGCGCAAAGGTTTTAACCTAAATGGCGGGGCGCAGTTCATGGTGAAGGCGCGCGGGGCAGGTGACGGCGGGTGATGGGTTATGCGCGGCACAGGATGTCTCTTTTTGGTTGGTATTATGGAGGCAATTCTTCACGGTACCACAAACTATTTTGTTAACAAATGCAACAATGCATCGCTCGCCAGGGCAAATGACAGAGTACTCTACTCCGTCATCATCATCAAATACATGGAGGAGAAGAGTAAGAAGGGTGAGATGCACCGGGCATTCAAGATGGGCACGAGGGAGCTTCGCTTCGAGATAATGTGCAGGGATAAAGGACGTCGCGGGACGAACCGCGAGAGAATCACTCATAAGTGAATGCTACGCTGTGGTAGTTGTGTATGCACTTGCAGCAAATCCCTTCTTCTGTATAGGCCTTGCTCACATGTCATGGTCGTCTGTTTGACGGTGGCGCAGCATCCCGGCCAGTACCTCTCTGACTATTTCACCAAGGAGACGGTGATGCAAATCTGGAGTGAAGAGATGTATGGTTACAACGTGGTTGGCCATTTCACTGCCCATCCGACCTGGGAGCAACTAATATGGGCCGCGAACATTGATAGGCTCAAGGGAAAGGTTGGCCGGCGACAGATACGACGCATCAGGAATGACATGGACGAAGTAGAAGCCGGACGTCGTACGAAGAAGTGTTCCATTTGTAGCGAGTTTGGACACACCTTCAAGAAATGCTTCACGAGAAATCCTTAGGACGAAATAGACATCGCCACTCCGGACGTCGCCGTGGGGACCTCATCCGGTCGTCCGACTCGAGGTGGTCCACATGGTGGGACGTTGAGGTCGCGACCACGAGAAAGCACGGACAGTAGTAATATGTTATTGCCAATGTTCTGAATTATCATTTTGATTAAGTGTTATGATGTTTTGCTGCATGTAATGTAATATCAGTGTGTATGAATTACCGGGCGTATCGCAATATCACTTACCTTCTTATTTACGAATCATTGATACCTCAATCGTCCTTGTAAAATTCTTCAAAAATTTATCGCATTAGAACAACATACGACGATCACAAAATATTATTACGAGTCTAACAGATTTCGTACCGTTCAAATGCTATGAAAATAAAAAATAGGCTAATCAGTTTAGGGTTGCAGCTACCTGTCGCCGGTTGAAATGGCGTCAGGTAGCTGAACTGACGACAGGGGGTGACAGGGTCTCTGTCGTCAGTTCAACTAGCGATAGGTTCCTGTTGTCAGTTGAACTGACGACAGAGGCGTATTTTTGTAATTGTTTGGACCGGTTATTTATTTTTGTAAACATTTTTAATTTTTTTTAAAAAAATCGTGAAAATAGGTTTACAAGTTTCAAAAAATCTTAACTACTATAATTCGGAGTTTACTCCCATCGTCCCACCCCCACGAAACAGACCCTCTCGTGCGCAGCACCCTCTTGAAAACGCAGCGATGTCTCCCTCTTCTCACAACTCCTTTTACTCCCACGATCTCCTGCCATTCCCCACGATCGTCCCACCCTCCTCGCTACCTCGCACGAAAAAACTGTCGTCGCCACCCTTTTCGCTAAAAAACGATCGCCTCGTCCCTCTACCTTCCATTCCCCTCGCCCAATGCCGCAACGCCCTCGCCCCCGCCCGCCCCTGAGCCATCCCTCGCCCCCGCCCGCTCGCCGGCGAGCCACCCTCGCCTACCCGTCCTTTCCATCGTCCTTTGCTCCGCGTAACTCCCCCTCTGTCTCTCTCTTCTGCGTGAAACCAAAAAAGTGGAAAAGATGGAGATGGCCATCGACACGACATCGCCGTCGTCGTCCACCTCGCCGGCGTCGGCGGGCGGCGACACGCCGGCGAGTCGGTCTTGGCTGAGCACCGGTGGTGCGCGGTGCCCTGAGGCGCTCAAGTCCACCGCCGCATCAACCACGGGGCTCGCCGGTGCGGCGAGCGCCATGGCGGCCTCTCCATCCGCTGCCTCTCCTTCCTCCCATCAACGGCGTCGGGCGGGCGGCAGCGTGGATCTGCGTACCAGGGGCGATCATGCTATCAATCCAAATGCTCGCAAGTCATGCCATCAATCTACCAAGGCAACGGCACATCTGTTCTGTACGTCGATAGCATTGAGCTGCTATAAGTAGAGCACTACCATATCCACCCGCTTCAACGCCATTCATCAGAAGGCCTTGGTATTTCTATTATTTGAAGGTAGCCAATTCATGCCCTCTCCATCTTTTGGCTTTCTTTTAGTATTTTTGTCCAATTGTTTTTTATCTTCAGAAGACATTTTGTCCTATTCACGCCATCGGAGTTAGGGCGGTTTGTGTTGATGATACTTGATTGACGTATCATGAATTAAACTCTTAGGTAATATCGAGTATGCCCATTCTTGGGTTGGAACAATGGTGAGATGTAATTTACTATGCCTACATCGGATGTTCGGACTAAAGCTTAACCATAATAATATTCTTACAGGTTGTCGGGATTCAAAGCCAGCGAGTCTTAACAAGTGTTGATCTGTATTATATTTCCTACTTGCCGTCGCCAAAGTTTAAATTGTAGCAATACAACATGATGTGGACCGTGAAGTTTACAGTGCAGCGACTTGAGTTTGATTGTTTGTGTACTTTGAGTTTGTGTGGACCTGCTCTGCCTGTTTTACCTGGAATGTTACAGAATATGTTTTAATGTTTAATTCATCTCCTGATGATCATTGGTCAATCTATATTGATTTCTTTTCTTTTTTCAGGTATGTTCTGTGAGGACCCCAATTTATTTGGCTTGTAATGCTTAACCAACCACCTGGTCCTAGCATCACAAATCAAATAAACTGAGTCTCGAGATATGTATACTTCCCAGAGAGCAGTATACACATCTCACAACAAAATTATGCATCAACTCCATTTCAAACACAGAGTCCAAACATCACACTACCAAACGGAAGATAAACAAATAGTAAAGTTATTACAGACCAAGGCCGACTGGCCACAATAAACTCAAATAACAACAGAAAGACAGCGGAAGCAAAAGCGCCATAAGATGGCTATAAACAAAGCCAATCAGCGTGCCTTCACCCACAAGGCATCTGAACGGACCGCCAAGCCTAGTCGTCACCCACGAAGCGACAGCACAGCTTACAGAAGTGAGGCCCCAGGGGCTCACCTTCTTCCTCTGCAACAAAAACATCAAGCAAAGCACCTGAGTACAAAGATTGTCTTTGTACCCGCAAGACTGACGTGTGAACTAACAGACCTGTTCTTATGCTACATGCAGGCTTGTTTGGTGGAGGCCATATGTTTCCTTTGCATAACGCCAATTTTCATTTGCAATAATGTAATACAGTTTGAAGGCAAGTTTACAATTCATTTTTAAATGTTGAAATAACAGTAAGGTAATAATAACAAAAGAGAAGAGAAAAACAACCTAGAAGTGACTATCCCAATAGTCACCCCAATAATAGCACGAATCCCAGATTAGTACCACCCATCAAGTTTTAATTTAAATGTTGTAGTCTAACTCTTGGAAGACCTTGCCAAGCGTGTCATAACCTAGGACGAGGCTATTCGAATAGATTTAACCCTGCAGGGGTGTACCACTGTACCCACACCTCAGACCGGCTTTAAGCCAAAGCACACTACAGAAGGTATCTTGCCTGACTAAGTCCTACGAGACTTTTTCCAATATTGTGTATTAGCTACGAGTAGCTCGTATGGATAGAAATCCATACGCTTACATGGTAAAGCCGAAAAGACAACTACCTTTATGGGTAAAGCTTTTGAACAACTACCATGCTCCCAACACCATCCCTCCCGCAACCTCCTGCGACCCGGAGCCAATACACGCCAAAGTACTAGGTCAAGAGAGGTCCCATACCCTCTAGTGTGGTTAGCACGCTAAAATGCTTGGTTCAGTGTAACAAGATGTTCGGTCCTTGTTGACCCGGGCACCTTTCCAGTCACACCCAACAGATCACACCAATCTTACCATTGTGCCCAAGTCTAAATCATTTTTGTTTTGTTTTCATTTTTTGTTTTGTAAATAACAAGGTATAAGAACAATAATAATTTCATGTGATCAAGATTATCGACTAAGTCGATAATCGCCCCATTTCTACCAGAAGCTAAGCATGGCTAAGCAACTGAACACGTAAACTACTAAGTGACGAGAGTCCATCCAGCGAACTCTAATCACAGCAAAATAACCTAGGCTCAGGTAGTAGAGATCAATATTTTGTCTACAGGATATGCATCTACCGGATTTAACTAACCATTTTAACACAAATTAAGCAATGCATACATACAGCTGAAACAAAATATTAAACTTTAAAAATACTAGGATGAACATGATCAAACCGCTTTCACAGCTTTGTTGCTCAATTTGTTGAGGAGGGTCGTTCTCAGGGTTACCGCAAATATCGAAGCCTAACGATAGAACAAATAACAGCGAATAAGAGCGAATAACACCGACAAAACTCAAACATACAACAACAACAAAACATACCAAAACTCACAAAGCAACCTAAGCATGATATAACAAAATTTTTAAAAACAGATAACAATTCATTTTAAGTTATTAAGAATTTCCTATAAATTTTCTAAGCTAGAAACACATCACAACATTAGTTAAATACTTACCAAATTTTTATGAACAGAAACAGTACCTAAAACCTATCCTGATAATTAATATACTAAAAATGAAAATTTACAGAATTGGATTCACTGGATTTGGACAATTATGGAAAAAGATATGAATTTTCTAATTTTGGAAAATGCATAATACATCATTTAATCATTTAACAGATTTTTGCTAACAGAGACAAGATTGAAACTAATTTTAGTAAATAATACATTTAAAATAAAAATATTATCAGCACTGGATTCATGCGATTTTGACAAAAATTGAATTAGTTATGAACTTTCTAAGTTTAAATGAATTAACAGTAAACCAGAAAAGCATTTCAGAAATCCTAAAGCATTAAACCCCTTTTTCACCGAAGCGACCAGCTAGCCTAGCCAGCGACAGCGGGACGGCGAAATCGACCGGGACGGCTCGCGCACGGATGTGACGTCGAAGGCGTATTCAGAGAATACGTCTTCGGCTTAGTAAAATGTAATCCTAACATACACTCACAGAGAAATACGCTTCTCAGCAGAGAAAACGTAGTATCAAAGCTACACCACCACCAACTGACAGCATGGACCCACATGGCAGCGACTCAGAGAATATCATAACGGTTGGATTAAACGCGATTAACCAGAGAGGGGCCCACATGGCAGCGACACAACTAAACATAGATTAGCGCTAATGGGATGACACCGGCGGCTCGTCGGCGCGCACGGGGATGGCGGCGCGGCCGCGCAACTGTTCTCGCGAACCAGGAGGTCTCAGGGCGAGTGAGTTATACCTTCTGGTTCGCAAAGACCTTGCGAACTCGATGACGGCGACCCGGGACCTCGAGGATGCCGGCGGCGAGCTGGCGGCGAACGGAGGCGGAGACGAAGACATGGCTCCCACGGAGAAAGCGCTACGGACTCCGAGAAGCTTCAGGAAGGTGCGCACCAGCTTCGCCTTGACTCCAGGAAGGTTACGCCCACGATCAAGACGACGATGGAGCACTGAGGTGGCCGGAAATGCCGCGGCGGCGAATCACCGTGCTTGGAGAAGAACTGATCGTGCTACCTCGGTGATGCACCAAAGAGCAAAACAAGGTCTCCATTAGACTCAGCGGACCAAGGCGATCCTAAGGGACCAAACGCCAAAGCATATCACTCACTAGAACGCCAGAGGGCTTACAGGATCGAGATCACCGGAGGCGGAGACGATGAAGTCGCTCGGCGTCTGATGTCTGCCGATGATCCGGCCGGGAAAAATGGAGGCGGCGTCGAGTAAGGATCACGATGGTGCGATCGCGGGCTCGGCGGCGGCCCGTCTGGCGGCGCTACGCTCGGGTTCTTCTCCGACCGAGAAGGAAATTTGGGCGGAGAATGCACAAGAATGCACGCGAGGACGAATGGGTGACCTAAAGAGATAGGTGAGCTCCTGGCGATTCTCCGGAGGCGACACGCGTCCACGACGTGGCAGCGACGAGCTGCGTGGCATGCATGCGCGAGCGGCCGCGAGCTCCGGTGAGACGCGGAGAAGACGAGGACGATGCTGACAGGTGGGGTCCACTTGTCAGCGACAGAAGCAAAGCGGTGCGAGTCGGTGTCTGATGCGGCGCGATGAGCTGGTTCGACTCGATCAAGACTGTGCTGACCGCTAGATCTGAGATGGACGGTCGAGATCTCTGTATGCATTCGGACCGGTCGAATGCATACGCGACGTGGGTCGTTCGATTTGCATCGGACGGTCACAATCGATTGGACTCAGGCGGTGCGGTTAGTTGACGCGACTGAGTCAAGTGTTGCGGGTCGGACTCGAGTTTGAGCTGGGTCCGAGCCCGAGGAACAGTAACTCCAGAGTTTGAATTCAAAAGGCTGAGAAGGTTTGGGGAATTTTTAGAGGTAGCTCCTGAGCTCCAAAAATTGCGAAATTTTTAGGGAAGCTAACTAGGACAGAGAACAACCTTGCATAATTTTTCCAGGAGTTTTTATGCACTATATTTCTCCCAATAAAATTCACAAGCTGCTGTTCAGAGGTTTGACCAGATTTCTAAACTGGTTTGACTTGGGCTTTTGAAATAGCAAACAAAATCTAAAAATTATGAAATAATACAAGGAGGTAGATAGGATGATCAAGATGATGGGAAAAATAATTTCAGAGGATGATCACAAGTTTGAAAGCTAAGAATTTGTTGACAACAATTTCCAATCACAAGAATTAAATTCTAAAAATTGGAAATTGCTATGGAAAATTGTAGAAACTTTCAAATGATTTCATGGGGCAACAAAAGTTTTTATTCCACCACAAAATCTTACATTTGAAATACAAACCCTAAGTTAGGGCTGTTACATGTTCCATGCCTTGAAAACTAGATGAATTGTTTGTTGAATTTATTTCTTCTTGTTTTTTTGCACAATCCATAGATCTCTTCGTCTTTATAGCTGCTCATATTGCTGTATTCAGGATCTTGCTATTGATGCCACCACAACAGCTGGTGTTGACCTGGGTCAAGGCATTCACAAAGTTGATATGAAGAAGTATATCAAAGTAGAGAAGGTTCCTGGTAGCCAGCTGGAAGATTCCAAGGTCCTTCAAGGAGTTATCATCAATAAAGATGTTGTTACTCCTGGGAAAATGAGAATAAAAATAGTTAACCAACGGATCATTCTCCTGGATTGCCCTCTTGAATACAAGAAAGGAGAAAATCAGACCAATGCTGAGCTGATGAAGGAAGAAGATTGGTAAGGGATCTAAATACAACTTTTCTGTCAAAATGCATGGAAAATTAAAATGTTTTTAATACATTTATTGGTGTTAACTTTTACCATGGGATTTCATATGTATGGCAATATGGATTAACTGCTTATTGCAGGTAGGTAATGCTACAAATGGAGGAGGAGTCCATAGAGAACCTCTGTGCACAGATTCTGAAATTTAAGCCTGATTTGGTTATCACCGAGAAGGGGTTGAGCGATCTCGCAATCTATTACCTAGGCAAGGCTGGTGTAAGTGCAATCCGAAGACTCAGGAAGACTGATAATAACAGGATTGCGAAGGCTTGTGGAGCAATCGTAGTGAATAGGCCAGAGGAACTTCAAGAATCTGATGTCGGAACAGGAGCTGGCCTCTTTGAGGTCAAGAAGATTGGTGATGAGTTCTTCGCCTTGATTGTTGATTGCAAAGATCCCAAGGCATGTACTGTTCTGTTGAGGGGAGCAAGCAAGGACATCTTGAATGAGGTTGAGAGGAGCTTGCAGGTGTGTGCTTCTGTTTATTTTCCCTGTTATATTCTATTGTGGAAAGGTCTCTACTCACTTTTGTCATTCATAGGACACTATGTCTGTGGCAATGAAAATTTTGAAAAACCCTAAGCTTCTACCTGGAGGTGGTGCTACAGAATTGACTGTATCTGCAATATTGAAACAAAAGAGTTCTTCAGTTGAAGGTGTAGAGAAGGTATTATTCAGAATTCAGAATAACCGATATCTGAATTATTACATGATGAACCCATTTCTGTGGATGATAATATATTCCCTTATAATGTGCACAAATATGAATAAGATTTGTGCTCACATATTGTGGTTGAGTATGATATGAAAGACTTATGTATATTTGAACTCCAAATATTATTCTGTGCGATCATGATCTGACTCAAGTATTTTTCTTCTTTTGGGTATCAGTGGCCCTATGAAGCTGCTGCATTAGCATTTGAGGCAATTCCAAGAACTCTATGTAACATCTTATGTATCATACCACTGGATATAATTTTGGTGTTAAAGATAAATATTATTTCTGTAAGATTTGAAGTTCCGTTGTAACGTATGGACACCTTACTAGTTCTTTTAAAAATACCAGAGCTAGATTAGGTGAGGCTATACATCTCCACAAAAAATCAGTAGATGTGTCTGGTGATGGGATAGACCTTAAACTTAATAACCCTAATGAATTACTTTGGCAATTCAATCGATCGGGCAGCAGCAGCAGGCAGTTTCCGGACTTGCCGCCACGGCCCATTTCCCAACTGCAAAGCTACAACTGGCAGTATATATATGTACCAAACATGGTACACGAGGTCAAAGCTTGTATGAACGACAAGTGGGACACACAAACATCCGGGCCCATTCGTCAGTGAAGTAGTCGGATCGCGCGAAGTCCGTGTCCCCTGGTTTGTTGGCCTCGTCCACCTGCTCTCTGGTGTCGGGGCAGCAGAAGTCAACAACCGCCGAAACGAACGAGGGGAACAGTGGGGAAGAAGGGCAGTTCGGTCATTTCACATGTATATCAAGTTGCTGAGCTCACGTCTCGAGGATACTTTGGGCGCATCGATCCTCGTTTCCTAATAGCCACCTCCAAGCCTCGCACCGTGTCGCAGGATTCACGAGGCGACCCTGTCTAAGAGGCGAGCGCAGTCATTCCCTCCACAGCGCGGGAAGGGGAAAAGATGAGCTAGGATCGGGCGGCACTGCGGCGGCTCGATTTCCTCCGGCGATGGCGACAACACCTGCAGGTACCTGATTACTCGATCTCTACTCGATTTGGCGCCGATTACTTGGCCTCGTTCCCTCCTCCTCTGAGCTCCCGCGACCAGCATCATCTCCTTCCTTGCGCATGAGGGAGGGATTTGATGGTGGGAGTCTCCCGCCTTCCCCTCCGCCGAATCCGCCACCCCGCCGCCAGATCTGCCTTCCCCACCCGCCGAATCCTCCTCGTCGTCAATTGGGCCACCCCGGCGGCCAGATTTCTTCTTCCCCGCCATCGATTCGGCCTCTGCCGGCTTCGCTTGCCTCTCCCGCCGTCGATTCAGCCTCTGCCAGCGCCAGCCACCCCCGCAGCAGGAAGTACCGCCGCTCAGCACCCTACTCTGCATCCCCCTCCCCTCACTTATGCTCTGTTTATGGACGCCTCTGCTTATGCTGCTCCTCTGCTTAGTGCTTATGCTATTGCCTCTCACTCTCTCAGTGCTCTGCTCAGTCAGTGCTCTGCGCCTTTGCTACTGCTTATGTTGTTGCTTATGCTAGTTAGTAGTTAGTACTACTAACTACTTACACTTAGTACTTACTAGTAGTTACTTACTTACTATTTACTACTGCAGTTTACATGTTGCATACACTTTGCCTTGCAACCTAGGAGTTCTAGAAACACACCAAATGTGGGATCATCTTCAGCAGCAGTCGAGGCCTTAGATGAGATGGAGTTTGGCACCGACGGTACGGAAAGCGAAGAAGAAGATGATGCCAACTCGATGCTTGATGACAATGATTCGGACCATGCTGCTAATGGTGCGGGAGAGTAGAGTAGGCTAGCATCCTAGCACTTACTAGTTACTAGTATAATTGATTACTCGATATCTATTTAGTTTAGTCATATGATAGTTTTTGGTTTGGTAGCTAATCTTCTATATAGAAGGCAGTTAGGCTACTAAACATTTAGTGAGAACTGAGAAGACGCTAACAATAGGTCCTACTTTTGGTAAAGGGATTTAGTTACAATGCATAGTTAAGTCACTATGTATGCCAATGCTTCGTTTTGTGATTTGGCGCACAGGGGAACAGAGGATTAGTGGTACTGTGGTAGTGATGTTGTTGCCATATGACGACATGATTGGAACTTGGAACAATATATAATATGAATGGACTATTAACTTTACTTTATTTCCAATTTGCCTTCCACTTGCTGATTAACAATTACAAGTCAGAACTTGCTGAATACTGATTTACAATTACACTTCCTTCTTCCTGATTTACAATTGATGAATTACATAATTGATTACTATATTTCTGCTCAGGTTTTGATCCTTCTTGCTTCTAGATGAAAATTTACTTGATGAATGTCCAATTATCCATTTCTTCATGTTGTGATTTCTCTGTTCATCCTTCTAGCAGCCAATGTTGGCAACTGATTTGTTTTAACCACCTATATACATCAAAACAGTAGCACCAAATGTTGGTTTTGATTTTATATGAATATACATATATAAATCCATTATTAAAATGGAAAAACCGGTTACGAGGCTGAGTACAAGGCCGATTACCGTATAATCCCTACAAGGTAGGGTGAACGAGCGAGTACCTATTACCTGTTACCGAGTTTTAGAACCTTCTACTTGATAAATAGAAACTGATTGTTACCATTTTTATGTTTGTCATTGCCTTTCTCTGGAGATGGGGCTTACTGCTGTAACACAACAATGGCCTTGCCTTGACAATTATGTTTTATTTATGAAGAAAATTAGCTCACTGACCAGTTGGGCCTAGGAAGTAGCTAAAACACTGCGGGTCTAGGTTTTGGGTCCACAAACACTGAAGGTTGCTGCTATCTAGTGCAAAATGCCCATAACGTGTAAAGTTGCGCAAAAATACCATCAACACAATTACCGAAGAAAGGTGTTTAAGGTGCTTAAGATTGATCGCGTTTTACATACCAAAATATATCGACATTCTTTTTTAAATTCGTTTTGAGTCCTCGCGAAAAATAAGTTTCAGGTTATTGGACACTATACACAATTTCACACCGTGAGCGCACTTCGCAATAGATACCAATCTTTTGCATTAGCGTTGTGTGCAGCAATGATTTCTAAAACATGAACCTCATTTCTTCCAAAGAAAAGAGTTACTGTGGCAAATACCGCACACTATGATCATTGTCTGCTTTTTTCAAGCACTCATGGCAAACAAATGACGCAACAATCAAACCACGAGCATTTCCCTTTTAATTTAACGTTGATACAAGACAGAACTGGACGCTTCCATGAATTGTAAAAGCCGGATCACGAACAGAAAGATACGAAACAACACAAATAAGGAAATAATGATGATCTTTTGTGACAAAATGTCAGCCTGTATAGTCACTCCGACAAAAGCATTGCATTGTATTGCTCGTTCACTGGCCTAAGGAAGTTCGCGAGCTGCCGCAGTGGCGATGACGAAATAGGCGACGGTGATCCCGCCGTGGACGAAGCACATGATCCCTCCGAGAGCCAGGGTATGGCCGCGCACGAACCCGCAAGACGTCTTTGACTTGGCCCCAGCGAGCAGCAGCGAGAATCCGACGATGGACGCGATACTATCAGAGCATCCAAGAACGGTTATTAGTCGTAATTGCAAAACGTTTTACGAAAGAAAGCTGGATCAACTCTATCAGGTCTTGAGCAATCTCAAGTTGGGTTTACTTTTCTGACCTAAGCCTAAGCGTATGACCGGTAAGTGTATCTTGTTTCTTACCATGCATGATTCTGCTTACTCAAATGGAGTGTCATTTCAGATTTGCAAAAGAAAGTTTTAGATGAGCGAAATGGTGAGTTCTTGCCGCTTTTGGCCCCGTAGCGCTTCGTAATTCCTAAACTAACCTCATTAGCTCCGAATTTCCACTTTTAGCCCCCTGCTGGCGCGTGCTGCGGACGTGGACGGCAGCACCTAGGTGCTGCGCTCCCCAACGGCAGCAGCAAGGTGCTGCTAGCAGCACCTCTCCTCCTCTCCGGTGCACGCAAATCCAAGAGGAGAGAGAAAATATATTTAAGAATATTTCTTTGATGAATTTTTAAATATAGAAAATGAGCTTCAAAAATTATGAAATTTTTTGTGGAGACTCCCAGAACAGTTTAATTGCTTTGGTAATTTTTTCAGAATTTTATGAGTTACGGTTTTTTCTGTAAAATTCCTACAAACAATATACTTAAATGAATTCTACAGGAAAAATCGTAACTCATAAAATTCTTAAAAATTACCAAAGCAATTATACTGTTCTGGGAGTCTCCACAAAAAATTTCATAATTTTTGGAGCTAATTTTCTATATTTAAAAATTCATCCAAAACATATTCTTAAATGTATTTTCTCTCTCCTCTTGGATTTGCGTGCGCCGAGGGGAGGGAGATGCTGCCGTGTGGGACGGCAGCAACTTGATGCTGCCAACGGCGACGGCATTAGGTGAGTTGTTGCCGTCCCGGACGGCAGTAGGTGCTAGGAGGAGGTTAAAAATAGAATTTTGATGCTAAAAAGTCTAATTTAGAAATTATGATGCACTACAGGCAAATACAGTCAAAACTCCGAAATGGTTACCATGAGAGCAGTATAAGAGCTAGAAAAGCTGCTGCCAGTTTCCTGTTGTTGGATGCCACGACGGCCGTTATGGCGGCACGGCCGAAATGAATGTTGGCCAATGTGGCAGCTGCAAGGAGCACTGCAGCTGCGATACGTAGCTGGTGTGCTTTGTGGACTAGTTTCTCGCATTGGATGAAGAGCACCGTCACTTTTTTAGCCTGACAACAAGATCAAATACCAACGAGCGTCAGATAAAATTATCACTTCATGCATCTTTAGCTGCTTTACAGTAAGAACCATCAAAAAGTAACAACTGTCCATGAAGATATAGGTGTAACCACTAAAAACGTATATTTCACCCAACATTTCCTTAAAAGTACCATATTATTTCACGAAGTATTTCATTTGAGAAAAAGCCCCTCATGAAGGCTGATACAAACTAAAAATATCTTGGAATGGTACCTTGTTTTGAGCAGCCTGAGCCTGAATCCCTAGTATGCCAGCAGTGACATCCAGGGCTAAAATCACCACGCAGAAAACAGCAGCTACAACAGCAACTTCCATTCTAGCCATGTTGTGTATTCTCAGACTTCTGTCAACTTAGTGGGTTGTGGCCCTTTTTATTGTTAATCACTGAATAAAGAGCTGAGAGCAAAAGTGCAGCAGAAGAATTGTTCTCCAACTATGATGCAGTTATGAACCAAGTAGAAACAAGCTGTCAAAAGATGCTCAAAGTTGTGGTCTTTGGTTGGATACGGGTCTAAGGATCGAGGGTAGGGCACTCGTCCTTATCTAATCGCCGGCAGGGCTCTTCCCTGTCGAGGTAGCGAGGCTCTGAGCCTTAGCTGAACTCTTGATTTCTCATTGCTTGATTGATAATAGATACATGCTATCCCTTTTATAAGGACAATCCGACTTGACGTTTAAGAAATAATCTATAAGGAAACTATCAATCCAATGTAATCTTTCCAACTATTAAAAATAATCTTTCTAATAATTAAGATCCTATTCCTAACAACAATTAGATAAATAAGGAATCCCAAATAATCTACCTAACCAACTATTCTTTATTCTAGGAAACGAATCAACATGCATGGAAAGCAATGTGCTACAGTACCATTGACATTGTTCACGCGTGCTACACCCCCTCGTGCCTTCCTCCATAACATTACACCGCTCGCGGTGAGACAGCTCGTCCTCGAGCTGCGGTGGTGGCCACGATCGAAGTCTTTGGTGGTTCTATGTTGACAAGAGTATCCGGTACCAACGTCGGTTCGCTTGAGAGCAGATCAGCGACACTCCGACATATGGCGCCCAAGAAAGAAACGCCTTAGCATGATGTAGCATCGAGGAAGACGCCAATGACATAGGCAACCGACATGGGGAAACAGTAACGCCCGTACTGCCACGGAGCGTGATGATGGCGGGGAGGACGCGACGGTGGCGTTGGCCCCTCAGCCGTTGTGCTCCGCATCGCCTACGGCACGGTGTCGGCCGATCGCACGGAAAATAGCACAACTGGACAGCGGCAACCCTCCTCGGCGAACGCACCAAGGGTGCAGCCAAGGGCATCGTTGCCCGTTGAGGAGGTGTTGGTGACGATGGCCGAAATGACATTATTGGCGGTGCTAGTTCTGGAGGTGATGGAAGTGGCGGCGCAGCTGTGTTGGTGATGACAGGCGTCACCTCCTTCTGCTCCTCCATCTTGACCAAGGTCACAGCCGGTGGGGTTACCGTCAAGGCAAGCGGATTGGTGGAACACTCTTTGCTCCTGGCATGGCTTCTCTCATTCGGAACATCAAGCATCTTTTCAAGCATCTCAACCATGCAACCCAGCATGTCGCTGATTGTCATGGAGTCGAAACCCTCGTTGCCCGACATGGTGGAAGGGACAACGATTGGCTCTGATACCAAATGTTGTGGTCGTTGGTTGGGTACGGGCCCGAGGACCGAGGGTAGGGCACTCGCCCTCATCTAACCGCCGACATGGCTCTTCCCTGTCGAGGTAGCGAGACTCTGAGGCTTAGTTGAGCTTTTGATTTCTCATTGCTTGATTGATAATGGATAAATGCTATCTTTTTTATAGGGACAGTCCGACTTAACGCCTAAGAAATAATCTATAAGGAAACTATCAATCCAATGTAATCTTTTCAATTATTAAAAATAATCTTCCTAATAATTAAAATCCTATTCCTAACAACAATTAGATAAATAAGGAATCCCAAATAATCTACATAATCAACTATTCTTTATTATAGGAAACAAATCAGCACACATGGAAATCAATGTGATACAGTACCACTGTCACTATTCACATGTGCTACAGTGCCCATATTACTGTTTACGTGCGCGCTACACCCCTCGTGCCTTCCTCCATAACACTCAAAGTTTTATACTTTCCTTCGATCCTTTGTTACATCTAAGCTTTATTCCTTCTTTAAAGGACACAAGTAAAGAATGGCATCTCAGTGTGAAGGACGCCCCATCACATATTCAGGCTACTTTTGCAGATTCTGCTTTTACACAAGGTTTGTAAAGCTAATGGAAACGCGGGGAAACTACCGATCTGATTTTGCTCAACAGGAAACATTTTTCTACTTAACACGTCACAAAAGCCAGATTTTCCGCAGTGATAAAAGCTTATAAGGTGGTTCTCACCAAGATATGCACAAAGTTTTGCCGACAGTAAAATGAAAAGAGGGGAAAGGCAAACATGCATATCAGTGAAAATCAAACTTGTAGTTTACTCTTTCAAAATCTGAAAGAAACTAAAAATATCCAGACTTACCAAGGCTTATATCACGCTCCCGATGCCCGACGTCTGTCCGCCGATTTCCAGCGTGTGGACTTTCGTCGGGGTTGGATCTGAGACCCTTTTTCGCCGGCTCGTCTTCGGGAGTAGCGATCTGGGGCCCTTTTCCGCTGGCTTCTTTCGGCGGCGCGGCTTCGTCGATGGCATGATGACGGAGGTGGCGCGGTGTAGATCCAGATTTGGCGTAGTTGGTAGAGATCGTGAACGGTTCGGTGGCGGTGGCTTGTGCGGCGCTCGACTCCTCCTCGGTGGACGGTTGTTAACTGACCGACGCATGGGATACGGTGGACGTCGCATTCCTTTGGTGCTAGTGGCGGTTGGGCGTTGGGGATGTTGCGGACGTCGTCTCGGCAATCTGGGCTTCATTGGTTGGATCCAACGATGAGGTCGTGCTGTGGCGTAGTCTTGGAGCGCTGATACCTTTGATCCGGGGTGAAAACTCTTGATCTGGCCATTCGCTGGTTGGATCCGGCAACGACGTCGACCTGAGAGACGTTACCTTTTTGAAGGCGTTGCTTTGGAGAACCAGTACCTGAGCTCCGGAGTGAAAACTCATGATCAGATCTTCGCTGGTTGGATCCGGCGACGACGATATGAGTCGTATCTCTTCTTGGAGACGTCGCTATGGAGACTGACCCATCATTACCTCTTTGCTGCGCAGTAGCTATTCGCGTGTGGACGATCTTGTGGTTAGTCCCAGAGGCGGAGCTAGGTGGTTTTTTTAGGCTAGCCTTTGTATGATAATTTGTATGTTATTGTCGGCTTTTGAACTTTTTTGTTTTAAGCTTTTAGCTGATGGCGGTGTAATGACTGTGTGCATCCCTAATTGGTCCAGAGGTCAGGAGTTGTACTTCCATTATCTAAAAAAAACCAAGCCTTACGCCCAGTGGCGGACCCAAGATTTATCGGATGGGTGTTTGGATTTAATAAAATATTATTCAATAGAAAAAATTAAAGGTCCACGCTAGCAAAAAAAATAAAGTACATTTTTTCCATACTACAAATAACACCACAAAGAATTGAGAGAAATCACAAAATAATTAAGAAAAAATGTTGAATTGAGAATTTGGGTTTTGGGATCGAGGAATGGATAATTGGGGGCGCACATGTGCTGCTATTGACATATGCAGCCTAACTCGCCGGCCCATGAATTTGTAGTTTGCAGGTTTGATTGGTCACATTAATGTTTATAACTTGAGAAGTTGAGATTGTCAATAAATTATATAGGCATATATGGATGAATTTATATTCATATTGCTGAAGTATGCCACCATCCTTTGCTACAGCCTGGTAATCTAACTTAAATCTAGAGTTATGTATTAGTCTCATGCTCTCAGCTGAGCTGAAAGTTTAGTTGTTTTGGCCGAAAATGATCTAGATTGTGGGACCCCGGAATCGAAATCGGTTTCAAATCAAGAGATTATACCGGTGGCATAACTCTTAACAGGAAACAAACCTGATTCCAGTTTCCCCGGATATGTGTCTCACATTAGTTCCCAAGATCAAAAACTAATGTGCACATATCCTAACAACATTGTACAAAGTCATACAAGGCATACAGTATATACATATCAAAACTTTACAAGACTAATTCGGTTCAAAAGATACAAATGACCACAGCCGGTCATCTAACCAAAGTTATGCAGCGGAAACAAGGATATAAACAGCAGAAGAACCACTAAGTGTGCCCCATCACCCGAAGGAAACTGAGTGGAGGTAGAAACAGCATCACTCGTTAGCGTCACCCAGATCGATGCTAACGGGTAGTTTGTACACATAACCGTCTTTACCTGCAACAAGTGGTCAAACCACCTGAGTACAAAAGGTACTCGTAAGACTTACACAAAACTACTAAAAGAAAGTGTTTAGTAGCAAGTATCCCAAAGGATTAGAATTTGTACATGCTTAAGGCTGACAACAAGAAGATTGTAATGGTATTAGTTTTGCACAAAGCAACACATCTTAATTCTACACTTACTGATTTTTGTAAAGGCCATTTTATAAATAAGTTTTGGACTTAAATCAACAAGAAAATACAGAATTTAACGACATCAAGAAAATGTCAAAGTGGTTGTCCACTTTGACTAAGCAACAAGCATGAATCACCCAGTTCATGCCGAAACCAGTAAATCCTTGACACAAAATTACTTCAAGTCTATACCAAGTTGTCCATAAAAACGAGTGTTGTCCGTAACCGTGGCACGGCTATTCGAATAGTTTTAACTCTGTAGGGGTGTACATCTTTACCCACACGACTTGGTCAGCCCGTAAGCCTCCGGATAATAGCACATTTCCTTGGGTATGCCGGCCGGGTAAACCAAGACTCAGTATTTTTCAGCAAGTTGACATTATTGAGTTGAATCACCCATGTGCGACCTGATCCCGCTTAGTACAAGTTTATGATAGAACTTGTTAACCAAGGCACACATGTTATGTCAGGAATGCCGATTCAATAAATAAAATAAAATTGTGCTCCATGCACATATAGAATTGAAATCAGAGCCCTACGAACACATGAATCCAAAAATGCCCTCACACCACTAGTTCTTCAACTCAATAACATTAGTCCCTTACTTAACCAAGCAGCGCATATACACCACGTGTGGAAGTACGTAAGGTACTCAAATTGACGGGTCAAAGTTTGGTCCTTAATCGATCCGGACAAGACTACCACAATACCCAAACTCGTGCACGAAGGCACCATCACTAGCAACCACTTGTCCAGATCTAAACCAGATTTTTATCGAACAACTTAACTTAACCTTCAGTTTTAACCAAACTGAACAAAGAGAACAAGATTATAATTCACAACGTGTTTCCCAGGTCTGACAAGATAAGCTTGTCGAACAACTAACGTTCTACAGACTTACAAGGCTAAGCAAAAACTAAAGACCAAGTATTTCAACAAGATTACTACCTTAAGCTGAAGTGTATGAACAGATTAAGGTAATCCATAAATGTTGGGATATAACTAACTAAACTTACAAATTATTGATACCTCTAAATAGCATGCACACAGTTATCACTGCATTTCAAAATACTAAAGCATCAAAACTGGGATCAACATGGTGCAAGAGCATGCTTGCCTTGATAATAAACCACTTGTTCACCCTCTGGTTGCTCCACAATATACTCACTCTCGTTGGACAATTCAGACTCTAGAAATAATAACAACAACAAATAAATACCAAAACTTCAAAGTACCAAAATGCTGAAAAGATGCATGCTAAACAAAAATTAGCTTCAAAAGATTGGGAGTTGCCACGAGGAGGTCCGGAAGTCACAGGGAGGTCCTGAGGAGAAGTCCTAAGGAGGTCCCGAGAGTCAAAGGAGGTCCAGAGGAGAGGTCCTGTGGATCAGGGGAGGTCCTGAGGAGGTTGCGGGGATCACAGAGGTGATCGTGGAGATACTGTGACATGGGGAGGTCGTGAGGGTTGTTTTTGCAAAATGACCGAGTAGTGGTCTTTGCAAAAAGACCAATAAGGGTGGTCTTTGCAAAAAGACCAAGAAGGGGGGTCGTGACCAAAGGGTGGTCTTTGCAAAAACACCGAGAGGGTGTGGTCTTTGTAAAAAAACGTAAGGTGGTCTTTGCAAAAAGATGCGAGGTCTCACGAACGAGGAGGTCCTGAGGTCAAGGCCCAACGGAGGAGATCCAAAGGGGAGGTCCTGAGTGGTCCCGATGAGTCCAAGCGAATGCTCTTGAAGAGGTCCTGACGGTCAAGATGAGGGCAAGGGAGGTCTTGACGATCAAGATGAGATCGAGGGAGGTCTTTGTCGGACCCGGATTTCGTAATCCAGAATCCTCTGTGATAACACTGTGCTATTCCCTGGATTAGTAGCTAGCATTCACAGATACATCACTGAATCAATTCATACATAGCGTAAAACCATACCATTCATTAATTTAGCACTTCAGGGTTTACATAGACCGCGTTGGGTCAGGTTTTACAATAAGGACAGAACAGGCCAAATGATTACATTACAAAAGAGGAAGAGACAACGGAAGCAAATGAGTGAGAGCACATCTCTCCACAGGCAAGCGACTAGGAAAACCCGTGTGCGTCCGATATTACCCTAAACTCAGATAATATAGGATGCACGCAAGCACCGACAGAGTCAATGGACTAAGGCGAGACTAGAACAGCTAAAGACTACACTACTGATGAACCCGAATGTCTGATTGTTGGCCCGATCTTTCGATGAGAACGATAAGTTCGGTAGGCGTCGCTCAACCCTGACGATCCTGGCTACGAACACGCAAGGCTCGAAACCACGCAATCGCCGGCCCGATCAACAAGTCGTTATCAACGTGCACGAATACCGGATGACGACCACGAAGGTCGATTCTCGCATACACCAAGAAGCACGCAAGAACAAGATAAATAAGCAATCTGAAATTGCGAATATGAATGAAATATTTGATAATTTGGGATTCCGAAGCGGTATTATGGTTGGTCTAGTCGACACAAGCCAATACACGAAGTTGCATAGAAGCTAACTTTTAACTAAACAAAATCCAAGAAAACTAGAGGGGTGCGACCTCCTTATATAGGGGAGATGGAGCCGCAAATGTCTAAACGCTAGAAATATGGTACTATTCATGGGTTACTATTTATGTGAACAGTACCATGAACAGTGCATCCGCCCCAGGTGGGGGCGGCCCAGGAAGTGGCCGACCCAAATAGGCCAAAGAGGTGGCCGGTCCAAATAACCTAGAGTGGTAGCTGCCTTTTGGGCCAAATAATTGATACAAATATAAGGCCCTCGGCCCAATGTGAGGTGTCGCAACACCAGGTATAAGTGAAGTAAATTCGTCGCCGCGTTGGAGTAGCGCTTGATGCAGTCGAATCGATGGCAGGCGAATCGCCCGGTTGGAGATGGAGTAGTGGTCGTATCCGAAGGGTTGATGTCCTCATCATGCTCCCCTTTTTGCATTTGAGTCGTCCTCGACTCACGCCCATCCTCCAGTAGCAAGAGAAGCTTTAAAACTTGGAACATTGCATTCTCATCTTTCTACAAAATGTTAGCAACAACAGGTGACAACGAAATAGAGAAAGGTGATTGTGCATGTAGCAAATTAACACATGTACATTGTATCATAGCATTTGGTGTGCAACTCAATTTGCAAGTATAAGTGAAGTAAACAGTAGAGTTATGCATTGCCCGATTATGAAAGAAAATTGTCCTCAACTTTTGTAAGTTAATGGGCAGCACAACAATGGAGTTCAAAGTGCACAAGTCAATCATATAATCAAAGTTCAATTGAGTAATGGCAAAATCATCTAGCAAGGGTGAAAAGATTTGTAAATTCTTCCATACTGTAACATCATTATTCAGATTGTCAATGCTAGAGTGCAATAAGAGGTGAACATATAGGTATAGGAGAATCCACAAAATTCAACACACCAGAATTGTTGTTCGAAACAACAAGCTTCAAATCATCCATGTGATCACAAGTTATGCATATTCGATATACAAGAAATTGATTGTCTACACCATAATCTCCAATCAAATTAAACTTATATCCAGGGGTGTAGGTGCTAAACAAGGATTTCGAACATGCAATTACAGAAACTTTTGCCATGGTATGTGATAATTTCACAGGTGGATCCAACATAATGTAACATAAAGAGTCAGCAGGAGAAATTCTAGTCAAAACGTCTTTATGTCTAACCATGTGAGACCCCGGTTTATTAAACTTGTAATACTTAACCTTCCACTGGTTCTAGTATCACAAATAGAATAATCCGCGTCTCGATGAATATGTGCTTCCCAGAACAAGCAGCACACACACATCATAACAAAGCATGCATCAATTCCATACAACAGAATATATCAAGTCTACCAAAAGACATACATAATATATGTTATTACGTAGCAATGACCGCCAAATGACATAAGTATCAAATAAGTAACAATGAAGCAAAAGTTACCATAAGATGGCTTAAACCAAAAGACGACGGTTAACCACATAACACCATTGGGCAACCGATCGCCGCCAAGCTAATCGCCCTTAAGCGCCACAAAGACAACTCACAAAAGTGAGGCCCATCGGACTCACTATCATCCTCTGCATATACAAGCAATGCAGGTGAGCACAAAAATGTACTCGCAAGACTTACGAGTAACAAGCCTATACATAGCTACATGAAAGCTGTATCAAAGGAATGTGGTTATATGGTTCTTTGGACGCACAAAGCAAGTTTCATTTGCAATATTGTAATAGGTTGAGCAATAGCTTGCAAAATCTGCTTTTAAGCATTTAAATAACAATGAGTAAACATAAGTAACAAGTATCCACCTAGAAGTGACTTTCCCCCAAAGCCACCACAACATAACATGAATCCCTGATTCATACCACCCATCAAGTTTTAGTTTTAAAAAGGTTGTAGTCTAACTCTTGAAAAGCTTATCCAAGCGTGTCCATAACCTAGGACGAGGTTATTCGAATAGTTTTAATCCTCGCAGGTGTACCAATGTACCCACACTTCGCATCGCCTTTTGCCAAGCTATTAAGCACACTTTCTTTGGTATGCTAAGACGGCTAAGTCCTACGAGCCCTTTCCAATGGAATATGCTAATCAAGAGACGCACGATGGGGTTAATCCTTAGTGATCTGCCGACGAAATATGGATCACAAGGACCCATACGTGGAGCAGACACACCGCCCTCGGCGGTGTTCCTCTCCCCACAACGTGTCCATGTTGCATATAATCAAATATGCAACCCACCACGTGACTCATTAATTAACACACCCAAAGTACTCAACTAAGAGAGGTCTCATATCCTCTAGTGTGGTTAGCACACACAGAATGCTCTGATAATGTATACTCACAAGTAGTTCGGTCCTTAATTAACCCGGGCACCATTCCAATCACACCCAAACGATCACACCATCTTACCATTGTGCCCAAGTCTAAATTGTTTTCATTTTCAGTTTTAGTTTTGCAATTTAGACATAGCACAAGGCTGAAATATACAGATTATAACAGTTTGTGTGATCAAGGTTATCGACAAGTCGATAACCGCCCATCTCTACCGATAGCTAAGCATGGCTAAGCATAATGACACGTAGACTACTAAGTGACAAGGGTTCATCCAGCGAACCCAAAATCACAGCAAGTAATCATAGGCTCAGTAGTAGAGGATCAAACATTTTCTACTGATTATGCAACTACTGGGCCAACTATCGACAATAGTTTAAAACAACATAGCAATGCATATATAGAATTTGCAAACAACATATTAGAATTTGAAATTAATAGGAACAACATGATCAAATGAATGCTACATCTGCTTGCCTGGCTGAAGTGCAGGATCTGGCTGCTGTGGCTCAATATCAGTAATAATATTATCTTCGGAACCTAACGCGAAAAGGCGATAAGCAAATAAGAACGAAGAACACCAAATAAACTCCAACAGCAAAAGACATCCAAATCTAATAAAATTTACACAACAACTAGGGAATGATTTTAGACAGAGATAGGAACAAGAATCATGCAATTTGGACTAAGCATGCAAAAGATATGGACAAAATACTCTTTCTCAGCCTTAAAATCAATCTAATTAATTGCTAGTACTGTTCATGGCGAAATTTTCCAGAATGATCTAAGGTCTGAAATTTTTATAGCAAGTAGATTATGACATCCTAATAATAGCAAAGTTGAATTTACTAAATTTGGAGTTATACACATTTACTTATGATTTTTCTAAGGTGCAAACCTAGAATATTATAATTTCCAGAAACATAAATATGCTCAAAACTAATTTTATATCGAAGTATGCTAACAGAGGGATTTTCTAGCATTGATTTTATATATTTAGCATTTTCAGAGAATTACTTGAGCCTTTTATAAGATTTCTAGAATTTCTAAATGCTGAAAATAGGTCCAAAATCATTAATCAATGTTTCTGTTGCTATCCTGAGCCTACAATCATTTTTATATTAAAGTCTGGTTAATAACAAATTTATCAAAGTTGAATTCATTCATTTAGGCCATACACAGAGCAAGATATGCATTTTACAAGGTTTTATTTATTTCCTGGAAAAGCCAGAATAACAGAAAACAAATTTCTAAGGTTTACAAGAATTTATACTATAGAAACAAGGCCTAAAGCATTTTTAATTAAAACTTTAGTGTCAAGCAAAATTATTACAGTTGGAAACAACTAAAAAGAGTTTAAAATGAATTTACTATGATTTTATAAAGTTTCTGCACAAATTTTAGTTGTAAAATAATTACTTAACGAAATCCCGATACTCTAATCAAAAGATAAAGACGTGGGCGCATGACAGCCATTGATTCGAAATCAAACGGCGCGCGCGCGAGGGAGCAGAGGCGACCCGAACAGCCCAAAAGATCTCCATCGTCGATCTACGATCGGAAGGTCGAGGGCGGTGAGCTTTCGGACCTCGCGAACGTCTCACGATTCTCAACCGCTGATCTCCAGACGGACGGCCCACAATGATGGTGAGATCGGGTTACCCGAACGTCCCAAACGATCTTGGCCACATATCAAGAATCGGACGGCGGCTATTGATCGCAATTCAAAAGACGTACTGACACGTGGGGCCTCTTGTCAGTGACTTCGAGTCACAATCGCGAACGTTTTAACCCACTTGCACAGTGCACTGGGCCCACATGTCAGCGACTAACAGGGAGATTTTAGGACAACTAATTAATGACTGAGATAATGATTAGTGATGATTAGCTTTTTAATGTGCCCTAATGAATTTTACAGAAGTGATTAAAACAATCAAAGGGCCCACCTGACAGAGACTAAGAGTGGCGGTTTAGGACCAATTTAATGCTACTAATGATTAGCATTAAATAAACCTAAAAGAGACACTAATGACTTCTGGATTTTGATCTTAACCCCTCGGGCCCACAAGTCAGCGACCGAGAGGTGATTTCCGACCGCGATTAATGCCGACACATTAATTAATCAATGATTAAGCATTAATGATGTCGGAACAGTGCGGAATTGCGCCAGCGGGTGATTTAAGAATGTTGGGCCCACTGGTCAGTGGCCCAACGACAAAGATTAGGACACCATTAATTAACTAATGATTAGCAATCACTGTGCAATTAATGTGTCTTAAACAAATGACGAAAATGGGAGTTTTGCACCGGCAAAACCCCGAGCGACTTCAACGGCTTGTCGCCGGCGACACTCGCCGCGGCGGCGCCAACCAAGTACTGAAATGGAATCGCAATAGCGCCTAGAACCTAATGGTGGCATCCTCGCCGGCGGTGAGGGACCAGAACGCCGGCTAGCCGGAAAATGAAAAAGGGAGCTTTTACGGCTAAGTGCGAAAATAGCGAAAAGCTCAGCTGCAGTCCAAGGAAGCGGGTGCCAGAGCCTCTAGGGACTAATAAGAAGCAACCTTGATGAAGGGAAGCTTCAAAGATGGCCGGAGATGCTTGTCCACGGTGGAGGCTTGCCGTACTTGGAGAAGAAAGGTTGAAAATGGCACCCTGAGCCAAATGAGTGATTCCAAAGCATCAATATAGCTTCATTATGGTCCACAGAAGCTACATGAGCAAGTAATTAGAAAATAGAGCACTCACCTGAGCTGAGGAAGAAGATGACCGATTTCAACCGAATTTGAACAAACCCCAAATTGGACAATTCCTGATAATCAAATCCAAAATTAAGTGAGGGGAAATGTTCAAGATAGTAAGGAGATAAAGATAGGGTAAAGAAATGTGAAGGAGAACCACTGGAACACCAAGAACATCAATGGAGCTCTCGGGTCAACAATGGTGATTTGAAGGTGTTGAGGAGTCAAGCCCCAATACTGTAAATGGAGCTTGATGGTGGTCTAAAGAAACACCAGGAAGTGTTGAGAGTGCTTATAAAGCCTTGGAAATATTAGGGTTTAGACCAAAAGCTTCTCGGGCGGCAAAGCACAAAGCACAAGGTGTGCCCGACAAAGAAAAAGGTGGTAGACGTGCATTAGGGTATGGCACAGCCGGATGTGTCTCCCACGACCCTCACTGTTGACTAGGGCGGCCGTAGGAAGCACAATTTGACACTGCCATCTCCCCTACTGTTTATGCACGGTTGGAGGTTGAAGATGACCAGAGGAGGAGCTCGGGCGATCCTGAGCCCTACGATTTCAATCGGACGGCTGAGATAGCGCCACGCCGCTTCGATTTTAAATTCAAAAGCAGAGCTCGCGATCGCTGGATCAGGAATGGACGGTCACGATTTAATGTGCTCTTCGGGTGACCCGAACGTCACACGCAACGTCCACCGTTAGATTTAGATCTGACGATCCAGATACGTGGGCTCTTCGCGGTAGTCCGAATGTTTACACGCATATGGGTCGTGCGATCAAGATCCAACGGCTGAGATGGATCGCAGCTTTCAAACGGGCTCGGTGCAGATAGGCGGTTTGATCAAATCGATTGACTCGAGCCCGAGTCTGACTCGAACCCGAGTAACAGTGAAATCAGGTTTTGACTTTTAAACTAGAATAAAGACTTTGGAGGATTTATTTGAGGTAGCAAACTAACTCCAAAAATTCTGAAAATTTTACAGATGCTTGCTGACTCAAATATGGACCTTGTGTAAAATTTTCAGAGGTTTTTATGCAGTGCACTTTCCTCCAAAAATTCTGCAAGGTTCTGATTTGTGGTTTGACTGAAAGTCAAACAGGTTTGACTGCCCTCTAAAAATATTCAAACAATTTCTAAAAATTGTAAAATTTTTCAGAGGGGTCACATATCATCCCTAGAACTTAGGAAAAATATTTCGAGAGGATGATCACAATACTTGACATGATTATATTTTGGAAGCTCAAAGTTTGGATCAAAAGACTTGTGACTTTGTATTTCCATAACTTCTTACAACAGATGTTCAAAGCATACAGGAAATACATGATGTAAGAAAAAGTTTTAATTTCTACTCATTTTCTTACATTTGAAAAACAAGTCCAAAAGATGGGATGTTACAAACCAATTCCACATGATTATTATATGCGATTAAATCATCACATGAACCATTCAAAACAACAGGCAATTCAATTATGTCAGCACATGGTGCACTCAAGTCAACCGGTAAATCAACAAGTTTATCACATGGTGCACTCAACTCAGCTGGCAAATCAATCAAATTATCACAGGATTCATGCAAATTCTCAATAATATCAGATTCTGTAGCTAGGAAATTGATTTCCTCCTTCTCAGCACTAGGTTCATCCACCTCATGTGATGCAGTGGTTTCTACTACAATCTGATTTTCCCTTTGCTCATTGATACTATACATGAAAGCATGGTTATTGTTCTTAGGTTGAGTGTTCAAATCAGTACCTTTGGTATTACCTTGTAGGCTCGACTCAGATGATGTTGGTACTGGAGTTGGTGAGTAGTCAAAAGCTTTTCCTTCTTCTTCTTCTTGCTCCAGCTCAATTAACAATGAGTGAGCCAAGGGTGCAAGACAACGAGACAGAGTAACGCTCACAGCAGCAGGGGCGGCAATCATGGTAGATGCAACAGCAGGAGAAGCAACCGAAGATGATCTTGATGTGGTGGTTTGTACCGTGCACTTATTTGTTTCATGTACACGTGAAGGTGTAGTGGAAGTAGACGAAAAAGCACGAACGGTCTTGGATTGTCGTCCCTGTACTTCTTTTTCAACTTGGCAAGCAAGACGAAACAAACGAGTGACAGTGGGAGGTTTATAAACAAGTTTATTCCGAATTTGATGGTTTAATCCTCCTAGAAATCTAGTTATCTTCGCATCTTCAGTTTCTTCTAAACCACAACGAGACAAAGCAGTTTGCAAATCGTGATAATAATCCTCTACAGAACTACTACCTTGTCTTAAGCGTTGCAATTTATTAAGCAATTCACGAGAATAATATGAAGGTACAAATCTATGTCTCATTGCGCTCTTCAAATCATTCCATGTTCTAGGTATGTTCCGATTAGTACGACAGTATTCACTCCACCAAATAGATGCAAAATCATAAAACTCACGGGTAATAGCCCTAACTTTTAGATGATCAGGAAATTCATGGCATGCAAATAATTGTTGTGCAGCTAATTCCCATGTGATATAAGCATCAGGATCATAATTCCTAGTAAAAGATGGTACAGTGAAGTTAATTTTATGAGACATACTATCACTATCATATACCTCATGTGGTGAAAAAGCTTGTCTCAAGTGTGCCTCTTCCTCGTTCACTATCTTGCACTCCCGTCCAACAGTTCGAAGAAGAGGTAGATATATCTTGCAATCATTCCGTGAACCTGCCATAGATAGTAGAACACAAAGAAACAAATCACAAGTATATGTTCCTATCAACTACTAGGATATGGAGGCTCAACCAAGTCACTCACACTCAAGCTTATACCCAGTTCTTACAAGTTCTTACCAATGCAGCAAGGAAGTGGTACAACCGGTGGCTGATTCGTGGTACTCTCACTTGCGATCAGCCCAACGATTGCGAGGAACGACACCTGCTGAGTTAGTAGGAAGTGGAGCTCGGAAGGCTAGTATGTAGCAAAGGAATAGCAATTATTCAATTCAGTATGCAAAGTTGAATAGCAGTTCAAAGTACTAGTCACAAGTGCTGGTCCTAGTCTAAACCAAGTCTAGCTAGAGCAACTCACAAGCACGAATAGTAGCAACAACGGCGGGCTAGCACAAGAACCATCAACGCAAGCGAGCAATGGATGAATTATGCCCAACTGAACAAGAAAATAATGTCAAGAAAAGAGGCAGCTCTGATTTCTTTCTTCTTCTTCTTCTTCTCTTTCTTTGTTTATTGTTTCCCCTCTTTCTTTTTTTTTTTTTGGTTTCTTTTCCCCTTTTTTTCCCCTTCTCTTTCTTTCTCTTTTTTTCTCTCTTCTCTTTCTTTTTTTCTACCTCAGGAACACCACTGGGAACAAAAAAAACATGATTTTTTACTGTAGCAATGTGAAAACCGATTGTTCTTTTTTCCCCCTCTGTATATTTCTTTCTTTAAAGCCTCAAGAGCTAGTGGACCGAAACACACACAAAAAAAATCTAATCCTCCCGTGAGACAAAGCTCTGGGCGACGACGGCGCCGCCGGCAGCAGCAGAGGTCCGGCCTACGGCGGCGGCGTGGCGACGCAAGGCGGCGCTCGAGGCGCTCGGCGGCGCGGCGGCTCGCGGCGGCGGCGAGGCGGCGCCCCGCCGCGCGCGCGACGGCAGCGGCGGCGGCGCGCGCGGCGACGCCCCGCTGGCGCGTTCGGCGCGCGAGGAGGCGATGCAGGCTCGGCTTTGCCTCGAGGCGGCCGCGGCTGCGCGAGGTGCGAGGCGGCGGTGGATCCAAGGCGCGCGCGAGGATTTGGCGGCAGCGCGCGCGAAGCTTCAAGGCGCAGCGGTGGCGGCGGAGGCCCCAACGCGCTCGCTGCGGCGGCAGTTTATAACTGCGGCGCGAGGCGGCGCTGTGGTTGGATGCGTGGCTCGGCGCGCGCGGCTCCCGAGCGGCGAGGCGGGCGCGTAGCTTCAGCGTGGCGTCGTGCGGGAAAAGCGGCGGCGCGCGCGCGCATAAGGCGGCGGTGGCTGTCCGGCGGTGGTGGCAGGTGGCCCTCGAGTGGCGCGCCGCCGGCGGCGCGCCGATGAGAAACCGAGCGCGGCGCAGCTCGGCGAGGGCCCGGCGGCGGTGGCGTCGCAAGGCGGCGGCAGCGCAAGCTCGAGGGCTTGGGGAAGGCGGCCCGATCCACACGCGCGTTGTTCGGCGGCGGGCGCGATGGCGGCGTGCCCCGAGTCTGCGGCGCCGAGAAGAACCGACTGCTATACCTCTTTTTTTTGTATGCTGTTTTGTATGCTGCCCTACCCCTCTGTGTGGATTGTTGTTTGGATGAGAGGCCGATGATCTCGAGGGCAAAGCGCGCTGCGCTTGACATTGGACCGAACCGATCTGCTAAATTGACCCAAGCGAAAACGCGTCTAGTCGATTTGCAAGAAAAAATAAACCAGACCAATCTAGACAGGAAAAAACCAGCACTAAGACTCGACGATGCAACGACAATTCAACAAAGCAAACTAAAAAGAACAAATTGCAAAGGCACAAATTGGCTTGGACGATGAACTAAAACTAATTTTTGATTTTCAGCTATATGGATTGTAGGGAAAAAAATTTCTCACCGATGAATTGTAGCTCTGATACCACCTGATGAACCCGAAGGTCTGATTGTTGGCCCGATCTTTCGATGAGAACGATAAGTTCGGTAGGCGTCGCTCAACCCTGACGATCCTGGCTACGAACACGCAAGGCTCGAAACCACGCAATCGCTGAACTGATCGACGAGTCGTTATCAACCGTGCACGAATACCCGGATGACCTGACCACGAAGGTCGATTCCTGCATACACCGAAGAAGCACGCAAGAACAAGATAAATAAGCAATCTGAAATTGCGAATATGAATGAAATATTTGATAATTTGGGATTCCGAAGCGGTATTATGGTTGGTCTAGTCGACACAAGCCAATACACGAAGTTGCATAGAAGCTAACTTTTAACTAAACAAAATCCAAGAAAACTAGAGGGGTGTGGCCTCCTTATATAGGGGAGATGGAGCCGCAAATGTCTAAACGCTAGTAATATGGTACTATTCATAGATTACTATTTACGTGAACAGTACCATGAACAGTAACCATGAACAGTGCATCCGGCCCAGGTGGAGGCGGCCCAGGAAGTGGCCGGTCCAAATAACCTAGAGTGGTAGCTGCCTTTTGGGCCAAATAATTGATACAAATACAAGGCCCTCGGTCCAATGTGAGGTGTCGCAGCACTAGGTATAAGTGAAGTAAATTCGTCGGCGCGTTGGAGTAGCGCTTGATGCAGCCGAATCGATGGCAGGCGAATCGCCCGGTTGGAGATGGAGTAGTGGTCGTATCCGAAGGGTTGATGTCCTCATCAACTACGCTTCATCCTCTCCTGGGCCTCCAACTTCTGGATCCTTGTAGTAGTCGTGATCTCCAAGATTTCTTGCTTCTGAGGGTTTTGGGGGAGAGAGAGCGAGGATGAGCACAACTTCCATGCTCGCGAGCCAACACACAATGCAATAATATACATGTAAGGCTAAACAAGGATGGCTCGGGTTCTTTTATTTACTAAAGCAATATTTTCAATTATCATAATTATAAATTCCTATCACTTAGCATTTTAACCAAATTGCATTTTGATAAAGAGAGTAATTGTGCAATATTTAATAACAGCAGAGGTTCCCTCCGTCGGAAACTCTACCCATGCTTCATTTGATTGGGATTACCCCCATATATTAACATCATTGAGTTTGAAAACTCAAGCAAAATCCAATCTCAGGGCTAGGTGAACCCACCACATTTTTCATACCACCCACAAAGAATTTTGAAATAGAACTAACTCAAGTTAAGTTCTCGTGTCCGCCTTTGACCGTAGGCACGACTGTTTAAACAGTTTATAACTCTGCAATACCCACAAGAGACGATTAACTCGTTGCTCTATATGATTCCTTGGTCATGTAGTCGAGAGGTCGTCACAATGACCTTTCTAAATATCTCGCCCTTCCAGTCATCTCACCTATATGGGGTTGCACCCATACGTTCGTGCGGGATGTTCACCTCTGCTGTTGGTGTAGTTGGATTGGACTACCCACAGCGGCAAGTGACTTCACCCTTGCCTCGGTGTCCCATTCAAGCCATATTTACCGCGGGCTTGCACGTTCCCAAACCGCTAGTGAGGTACATTCCAGGTTTGATAAATTTACTAAGTCAAGTCGCAATTTTTGCAGACTTGTGGTTGTACTTGTTTTACACGGGAGGTCATGACAAGATTAAGTCCTTAGAGTTATCTGGGCGGTTCTTCCACATACCATCCACAAAATAAGGCCCTGTTTGGTAGAGCTCCAGATTCTCATTTTTCAGATTCTGCTCCTGATTCTCTGAGAATCCACTTCTCTGAGAATCTGAAGCTGGTTGTTGAAAGCGTTTGGCTGGTAGGTTGGCTCCAAAAACCATATGAGGGAGGATTAGAAGCAAATAGACCATGTTACCCCTGGTTATAATAATTCAATTGTATTTGTGTCTTTCTCATATGTATTTGTACACAAATTATAAAAAATTTCTTATAAATTTGTTTAGACCAGGTGAATGTATATACGTTGTATCTATACGCAATGCTAGGTTACATTGCATTTACACTTAATGATGGATTACAATCACAGATAAGAAGCAAAAATTGGAGATGAAAGTGCAGAGGCAAACCGGCTTATATATTTCACTCAAAACCATTACATCACATTCACAAGACACACCGATAGTTGATACACAAGAGCTTTGATCACAAGTTCACAACTCCACAAGTCGTCGGTTCACAACTCCACAAGCCGCCGATACATGATACACAAACCGGCCGGCTTCACAAGCAACAAGATTACAATAACATACATGCAGCAGTCCGGCGGACACACGCACTCGAGGCATCACACCGCCTCCTTAGCGCTTCGGGGTTGCACTTGCAATGAGTCGCACTTGCGGCCGTGCCTCACTCATCGGACTCATCACCGCTACCATTCAAGCAATGTTACAAATTTATAGCTTTGAAGCAAAAAGAGAAAACAATATGGAAGGGTATGTACTTCTTGTCACTAAAAATCGTGAAATCGCTCAAAATTAACTAGGTGCTACCTCGAACACGCTTTAGCTTGACAACACATGAACAACATATTCGAGATCATCGTAGATGATAAACATAGTCGCAGCCCATCAAGCATACACCGTAGCTTGAATCTGCAGCTTGCAACTTCCAATGCAGACATCTTGATCTTCTCGGCCTCTTGCAACCTCGTGGACTTGTATGCAGTGAGAGAGGAAGCTTGAGATGAGCACAAAGCAATTGCCAAGAAGAGCACATATCTAACTTATTTATACCGCTTGAGAAGCAAGTGCACGCTTGATCACCCCACCTACATCGCTTCTTGATGCATCATTTGAGGATGCTATTGAAAATCCCCATTCATTACAAAGTGCAATTACCATTAAACAAGGTATAACATTATGACAGAATTCATAACATCGAGTCGATGATAAAACTTTTCAGAATTCATGTTATTTGAAATAACATCGAGACAACATCTCAAATGTGAATAACATCGCCTTGAGCAAGTCAATACATGCAAACTTTTCATTGAATTCATTCGAAAGAATAGAATGTTAGAAACTCAATACATTTTGTTTTTGGTTAGTTGGACAATTTGACCGTAAGGAATAGCCTTGAGCAATTGAACTACTCATCTAAACTTTACGTATAGCGTCATGTACGAGAATATTATCGTAAAACAACACAACAAGCCCCACAACCAAGTACACCCACACATTCATGGATAAATTAGTAGATTCGATCATCCATCCGCACTAGAACAAATTGCTAATATACCATTTTCATATCCAAGATCTTGACAAGAATCCTAGAGAGTGGACACTGATGACCCTTAGTTTGCATTGCTCGCACTCCAATTTCATAGATATACATGATCGGTAGTTTGACTTCAAATATTGCACAGGTGCCTCCCCGAGATTTGGACCGCATGGAGTTGGAATTGATGGCAGGAAAAGTCTCACGAGGGGATGGAAGAAATTTTGTGATACCATTCAAGAGTCCAACAGTCCGCGGAAATCGTTCTCAAAAACGGGGCTTTTAAGTCAATGGCATTTGCGGGTAAATAGACTCAACTTCTCTACCCTTACCCGAATCCTCCAAATTTGAAACATGAGTACATGACATCTCAAACACAAGCTTTGCACAAGCCGATTTGACCGAACCCGACCAAGAATTTTTTTCCTCTACATGAGTACATGACATCTCAAACACAAGCCAAGACGCGAGAAAAGCCAAGATGACAAGAAAGCGAGCAAGAAATGGCAGGGAATGCAAAGAAGAAGGTAGCGACCGCATAGGAGCACGCCCATATCGCCCGAGCACGACGGCGGGCGGCCATCGTGCATGACGGCGGAGTGGCGGAGCGCCGCCGCGGCCTCGGGGGTGGGCTTGCTCGCCTCAACGACCACCCAGAGGATAGACGAGTGGACAAGGCGCAGCGTCTGGCCCATCTGCTGCGGGTGCCGCCTCTCCTCCGCCACCCGCGTTGCACTCCTCGCTCGCCTCGCTCGCCGCTCGAGAAGGGTGTGTCTCGCGCCGAGAGGAGCTCGGCGCCGCCAAGCATACCCTAAGGGAGGGTTCGCCCTTGGCAAGGGGGATGGCCGGATGCCAACCTTACCTTCACAGGTGCCGGCCGGTGGTGCTCGGGAAACGGCGGCGACGAAGAAGGTAGGGAACGAGGGACTCTAGGGTTTTCGGGGTCGGCGGTGGCGCACTCCGAGGACGACGGCGGAGAAGTGGAGGACCGGCGGGGGGTGCACAAGGGGGCGTAGGCGGCGCATCAGGTGCCGGAGGCGGCGCACGAGGGGCCGGAGGCGGCGTGCGGCGGAAATCGCCCGTCACGAGAGCTCTTGGAGATGACTCGCTCGCTAACGATTCGCTCGTGGGGGTAGGGGTTGCGCGCTAGATGGGCGGGTAGTTCGATGGCAGTGGCGGTTAAATACTAGTAACTTCAAGGGGTATTTTTGTTTTCCAAGGTTGGATTCTCACGAGAATCTACGGGAAGGCTGCTTCTCCTTGCTTGTTCATTTTTGAGACAACTCCTCGTGAGAATCAGAATCGAGTGGTTTTGAGAATCGGGGTGTTTGGTACGGCTTCATAAGAATTGATTGAGAAGCTGGGAGTAGAAGCTGTACCAAACAGGGCCTAACATTCTTTGAGCTACATTAGCACCCATTGTTATACCATCCACCTCTCCATCCACCTAGGTAGTAACAGCAAGTTATTAGGGTTTTGAGGAGTAAAACTAAATTACCATATTTATCTCAGTCATGGACCACCAATGACTGCCTAAACCATTTTTATGTTTGAAGAGATGATGATTGGGACATTTTAATGTTACAGTACTTAAGCAAGACTAGCATGTCGCTTAAGTACAACCAATAACTAGTATTACCACATAGTTACTAGGGTGACAATGGTTAAAGGATTCAAGTTGTCAAGGATGGCATAATAATTAATTAATCATCAAATGGGTATGTAACTACCTTAAGCTTTAACATACATTTGCTTAAAGAATTAAAGCATGCAATTTCCTATTTTAAAAGAATATAATTTGCATAAAATGTACGCTCAATATGATCAAAGTGTTGACTCGCCTGGATTATAGGCAAGAGGGTCTTGGTAGTCTTATGCTTGATCGAAGTGGAGATCCTCTGCGTCGTCGAATCCTACTCGGACGAATACACCGGAAAAAGGCATAGGCAAGCAAACACAACAAATAAATATAAATTAACAACAAATGAACTTCAAATTGAACAAGACCTATGCTATTAGCAAGATCTTGAATTTACAAAATTTTAGAAATTTATTTCATAATTTTTGGAGCTACGACGAGGAAGAATGGAGCTTCCGAAGATTGGAAATGGGAATAAAAGGGAGAGAGAGAAAGCTGGCTATGGGGCCCACGGCTCAGCCTCAAAGGCGTATGGACACACGGGTGAACTGAGTCCACGCCAGACGTGCTTGGGTGCGTGGTGGACCGGTTGGGGCTGGGCCCACTTGGTAGCCATGGTGAAGGGGGGTTAAGAGAGCCACGGCCATGGGGCTGGCTCAAATCGGGCTAGGTAGGGGAGGTCGAAGGGGCGCACGGGGAACAGAGGCTGCGCAAGCGAGTGGGCTCGGCTCCGGCTCGTTTTTGCTCATTGGAAGGAGAGGGGTGGTGTTGGGGTGGTCAAGGGGGCACAAGAGAAGCTTAAATAGGCCACGGAGGAGACCTCGGCGCCATAGGTGCACTGGCACGGCTCGCGTGTGCTGCGTGTGGCTTGGGCCGACCAAAGGACGGGCGTGGGGGCGCGGCAGCGGTACGAGTGAAGACTTTGGGAATTCGAGCTGGTGCGCGTGCACTGCACAGCGCGCACGGCCTGGTCCCAGAGCTCCTGTGCGGCGAGGACGGCGAGGACAGTTTGACGCGGGCGCGCGGTTTGGACCAGGCAAACGAGTGCGGCGAGGACGCCAAAGTCGCGGGGTGAGGGCGGAGGCTCAGAGAGAAAGCGAAGGAGGAGGCGCTGCCAGGGAACTCGTGGAGGTAGGGGTGGCAGAGGAAGCTCGAGGGAGAGAGGGAGCTGCCTGGTGCGGCTTGACCCAAGGTAGGGGACGACCGAGCGGTTGCTGGCCAAGAAAAGGAGAAAGAAACGGGAGCTGGGCCTGGGCAACGGCAGGGCCGAGAGGGCCAAAGGAAAAGGTCGGGTGGCTTGGGCCGGGGCAGGCCAAGAAAAGAGGGAAGGGGAGTGGGCCAGCCCAAGAAAGAAACGGGCTGAGCCCAAACAAGGGGAGGGCACAATTTGAGAAAGAGATTCAAACTCCAGTTTGAATTCGAGAATCAGCGAAAAGGTTTGAAACACAAACCCGAGCTTAGCTAAAGCTTTGAAGTTTTGAAAATAACTGCTAATTTGAAATAAGGTTTTGAAATCACGAACCAAATGGCAATTACTATTTGTCGACCGAAAACGGGACGTTACAGTCTTGATGGTCAAGATGAAGTCAAGGGAGGTCTTGACAGTCAGATGAACTTCAAAGGAGGTCTTGACGGTCAGATGAACTTCAAGGGAGGTCTGGACGGTTAAGATGAACTTCAAGGGAGGTCCTGGGCGTTCCAGATGAGAGCAAGGGAGGTCTTAAGGATCAGGATGAACTCTAGCGAGGTCCTGAAGGTGCGATAAAGAGATATATCCCAGGGAGGTCTTGAAGAGACCACCTGGTTGAAAGTGGTACAACTACACGTGAGCTAAAGACTGAAAAAGATTCTCAAGGCAATTACCTGAGCTAAGAAAATGGCCAGAGAGTCAAGAAAGAGCTCCGGCGATGATGACCGAAAATATAGTGGTGAAAGCTTCACACTGACAAGATAACCTAGGCCAAATCAATTGAAATGAGTGATCAGGATAACTTAAGTAGAGCTCCTAGATGCTCTGAAATGAAAGGATTGAACAAGGGCTTACCAGTTTAGAAATGAAGATGAATGAACCGAAGTTGACTGGAAATAGATAAACTCCAAATTCCCGATAACCCTATGAATCAAAAGATAAATTGATTGAGGGGTTTTGCTTACAATATCTTTAGACAAGATATGACGCACAAGAAATACGAAGAGCTCACGGGAATAAAGAAATCCACAACGGCTGCGTTCCGGGCAGACAAAGGACAACCTCGGGTTCCAGAGCTACAAGAAATGCCAGGAGCTCAAATAAATAGGATGAACTAGGCATGAAGATAGAAGAGTAAGAATACAAGAGTGGGAGGATACTCCTTAGCAATGAGGAAGAACCAGCCATTTCAACAGCTTGGTCGAAGGGTGAAAGATCGATTTTTAAGGCCTTCTTGCCGGAGGAAACGAGGAATGCTCGTGCGTGGCAAAGATGGCAGCAATGCGATGCCAAGTGGCGATTTGCATGCAAAGAAACGTGGGCGCAATGCCACCTCGTGCTCGACTCGCGCGGCGCTGGCATGGCGCAGAGAAGACGAGAGAGATGAGACTGTCAAGTGGGCCAGGGCTGTCAGTCTCAGCAGCGAATGATGCGATCGAGAGCGCAAAGGCATGAACGGTCTCATCGCAAATGAACAGACTAGATTGCGTGGGGCATTCAAATGGTCCGGACGGCCCAACTCATAATGACCATGCGATCAAAATCTAATGATCATGAAAAGATGCACGCTTTAGATTCAAACGAATGAAAGCGACGCTATCCGATAGAAAATGGACGGTCTAGATTAAGTGGAGCGCTCGTGATGAACCCGAAGGTCTGATTGTTGGCCCGATATTTCGATGAGAAGATACGTTCGGTAGTAGTCGCTCAACTCTCACGATCCTGGCTACGAACTCGCAAGGCTCGAAACCACGCAATCGCTGAACTGCTCGACAAGTTGTTATCAACCATGCACGAATACCCGGTTGACCTGACCACGAAGGTCGATTCCTGCATACACCGAAGAAGCACGCAAGAACAAGATAAATAAGCAATCTGAAGTTGCAAATACGAATTGAAATATTTGAATTGAGTTGGGATTCTGAATAAGGATCTTAATTGGGTGGTCTAGTCGACACACGCAAAAGATACAAGTTGCAACGAAGGCAAACTAAATATAAACAAAATCCAAGAAAACTAGAGGGGGTGCGGCCTCCTTAAATAGGGGATGAGGAGCCAAACATCTAATAGAACTAAGGGGATGGGACTAATGCCATGGATTACTGTTCATGTGAACAGTAACTGCACCCCCAGGTGGCCCGCCGGCAGATGGGCCAAATTCAGTATGATTAGATTGGCCCAAACTAGTGATATGATATCTTCTTTTGATGATTGTGATCAGTCCAGAAAGAATTTAAAGATGAGGCCAGATCCGTTGGAAAGAGGACGAAATAAGCTTTCAATCAAGTACTTGTGGGCCTCCAACGGACCCCGTATGTGAAAGTTATGTCTGTTTTAAGTTGGTCTGCACAAAGCTGATTCCGAGGCCGAATCGATTCCAAAACGGTCCACTGAATCGCTTGCTTGTCTTGGACCAAAAGTGATATGGCGCTGCACACACATATATATATTTCATCATTAGGTAGCATCATATAGTTCATATAATATAAAGACACTCCTAAAAACAAGCTCATCTGATAATTTAAGTGAAGCGTACGAGCTCTTATACTTGGAACAGTAAACATAACAAATATAGTTGTATCCATAGGGGTCATGTCCTCATCATCTCGGATGGTCCGAACGTCACACTTGATGTGGACGGCTCGATTGAGAATCAAAGGTGCAGATCGCGTGGGGTGTTCAGGTAGTACGAACATCACAACAGATCTGGTTTGTCTGTTTCAAATCGAATGGTTCACGCGATTCACTCGGTCGGTCAGAACGACACTCAGTTGGACTTAACCAAGTTGGTTCGAGTCGCTACAGTGCCAAGAGGCTCGGGCTGGGTTTAAAAGGTTGACTATAACCAAAATCAAACTTACAAGCTTGACGGGAGGTTTAAAAATATCAAATAAATTTATAAAAATACAAAAAGTTTCAGAGAAGCTGCTGGGATGATATAGATCCCAAATAATTTTTGAAAACTCACTGTTCGTAGTTTAAAATACTTAATCTAATACTTTAACCTAAATAGGTTTAGATAGAGAACAAAGATTTTCTAAAGGACAAAATGATCTCTAAAAGTTTGACATAAATTTATTTTTATTCAAAATAAGTTAACTAGTATTTGATAAGAATATTCTCCAGGCTTCAATACAAGTATTGACTTGTATTTTCATACGAAGCTTCAAAACAAGTTTTAAAATAGGGTTTGGATTTGAGGGTTTTTTTTAAGTAACAACTTATACACATACTCCAAAATGACAAATATGATATGAAATGCATAATAATTATTGTTTATTAAAACTGGGGTTGTTACATAGATATTCCATTATCTGCTACAATCAGCTTGTTATTGCTTAGAATCTTCCTATCCAATGAGAACTCCACATGGATATTTGAAAGTTTCCAAAGTATAATATGTTTTGAGGATATTACATGTTAATTTAACCCAACTTCTAATATAAATATATATAATTTTTGCCCAAAAATATTAGGTGTTCAGTTGAACACCCTTGAACCCTATTGGGTCCGCCCCTGCTTACGCCCTGCAAATAACCAAGAAACCAATCAAAGTGCTTTCTCCCCATTAATCCAAAAAATTTCCAGTCCAGAGTTACCTTTAGAACCTTTGGAATGAGCAGCTGTCAGCAAAATATGTAGTAGCTTAATTAATACTAGTAGACGACCCGCGCCTTGGCGCTCGAGACATGTGGGGCATGTGGGGCCCATGCGCGCCAGGTGCGCCCGTGACGATTCGCGAAGGCCTGCGCGCAAGCGCGTGTTTCGCCGGGCACGTGAAGGGAGCAAGAAGGCTCGCGTTTGCTCTTTATACCGGAGGATACTATAGGACAACCACTCCAGACCATGCAACCTAATTGAGCAAAGTATATTTGATCAGAGCATAGTATCACATATAATGAAATCATGTAATCAAACTGAAACCTGCAGCTGGATGATATGACAGTGAGGACATAAATTTTTCAAGAAATAGTGCTGCATATTTATGAATTTAACATAATACAGAGTACAACAAGTAAATGATATTAATAAGTTGGTAGGACATTAAAGCATTCTTCCGACAAAAATAACTTAATGTAACTAAGTTCTATTACCTCTAGGTACAGATCTAAGTCAAGAATAGAAATAGAGATAACAAATGTCTATAATACAGAGTACAGCAAGCAAGTAATGTTAATAAGCTGGTAGGACAATCAAGCATTCTCCCAGAGAAAATAATTTATTGTAACTAAGTTCTACTGCCTCTAGGTACAGTGCTAAGTCAAGAACAGAGATGACAAGGACAAGGTTGTTGTTTTTATTTAGGAATACCACATGAGATCATAAAAAAATTGCTTTGGTTAATGGAGAAGCAAAAAACATTGTCAGGATTGAGGTATGTCATTTTGAGTATCGTACAATCGGAGTATATCAACGGGGACAAGATGACAGCATTGCCACGGAGCCACCTCTCCATCGTTGGCGGGGTCAGAGGTGGCCAAATGGGCGGCCTGATTAACTAAACAGGTCGTGTCGCTTGGCCACCGACCCAAGCACGACAAGTCGAGCTCACGAGCCATGTCGTGTCAGGCCGGACACGATTAGTCCAATGGCCTGGCAGACGCCATGGTGTGTTGTCGCCGCAGTCCTCATCCTCGCCCAACACCACTGTGGTCCTCCAGTCCTCCTCAGCTGTCGGACTTGGTGAAGGGGAGGAGCTGAGGAGACGGGTTGGGCGGGCTGGGTCGCTAGGCCGAGGTGCTGACCGAAGCACGGTACGCCTTGTCGGGCTGTGCTAGCCTGACCCGACTACAGTTCCATACCGTGCTGTGTCGTGCCTAGGCCGGACCAACAATCCCGTGTCGTGGGGCGGGCCGGACCGGTATGACCCATTTGGACACCTCTAAGCGAGGCTTCCATGCGGCATGTGGTTCATTTGGACCTAACAAAGAATTCTACAGTTCAACTAGACATTAGTCTAAAGTTAGACTAATGTACAGTATAGTAAGCTAAATTTGCATCCTTATTTCATCCCACGCCTCCCTTGTCAGCCTAGTGTGGGTGTGGGGTGCAAACAGAGCGGATAATTCTCGTTTGATTGACCGACTGAAAGCTTACATAGCTAATACGGAAGGGATAAATGGGTATCCGATATTATTCATGTCCGACTCCGATTCTGAGGAAAAATACGAAATATGATGCGAGATGAACGATATCTGTTCGTATGTCAGGTGGTATGAGAAAAATCCGTTGCGATTTCACTTAGGAACATGGTAATAGATAGGTGGGTTGTTGCATCTGAACAGACAAATGATACTGAATGTTTTTTCATTCGATATCTCAGCGATTAGTATCTCTATGTTCCTTCTGATTGTACTCCTAGTATGTAATACCTTGTGTAGTGATGCAAAAGAAGCATATAATTTTCGTTTAACCGACCAAAGACTCGTAGAACGAATATGAAATGAAAAAATGGTATCTAACACTATTAGCATCTGAAGAAAAAAATACAAAATACGATGCATATCCGTTGCGATTAGGGGTGAAAACGGATCTGATAGTTTCCATCCGATCCGGACGAAAACGGATTCAGATAGTCTCAGATCGGATTTTCCTCGGATAATTTCCGGATCGGAAACGAATACGGATAGTTTTTCCGGAAATGGAAAGGAATGCGGTAACACTGATATCCGTCGAATACGGATACGAATACAGATTATCCAGATAAAAAACTTCGGATATCCGGCATGCAGCCCACTACGTTTGCCACTGCCCACCGGCCCATCAACATTAGCCATCAGGCCCATCACCCAGCAGTAGAGCCATAGGGGGCCAGCAGCGCGCGCGCAGACGAGGAGAGGTGGTAGCCGGCAGGAGCCGACGGCGCGGGTGGCGCCATGAGGAAGGTGCGAGGAGCCGAGCGCAGAGAGCGGGCTGTAGGGTGCACTCGCACGGGAGCACCGGACGAGTGGAGGCGAGCGACGCCATGGGTCGAGCTAGGGAGGCGGCGCCCTGAGCTTCATGGCCGTAGAGGGGGAGGCGCATGCGGGCTAGGCAGCAGGGGAGCGGGCGCGGGACCATCGGGGAGGGAGAGCCCAGGCGCAAGGATCATTCGGCCAAAGATTCACGAGCGCAGGAAAGAACTAGAAAGGGAAAGGGAGTGGATTGAAGAAGAAAGCTCCAGAGAGCTGTTCGGCCGAAGCAAAAGAATAGGGAGGAGAGAGAGAATGGAGATTGATTAAAGAAGCAAAGAAATGTGTGGCAACGGTTGACTGAACCAAGTAAATGAGGAGAGTGAGTGAGGGTAATTAGGAAAAGGGAGATTGATTAAAGAAGAAAAGAAACGTGAGATAAGAAAGAAATTAGGGAAAGAGAAGATTAGGTAAGAAAGGAAAATTGTAAAATCTATTAAAAGGTTAATAGTAACAAATTTAGTTGGACACAATTAAAATTAAATATCGGTTGTGCGTAATTTTAGATCAAACATATTTTATTAATCTGTGTACAAATAACTAGTTATGTTTGCGATGAACTAATTAATGTAACTTGCTAGTGCCAATGTTACGTGTGGTTGTTGAAAATATAAACAATTTATAAATGTTTGCATCAAACAAACTAGTTATATATTTTTGTTAATTTATGACATGCAATTTAAGGGGTTTTATGTTCCGAAAAAAATATCCGTGACTGTATTCGTTTCGATCCGTATGCATATTCGATATTATTCGCATACGTATTCATATCCGTGGTATCCGTATTCTCACAAAAAAATAAAAACAAATATGATAAAATCATTATTCGTTCATATCTGATCCGTTTTCACTCTAACATTGATTACGCCGATCTTAGTGCGAAGGAAAGCAAAAGCGCGCACTCCGACGACGATTCGGCTCGGGACCCTCTCCTTCCCGACCCGAACCCCACCGAAATTACCCACCCCGACTAAACATCTCCAGAAATCACTAGCCGACGACGAGGCGGCCCTAGGGTTTCGCCATGGACCTCCCCGTCTCCGGCCGCCGCACCAGCTACTCCCCCCTCTCCCAGTTCCCCGACGACGCCCCCTCCGTGCTGCAGCGCCAGTCCAGTGGCAGCAGCTACGGCGCCGGCAGCTCCCTCTCCGCCTCCAGCGACTACCCCTTCCACCTGCCCCCAGCTGGCGCTGGATCGGCGGCGGGGGTGGGGGGCTCGCCCTGCAAGAGCTGGGCGCAGCAGGCGGAGGAGGCGTACCAGCTGCAGCTCGCTCTTGCGCTCAGGCTCTGCGCCGATGCCGCCTGCGCCGCCGACCCGGGGTTCCTTGACCCCGGCGACTCCGGGAGCGGGATGGGGAGCGGTAGCGGGAGGGCTTTCCCGCTCGCGCCGCCCACGCCCTCCGCCGAGTCCCTGTCGCATCTGTTCTGGGTCAGCTCATAGCTTCCTGCACTCGCTTTTTCTTCATCTACTGATTGATTTCATTAGTGATACTTCGTAATAAGTATGATCGTGCATGTTCGATTGGGAGAGACTGTGAGTGTGATTCATAGGAGCTCAGAACGCTACAATTTGGTGGAAGGCATGCTCAATAATCTTATAAAGTTCAACTCATATAAACCATTTCCTGTACTTAATTCTAGTTGCCTCCTATTCAACTGTAAGGATTTTGCTATTTCAGAACCCAACAACTTCGCGCATTCAGCCTCCGTGCGATTATGATGCAGTGTACTCTCTGTCGGAACAACCTTATTGTTCTGTCAGGCTGATCTTAGCAGTCATTAGCAACTCTCTTCTGTATTGCTCTCGTGTATTATCCCTCTAAAACCGGTATTTCATTTCCAAAACTCTTCATGTCTGCTTTCTAACTTTCTAGGTAAATGGCTCTTTATCATACAACAGTACAATACCAGATGGATTTTACTTGATTCATGGGATGGACTCCTTTGTGTGGTCACTCTGCACTGATGTACACGAGGAGAACCGCATACCTTCCATGGATTCGCTGAAGTCTGTCCGTCCTGACGATTCTTCCATTCAAGCGATCCTCATCGATAGAAGAACTGATTTTGATTTAGGTATGCTGGAGAGTTATGCTTCAAGCTTTTTGGCCAGTTCTGCTGACATGAAAGATGCGGTGAATCAATTAGCCAAACTCGTATCTTCCAGAATGGGGTGAGTATTGCATCACTAAGCTCCTCAGCGCTTTTAATTTCGTCTGGTTTCTGTTGGTTTTGAAACTTCTTGTGTATGTTTTTTTTTTCATTCACCAAGGGGTACAACTTCCAATGAAGAAAACTTTCTTCCACGCTGGAAAGAGTGCAGTGAGGCTATCAAGTCAAGTACAGGATCTATTGTGCTTCATCTGGGAAAGCTACCTATTGGCCTCTGCAAGCACCGCTCTTTGCTATTTAAAGTATGTTTGCTGTTTTAAGTTAGTTTCCTGCTTGTCCATATTGTGAAAATTTGCACCCGCAAAAAAACAACCGCAACAAAAAAATCAGTAAAATATTTCATTTCTCCTCCGTTGGAGTTTGTTAACACTGAACACATGTACTCCCTCCATTCTTCTGACCAGGGATCACATAACCGGTACCGGGCCACTTCCCAGGTGCTGGCCGGAAACGGCTGGCCTGTTACCGGAATTCCCGGTTTTTTCTGGATGAAATTCGCTCGAATTTGATTGAAAAGCATCGAAAATTCAAAAATTATAATTTGAACTGGCCGAACCAGGAAAAAACGTCCGGGATTTTGGATCTCGGACTCCCGCCAGTAAGCGGTAACCGGTCGGGTTTCCCCCCTGCTTCTGACCATTGCTTTTTATAACTTTACGTTAAGATTTGCTAATAAAATCATAATCTTATGAAAGTATTTTTAACGACAAATCTTATGATATAATTTTCATATAGCCAATCTAGATAGTTTTAAACCTATTGGCGGTCAAACTTTAGAAAGTTTGACGGCACGGATTCTAGGACGTCAAGTAAATAAGAATGGAGGGAGTAAATGTGTAGCTTGGTTAGGATCTATTTTTTTATGTGTTTCCTACTTTGAGTCATTACTTATTGAAGCCCGCATTTATTGCAGATGTTAGCAGATAAAGTCAATGTCCCATGCAGAGTTGTCAAGGGTTGTAAATATTGTAAAAGTGATGATGCCTCCTCCTGTCTTATACGCTTTGGGCTTGAAAGGTACCTTCCTTCTGAATATATGTGAACTAGGATCCCTTAAAAACCTGAGCTACTATCTGTTTTCAAGATACCAGTACTCCCCTACTCTGGGGATCTTACTAGGGCATGTTAATTGAAGTGTTACTTGTATACAACAAATCATGACTAGGATAACTCAAGCTTGTTGGCATATGTAAGATTTGCCTTATCTACCTGTTATTTTGATAATATTGATTGATTGACTAGGTGTTGACTATTGTAAATTCTCTATTGTTACTTTCATTTTGACAGGGAATACTTGGTTGATTTAATTGGGGATCCAGGCCACTTATCTAATCCTGATTCCTTCCTCAATGGTCCCTACTCTCTATCGGTGCCCTCACCTCTCCATCCTCCAAAATTTAGGTCATTGGAGATCACTTCAAATTTCAGTTCGGTTGCCAAGCAATATTTCTCAGATTGCCACTCACTCAATCTTTTGTTCAGTGATGCTTCCACAGGTTATTGGTTACTGAACTTGTATTAACTTCATTCGTCATGTGCCAGTAGCGCTTCGATACATTTATGATTGTCCCTCAAATAAGCAGTTGCTATAGGCCAGCCAAACTTAGGGTCTTCATCTAGGATGGTTCATTTGTCAGGGGTGTGACATAAACCACATTCTTTATTTTTCAGGTGCTGCTAGTAGTGCAGAAGTTGCTGTGGACCAACCGTATTCTAAGAAACATGATTCACAGGACGAAATTATGAGCAGCTGGGTGCCAGTGAAAGGTAATAGCTCACGACAATCTCCTGGGCTTCTTGAAACAAACTGTTTCCTTATGTTTCGACTATTAGATAGCAGCTTCCTTTCTTGTACCATGTTACATGGACATGCAATTGCACTACAATCAATGAACCCCACGGTCTCCACTTTGCAGCCTCTGCTGGGAAGTTCAAAAATTGGAACAGTAGCTGGCACATTTTACTTGCATATGTTTGCATAATTGTCTTAAGTCAATGTATTCTGAATCTGATGATGTAGGACAAGCAGCTATGAAGTCAGACATTATTCTGCCAGAAGTTCCTCGGGAAGTTTTGCCACTTATCACTAACTTCAATTTGAAAGCTGATAAAAAGAAAGAGCTTAAGTTGATTGAGGGGCAGCATCAACTACGGAGTACAGTCAGTGATCTGTCACTTGCTGCGGATGATCTGATCATTCCATGGAATGAGCTGGTTTTAAAAGAGAAGATTGGAGCAGGTACACGAGTGCAAATAATACTTGGAAGTTTCAGCCTTTTCTAATCCATTGCCAAAAGGAAAAAAGAATATCTTTTTTTTTGTCTATCTGTTAATAGGTCTATGTAATTCATTGCACTAGCAATCTTAGCATTTGAATCATATTTGAGTTATGGTTGAGTATGTGCACGTTAAATCTTGATATGTACCCTATTGAAATAACAATTTCGTGATTTTTGTAAACTTTCTTTCTTCCCAGGTTCTTTTGGAACAGTACATCGTGCTGACTGGAATGGATCGGTATGCCTTTTATATGCTTTACTTACTGATAAGTTGTAACTACAAGAGGGAAAAAATATTGCTCCTTTGGATTCTTCACTCTGACTGACTTTCTTCTATAATTCCTACTGAACTCCTAATAGGGCACCACTGCATCCATCACTTGAGCTTTTTTGTCCTAGTTTATTTTAACTCTGAGTGAGCCCTTTGTGCTGACTGCTGAATGTTTTTGGCCTCAATATTGCAATCGGCTCTGTATTACCGCAGGATGTTGCTGTGAAGATACTTATGGAGCAGGATTTTCATCCAGATCGCTTCAGGGAATTTATGAGAGAGGTTTGTTGAACGCATTTTTTTGTGTGGGTTGACGTTATAAAGGTTGTTGAACTTTGCTATGTTGTCAGCGTTACGATTCTTCAATGAATGGTTACCAGCGATTATGTTCTATATCGAGATGGTGTTTATGCCTTTATGGAGCGCCCCAATGAATGGTTACCAGCGATTATGTTCTATATCGAGATGGTGTTTATGCCTTTATGGAGCACCCCATTCCATATTAGTGACCTTATGAGTGCTTTTTCCTATGTGGTAGGTTGCAATAATGAAAAGTCTGAGACATCCAAATATTGTTCTATTCATGGGTGCTGTTACCGAACCTCCAAACTTATCAATAGTTACAGAATACTTGTCAAGGTATGAATGCGCCTTTCAGTTATTCCTTTCTTTTTCATAATCATTTCATATGATAATACTTGGAGTTCACCCATTTGACTGCTTCCAACAAGTGATGCGCTTCTTTCATTGCAGAGGTAGCTTGTATAAGCTTTTGCATCGGAGTGGTGCAAGGGAACTTCTGGATGAGAGACGCCGCTTGAACATGGCACTTGATGTGGTATTGTGTTCTCTCATTTTGTCTACCTGTTTTCATCTTATAACTTCCCAGGCTAGAAAGTTAAAGCAGTCATACTACTGTCTAAATCGTCTCTGCTTGCTTTACAGGCGAAGGGAATGAACTATCTACATAAACGTAGCCCCCCTATTGTTCACCGTGATTTGAAGTCTCCAAATCTTCTAGTCGACAAGAAGTATACTGTGAAAGTATGGTTCATAGACTGTATACCCGGTTGCATTTAGATGAAAAACTGTATGTTCTGCTTTGTTTTATGAGGGCAGATGATTAGAAGGCATACATATTTTGCTGAATATTGCTGTGCATGTTGTTGTTATGGATATCTGTGTGTGGAGTTGCCAATTTTCTCATATTACTGTGTCCTTTTTTTGTTTGCACATTTTTTTAAAAATCTTGATTTTGTTTTTGACATGTCTTTACTGGTTATTTTCTGAGTGGAACAATTGAATTCTTTTTGGTGGGTATCTGACAGGCACCTAAAATTACAGTAGCATCTTTATATCTGATTTTAAGAAAATGTTCGATTTTCAACAATAGAAAAGGAGAAGAATAATCTTGTATGATCTTCCTCTTTTATTTATTTATTATCTTGATGGCTTCAACTACTGACAAGACAATATTTCTAGAAATGATTTTGTAGTGGTGGGGATATTTGCAGCTTGCAGTCATTTATTACAGTAGCCTTCTGCAAAAACAAGAAGAGGGATAATGGTTGTCATTAGTCATGCTTTTCAGTAAATATATTTAAGGGAAACACTTGCAAAAGCTGCTAAGTTCCCTAAACAAATGCTAACATAGCTGTAGACTTGACATAGTATGTGGAAATTCAGTCATTACATTATTCTTTCCAGAGGCTCCATCTGAAATGATTGTGTTAATGTAATCATTTCATGGATTGTTCTTTTAGTTTTCGTATAAGATTTTCTTGTAATTTGTTTGTCTTATCCAAAACGTGTTATTGAATAGAGCCCAGGGATTGCCACTTAGCTTAAACCTTTTAACTACTTGTAGGTCTGCGACTTTGGCCTTTCACGACTAAAAGCCAACACCTTCCTGTCCTCCAAGTCTTTGGCAGGAACTGTAAGTACCTTTTCCGTTTCTTCTCAAGTTCATCTCCCCCATTCACTGAATATTCCACACCTTTGGCTTATCTTGTCATTTAAATATTAGCCTGAATGGATGGCACCCGAAGTGCTCCGAGATGAACCATCCAATGAGAAGTCTGATGTCTACAGTTTCGGTGTAATCCTATGGGAACTTATGACAATGCAACAACCATGGTGTAACCTGAATCCTGCCCAGGTAATTCCCTTCATCTAATTTGGGGCCCGCATTGATGAAGTGATGTAACTATCCCTTGATAACCGTTCAATTTGTCCAGAACATATTTTGCTTATCCACAAACAAATATCCACCTGAAGTGATGCAGATCAATACTGCATTTAGCTTTTATACATGGTACTATGCTTTTCCACAGGTGGTTGCTGCTGTATGCTTTAAAGGAAGAAGACTTGAATTCCCAAAAGATTTAAATCCTCAAGTGGCTACATTAATCGAATCCTGCTGGGCAAAGTATGTGTTGTTCCATCTATATATGCCTATCATATTTCCTATCTGAAATTATTCACAATGACACATAGGGCTAACTACAATAATGCTATGTCTGTTATAGTGAGCCATGGCGGAGACCCTCATTTGGTAATATTATGGAAACTTTGAGATCTTTAATTAAGGTTCCAGTGCCACACTTGATTCGTTCGGACTCGTAGCCAGTTTTATGCTGTTACGGGAAGAAGCATTCCCTGAAATTTGTCATGATAAGATCAGGAGTAGTTTTTTTTGGGTCGTGACCTGCTAATATTTGATAATTCATTGACAATATTATTTGATGTTAAGAATATGGAGTTCTTGATTTACACTTTCAAGCAAAAAGTATCTGGCAACTCCTTTCCATGGCTTAAGGTATGTTGCTGTTTTTGGAACTTCCTGTTTCTCTTCAATATTATCAAGAACTATTGAATGTGAGCTTTACTTGATTATTTTAAGAGAAGGTTTCAATTTCAATTAAATGCAGAATAGTTGAATGTTGATAACTTGATATCAAACACAGACCGTTAAGTTGGACTATCCATTGTCTTTGTATCCTTTAGTGCTCAATTTTCTCACGTTTTTCCACAATCTAGGATGCACAGAAAAGGAATGAGTTAATATGTATGCAAATGATGTCTGTTGACTGTTGTGCTTATTCACTGATCTTCCTATACCTTATTGAAACTCTTTAGTGGACATATGATATTTGATTAATCTAAGCTGATTTCTGTTGCTATTAATATTTCTGATTATTACAGTGCCTTGGACTTTCGGTTTCGTTATTTAAATTTATAAGGCATGATTGAATTCATCTACCGAACTGATGGTACATCACTATGCTGAGTGCTGTTCAATGTAACTTGCTGAGTGCTGTTCAATGTAACTTGTTTGTGTTCACTGTCAGTTCATTAAAACCATGTTAGATTGTTTATAAAAAAATTGAGCTCTCTAAATTCACTGCAATGTGTGCTTGCATACTGGTCCACCTTTATTTACGAGTTGTAGTGTTTTTTACATTGAAAAGTGTGCTAATGAGGCTGCAAACCTGCAACAACTTGCAGATCTGTGGATATTGCTTCTCTGAATATCTGACGGAACAGGTTGGGTACTTGGGTAACTTATCCATGAGATGTGGCATAGCGCTTTTGTACATCCTTCACTGATTCAGATTTTCTGTTGGCTTCATATATCGACAAGAGGATTATTCTCCCCTGTGATGATATCTTGATCACATATTGGAAAATGCATGCTGAGTTTCAAACAACAGAATCTTCTGGTTATGCTCTGTACATTCTAGTTTTAGTTTATCCTAGATCTCTCTGTATAGTACATACAACTACAGTTAGCCATGAAAAGAAAGGTTTTGGCTGTCTGTCGGCTTCAGGCCATTAATTCTGATGCCGCCCTGGAGCAAACGGACTGTAGAATGTGTGATATTGCTGTATGTCTTTATTGCCTGTTTCTTCAGATCTTGTAATGTACAGTATTATGCGTTGTTCATGAAATTAGCTGAGTAATAGTGCTTCTACCTGTCGATATGTACGATAGTTACCGAACAATCTCTGGCGAACCTGGAGACTGAGTTACTAAATGTGTTTGTGTGCTTAATATCCTTGCGGTCTGGGTTCATGGATGGCCAGATATTTGCAGTGTGAAGCAGAAACATTTGGCCTGATCGAACCATTTCATTGTCATCGGGGTTGCTATACATATAATGTTAAGCGTTACATGCATTTATTTTGATTCAAGAATTCAGTTTCTTCTAACTCGGTACCCTTTTTAGAAAGAAGGTTAACTATTCTGGTTGAATTATCGCATGATTTCCAAACGGCTAATATGAATCAATATGGTTCATCCGTGGAACTATTCCCCGTTCCCATAGAGTTCGTTCATCGTTTGACGAAGTTCCGCGTCAAGTTGCACCCCCACACCCCACACACACCAAACTTGTCTTTCCACACTTCATGAAAGCTTGTCTTTCCACGTTTCATGAAGGCCTATTTTCATATCACGTGTCTAGTAAACTCCCCAAGGATTTGTTTGGAAAGTATATTCCCGATCAGGATCTATATGGATGAGTCGGGGAATTTGAAATAAAATCTCTGCTCATCACAACACTTAATGAAAGGTCTATTTTCATATCACTTGTCTAGCAAACTCCCTAAAGCATAGGAAGAAATCCCTCTGTTACAAAAGTACATGGAGTGGCTGGGGTAGTAGAGGCCGATAGCACGGAGGAGGGTAGCATTAGTGCTTTTCACGATAACAGTTTACCAATCTTTCGCAATGGTGTTGCCAATTATGCGGAGTGGCGGGAGTGTCACCGGGCATGGGTAGTAGAGGCTGATAATGGTAGCACGGAGGAGAGGAGGGTAGTACCGGTGGTGCGACGGATAGCGGTTAAAATATTGAAGGTGGCAAAGCGATGGATCAAAAGGGTGAAAGGAGTACTCTACTGTCTCTGATTTATGTTAAAATGAAATAGATGTGCTACAAAGCATGCCTCTGATTTCTGTTAAAATTAAGTAGACGGATTACAAAGCAGAGGGAGTATTGCCGCCTCGATTTTCTTCTCTTTTCTAAGATGGAAATGAACCGGGGTAGCTAAGGACAGAAATTCCATGAACTGGAAGGGGCTAGGTGATAAAAAGACCGCCGCCCCCGCCTGCCTTGCTCATCCTCGTCGTCTCCCTCACATTGCGGGCCGAAACGCTCGAACGCACGCACGAAATCAAATCAAATCGAAGCTCCATCCATCGACCACTGTCAAAGCTAGCTAGCCTCTCTCTCCTCCTCCTCCTCCTCCTCCTCACTTGTGCCCACCCGACTCGACTCGATTAGCCTAGCCGCCTCTCTCTCTAGCGAACCATAACCCTAACTCCCCATGCCCCCCAAACCCTAGCTCGTCGGCCACGATGCGCGCCTCCGCCGCCCCCATGGAGACCTCCTCCTCCGCCCGCAGATCCGCCGCTCCCGACCCAGGCGCGAAGAAGCCGCGCCTCGCGCAGCCGCCGCCGTCCGTCGCGCGGGATCCCAGATCTTACGGCAGCTCCGGCGCTGCCACCAATGGCGGCGCGGCCGCGAGCGTTGAGCAGGCGCAGGTTGACGAGCTGGTCGCGCAGTACCTGACGGCGCTCGGGGAGCTCACCTTCAACTCCAAGCCCATCATCACCAACCTCACCATCATCGCCGGCGAGAACCTCCACGCTGCCAAGGCCATCGCATCACTCATCTGCGCCAACATCCTCGAGGTGACCTTTGCCTTTGACTTCTCCTCTTACGCTTACGCTGCCCCCCTCTGTTCCCCTCATCATGTAAAACTAAGGCGCTGTCAAGTAGTAGTACCGTGTACATCTTGTGCTACATACAGTAGATGCTGTTGGATGAGCGACCATCTTGTATTGTAGTCTACCTGTGATAGCTAATCAAGATCGCTGTGTTGTGATGTTGCCAAGGGTTCTGTTATGTGTGAAAACTGGTGCGAAAAAAGAATGCGCTTTGACCTATTTTCCTACGCAAGATAAAACATTCGCTCAAGTTACTTTGCTTTATTTCTGTTGTTGTGAGTTACAATACGTATGTATACATACACTGGGCTAACGAACAAATCATTGTGGATTGAATCTCTCTCTCTCTCTCTCTCTCTCTCTCTCTCTCCGTGTGTGTGTGTGTGTGTGTGTGTGTGTGTGGCGCTCATGTATGATGCTCATACGCATGGTTCTATACGCTTTACGTTTACGGTTGTAAAGTTCCTTGATGGACTCCTCCAAGGCAGTGTATGGTGATTTTCCAACCATGGGGTCATTCACCATATGAATTTCAGACTCCTGTGGCATTGCAAAAGAGATATTGATATTAGGGTTTGAATCACTCTTCGGTAATAAGAGGGCTACAGCAATGTTCAGTGATACTAAAAACATCAAAAGATTACTGGCTTATGGTTGGAAAATGAACCAGGCTTTGGAACAATCTCATTCCTACTCTTCCACTATGTGGTCTGCAAATTAGTTTGAACTGTTGTGCTGCATTGCATGTTATACTGCTCTCATGCTAACCAAGTTCTCAAGTTGTGTGTACCTCATCTGCTTAAATCTCTGACCACAAAAGGACTCGGATTTTGGAAAACCTTATTTATAACTGAACTCTATAATATGTTTGTGTAAAGATGAAACTGTATGAATGGAATGACGGAAGGATTGGGGAAACACTACACCTCTGATGTGGCATACACTGGCCTTCCTCCTTGCTGCTTTGGATAGTCGCTGCGCATTTAAATGGCTTTCATTTTTGTGTTTCTTTCCTCTTTTGTAATCTTGTTGCTCTCTTCTGGTTGGGGTCTTGGGGAAGCTAATGCTGGATCTAGTATTTCATCTAGGCTCGTTTTGTTCTCATGTCTTGTATTGTAAAAAGAAAAAACCTTGTTAGACTTCTCCAGAAGTAGCGGTAACTCCTAATGTCACTGAAGAATGAAAAACATTGGGCCTTCTCTAGTAGGGGGATCATGCGAAGCATGCTTGTATTGTTCTGTTGTGAAGCACATTTGCCAGTGTTCTAGTCTTGCAGACACAATTAGTGAATCAGATTGGCCTCTGAAAGGTTTCCCCCTGTTGCCTCGTACTATCATTTCCTTGTTTTTTTTTTGCTGTAAATCTGTAATATTTGTCTATGTAATTGTATTCCATTATAGGTGGAGTTCGTATGTCTATTTCATTCGATGGTTGCCTGTGCTTGTAGGTTTCAAGTGAACAGAAGCTACCATCTCTTTATCTGCTTGACAGTATTGTCAAGAATATTGGAAAAGACTATGTTAAACATTTTTCTGCACGATTACCTGAGGTTAGTATCTCATATTGTCTGTTTTAATCCTTTGTCATTTTTTACTTGAGAAAACCACCTTCATGACAACCTAACGAACCTTTGTTTCTTTCTTATGAGATGAGTGTATTTGGACATCCTAATGAACCTTAGTTTTCTTTGGTTATTCTTTGTTTATAGGTGTTCTGCAAGGCGTATAGACAGGTTGATCCTTCTATACATAATAGCATGAGGCACCTTTTTGGAACATGGAAAGGAGTGTTTTCTCCTGCTTCACTCCAAGTGATTGAGAAGGAACTTGGTTTTCAATCATCTGCCAATGGATCGTCAGGTGCTGCTGCACCATCGAAACCTGATTCTCAATCCCAGCGCCCATCCCACAGTATTCATGTAAATCCAAAATATTTAGAAGCAAGGCAGCAGCTCCAACAACCAAATAAGGCAAGTGGCATCTTTCTTCAAGTTTTCTAAATGAAGCTATTCACTGCTCTGACCTCTCAGAGACAAATTAAAGCAGTGAAACTGTTCTCATAAAAAAAAACTCAATTATATTCTGTTGTCCCTTATGTGATTTTATTCTTGATACTGTTCCCCCCTCAATCTGAACAGGGACTACTGGGAGCCGGTGCCAAGGCAGCTTTAATCTCTGATACTGGTGATGATATTGAGAGGGCTAACAGGATATCTATTGATAGAAGTGCAGGGCGACGGATGGATGTTCTGAACTCTAGGCCTGTAAGTACTTTGCTTGCTCTTTGAAATTTCTACATGCAAATTGCCAGAAAAAGTGCCTAGACTCCTGTTTTGTTTGTATGTTTTTTTTTCCTGATATAGTTTGACTATGATGTGCAGAACTTACAGCGCGCCCAGAGGGACCCTTTTAGCAATCCTATTCATGAAAAGCCAGATAAAGATGTCAGGGGCCTTGGATTTTCCAACATTTCACAACAGCCTGTTGTGGGAGCTGGTCAAGTTCGCTCAAAATCCAAGGGCCAAGATGGAATTGGGGGACCATACTATACTGGTGTTGGTTCTTCTGAAGAACAACTTGACAGATGCAACAATTTTTTTGCAAACAAGGATGTTCGGCCATCAGGATCTGTACGTTTGGACAGTGCACTTCTCCCAACTCCTGCCAGTAATTCTGAAAGGATTGGTAGGCCATCATCTAACAAAAGCTGGAAGAACTCTGAGGAAGAAGAGTACATGTGGGATGATGTACATTCTCAAGGGGCAGATTATGGAGGCACCAGTTCTGCAAGAAAAGGAGAATGGATGGCTGATGATGGCAAAATTGCAAGCTTTCCTAGGGTTAAATGGGCAGAGCTGGGAGACCATTTGGACCCAGACTTGCACAAACCAGATAGCTTCCCAAGATTTGGACATGCAACAGGTCAAGATAGAAGAATTGCAGCATATATGGTATGTGGAGAAAAACTATTGGAAAAGTGTATGCAGTACTCACTAAATAGTCACGAGAAACTAATTACTTGTATATAATGATGTCAGAAATGTTTTTAACTGCTGGCATGTGTGCAATCTATAATATTTCTCCAAAACCTTAAGTTTATGTGTGCTATGCTAAATTTTCTGCATATGTATTCCACCTTTGCACTATATTTGGAAGATATGATTGCAATCTGATTGTCTTTTTAATTTATCAGGATCATGAAGAGTACCTTCATGGTAAGCGTGAGGTGGGACCGAGAGTTGATAGGGAAATGCGACCTGAAGGACAACAGTTCCCAGCATCTCGTGGTTCCTCTCTCTGGTTATCCCAGGAAAAAAATCTTCCAGACATCGGGCTGGATCCTAGGATATCAAGGTTTTCCAATCAGTCAGCAGACATGCCTACCATTTATTCTGAAACCTTGTCAGCAAGCATCACTTCATCTGTACCTGTTGGATTACCAGGAGCCTATGCTGGACGATCAAGCCTAGAAAGTGCAACTAGTGTACCGACAAGATCAACTGAGACTTTCGGGCAGCAAAAACATAGATATTGGTCATCTTCCTCACCACCTGTCCAGTCACCTTCATGTACTGCGTCCTTTGCACGCCACAGTTCTCCAAGTTCTGCAGAGCCTGATATTTACCCTTCCAGATCATTCTCGCAATTGGGTCAAAATCCTCAGGAAGAATATAACCAAAGAGCTCATGCCCTGGTTCAAAATGCTGCACTTCCTCAGGGCCGGCCTAGTCTGCAGGCTCCCCAGCAGACTGAAAAGCACCCTACCTTGCAGTCCAAGTCGCATCTCAAGCCACTTGATCAACTGCAGACAAGCTTTTCACATGAAAATTCTTCATCGCTGTATAAACCTTCGATCCAGCTGCCTCTTTCAGTTGGCATGGGTCATCAGCAGCCTGAAGAAATCCCCTTACCCAGTGATTCCACCCCTATAAGCTCAGATCAGATAAGCGCTAGTAATTTGTTGGCTGGTCTTATAAACAGTGGATTCAAACCTAATAACCCCAGCGATCTTGCTAGCTCGAGGGTACAGCCTCCTCTTCCAAGTGGGCGACCTCCACATGTTTTGACATCTCATCCAGCTACTTCCTCATCGTTGCAACTTCCAGCTACTGAAAACGCCACATTGAAGTCTCAGGCACCAAACTCTGTGCGCCCACCTTTGCCACCAGGTCCGCCACCTTCTTCATCGTTTGTTTGCCTGACAACACAGACTGCTGAGAAAGCTGCACCGCTCTCAAGTCTTCTCAGTTCGCTGGTTGCAAAGGGATTAATTTCTTCACCGTCCACTGATTCATCTGCTGCAGTTCCACAGCGGCCCGGTAAATCAAGTCTGAACACACCAGATGTCCCTGCTTCAGCTACACCTTTGTCGATTGTCCAGACTTCAGTTAGCAAGGAGACATCTAATCGAGATTCATCTGCCCCAACAAAGACTTTGTTGCCCCAACCTGCGGAAATCAAGATGGCAGACCTTATTGGCCTTGAGTTCAAGTCTGAGATGCTTCGCAAGTACCATGCGCATGTGATCAGCAGCCTCTTTGATGACCAAAGTCATCAATGTCAAACATGTGGTCTAAGATTCAAACTTGAAGAGGAGCTCAATGTACACAGTGTGTGCCATGGATCGAGACAGTCTGAGACTAGAGGTACTGGTATTGCACCTGAAAGATGGTACCCTAGCAAGAACAATTGGATTGATGGATCACATGAAGTGCAGAACAGCTTCCTGGAGTCTGCTGCTTCTGATTCAGATTTGGGCTCTGCAGAGGAAGTTTGTGGGTTTATGGTTCCTGCAGATGAGAGCCAGATTATATGTGCACTATGTGGGGGGCCATTTGATGACATTTATTCCATTGAGAGGGGTGACTGGATGTACAAGGATGTGGTCTATTTTGATTACTCGAAGGTAGAAGGCAGCTGTGGGGACAGCGTCGAGATTAGAGAGCTTGCACCCATAGTGCATACAAGATGTATGCCGAGAAGCTCAAACAATGGCATGGGGGTGGATTAGCATGATTGCCATACACAGCAGCAGAAGCAGCGACAACAGCTCGAATGATGACATTGAGGTGGACTAACATGACGTTGGTGCTCAGCAGAAGCTCAGATGATGGCATCATGGAGGCGATGCATAGCAGCAGCTGAAATGATGCTCAGCTGAAATCCCCAATATACTTCGGCAGTGTCAACTGGTAATCCTGATGAATCTAGATTTGATGGGGTGTGGGGTGTTGGGGGATATGTTTGGTTCCATGAAAGGAGAGGATCTTTCATCTTTCTGTTCATAGGAGGTCTTGTATGTTAAAAACAGTGTATTTTCTTTACAAGGAGGGGGGGGGAGGAAAGGTGACGCCGCCATTGAGTTACTATTGATATGGACTGCCCTTCTCTTGTGCTGGGAAAAGAGAACTAGCGATTTTTGTACGTAAGAAACTGATAGTGGAACATCATGAGACAGAATTAAACAAGTTAGTCACTGCTTGTATGCTGTCGTGTTCATCGCTGTCATTGGGTACCCTTTTCTCCTTGTCATTGTGTTGCATAAAATTGAATGTATTATTTTAGCTAATCAGCACTAGATGTCATAAATCTGGAGTTCTCACTTTCCCCCTCTGATTAGTTCGCTTTCCATTTCCTATTTTACGTGGGAAGTAACGGGGCAGCAAGCATGAAGTGTACGAAGGCCTAGCATAATCTGTGACCTCCAATCCCACCTAATGAACAGTTAAACGTTAGCAGAGTTTTTTTCCCCTGATTTGATACTGTTTATCGTCGGAATATCACAAATGGTTCTTCCCGGAGAAAAGCCAAAAATAGCACTATAAACATGGCTATAGGCAATATGTATCTCCTGCCGGCGCTGCCACTGATGGCGACTAGTGGTGACATGTGTCATGTTTTTTTGCGTACGTTGCAGTTGTTGGGCGTAACCAGAGTAAAGGCAGGCTGGAACAGAAAGCAAAACAAGTCTACTCAAACTCAAGGACGTGGCAGCACGTGCAGTGATACCTAGCTACACTTTGCTGTCAACGAAATTGACCCACGCAAACGTGCATAGTGGACTCGCGTAGTTTTGTTTAACTGAGAGCTTGGACCGACGACATGAATGTTTGGTTTACCTGCATGCGACTTCACCATTTTTAACGAAGGACGACGCAGTAGAAGAAGTAGCAGCATCACGTACTACGGATGCGGATCATCTACAGTAGCAACTAGCTACGAAAGAGACACATAGATAGCATTAGATCTCTTCCGCCACTAATCTGATCGCGAGAGACCGGCTCAGAACAACCCCTCGCAAACAAGCCAAGCCACGACCCCAACCAACCAAACCTCGAATCTTCTCGCGTCTGATCTGATCCTCCCAAATCCTAATCCCAATACCAAACAAACAAGAAGCTAGCTAAGCTAGTTACTGCCATGAGGTTACTACTATGACTATCTAGCACGTCAAAAAAGCGGAACACACCAACATGTCATGTGAATCGATAAGGCCAAACAAAACGTAGATCACAGCAGCAAGCAAGATGCCATTTTGATTTGAACGAGTCGTCCCCGAATTCAGTTAGGTTACCCCAAAACATGTCAATGGGGCCATCCATCATGTTGTAACAAGAGAATCAAGTCCGCTACAGTGATTACTGTACTGTATGAGTTGTAGCGTTCGATTGAACGGTTGAGAAAATCTAGTAAGGTATAGGACTGTTCGGACTATGTATTTAGACCTTCAATGCAGAGCAAGTAGAATATGCATTTGTTCCAAGGTGTGACCACGCATACTACACGCAAGAACAAGCAAACTGTTATGGATAGTTTCGTTGGCACTCAGTACAAGCGTCGGCAATCAAATAAGGCATAGCTAGTGTTAAATATGGAAGGTTAAACTTATAAAGATTAGTTTACAAATTATGTTGTTGCAATTAGAATCCAATACGTTTCAGTATTGAAATAGGACTCTGCCTTTACGTGTATAAAAGGGCAAGCGTTTTGTAACCGGGAGATTAAGCAATATACAAGCAATCTTCTCCTCTAGCAATCCTCTCCCTTCTAGTTCTGGCTTCCCACCATTACCAGCTTCGCTCATCCTCAAAAGGTTCTGCAATACATAACAACTTGGTATCAGAGCCACCGATCCCGCCCACCATGCCACCCAAAACCGATCCGACATCCGAAGCTCGACTGGACGGCTTGGAGCAGGCTCAATCGGACCTCCTTCAGGCGATCACCAATCTTGAGTTTCCGCGGCGAAGCTCCATGATCGGCAAGTCGCGCCGATCAGCGGGTTGAACTTCGCCAACGAGATGCGGCAATTGTTCAATTCCCCTCGCGATCCAACCATGACCACCCGGCGATGCCTTCCACCGGCGACTTCCGCGGCAAACGTGGCGCAGATTGCCGCTGCCCCACATCCATCGCAGACGGCTCGCTGATCACGGCCGACAACCGGCTACCGCAACCCGCCAGATTCGATCCGCCTCGCGTGCAGACCGGCAGCGATCGGCGGCGCTTCCACGGGGACCGACTTGACGAGCAACAGGGGTATCACCAGCAGCCGGAACCACCTCGCGTCCATCTCGATCGCCCTCGACTGCCTCGCCTGGAACTTCCAACGTACGACGGGTCTGAGGATCCGCTCGCATGGCTTACCAAATGCGAGCACTATTTCCGAGCATATCAAACACCGGACTATGACAAGGTTTGGATGGCTGCCTTTCACTTGTCTTCGATCGCGCACTCCTGGTTTTATCAGCTGGAACGAGATGAGGGATTGATTACTTGGGACATGTTCAAACACTACTGCTCAATGCGTTTCGGACCGGCCATCAGCACTAACACCCTGGGAGCAATTAAACAAGCGCAATGAACCAAAGACGTTGGCGCGATGCGCAGGAGTTTACTGATTTACTATGCCATACTGTCGGCTTGTCGCGGACTCACCAGATGGAACTCTTCACCGCGGGACTTGCCGAGCCGGTACGCACCCATGTGGAATTAGCAGTACCCACCTCTCTGCAACATGCTATGACGTTGGCGCGTGCATATGATGATGCGATCGGTATAGCGCCTCGACAATACCCGGCCGGCCAGCGCGATCGAAACCGAGCCGGTCGTCGTCTCAACCGACCGCACGCCCGTTGTCGACCACGGCTACCACATCTTCGCCAGCCCCGAACCCCACACTTCCGGAGACCCGCACGGGGGTGTTTCGCCGCCTCACTACTGCAGAGATGGCGGATCGGCGACAACGGGGTTTGTGTTTCAATTGTGATGAACAATTCGCCCGAGGCCATCGCTGCAAACGCCTGTTTTGGTTAGAAACCGAAGTAGACTTGGACTCGGGGGAACCAATCGACGCCCAGCAGACCGAGGTGACCGAACCAGAAATTTCAATGCTCGCGATTCTGAGGATGCATGCGCCGAACGATGCAAGTGAAGGTGCGCATTGGCGATTTTGAGGCATTGCATTGTTCGACTCGGGATCTACATAACTTCCTCAATCAAGAATGCGTGGCGCCCTTGATTGGTGTCCAACCCCATAGCGGTCTCCAGAGTCAAAGTGGCAAGCGGTGGTGAGCTCGAATGTGGTGGCGTGCAAAAACACACCAATGTCCATAGCTCCTTCCAGGTTTGCAGTCGATTTCTATATCATTCCCTTAGCTGGTTTCGATGTGATCTTAGGGATGCAGTGGTTAAGCACCTTGGGACCCGTCCTATGGAATTTCGCCCAGCGGCAGTTTTCATACTGGGAGCATAACCAACGGATCACTTGGACCGGTTTGCACGATCCTCCCATCACGGACCAGACTCGAGCGATGGTTGGAGATGACCTCATGGCCACCCTCCTGGCAGAGTTTGCGCACCGATTTGCGGAACCATCGGGACTACCTCCGGTTCGGTCATGCGATCACCACATTCGCCTTCTCCCTAATGCGCCAGCTATATCAGTCCGGCCCTACCGATACGCGCATATTCAGAAAGACGAATTGAACGGCGATGTATGCGGCAATGATGACTCGGGGATCATCGGTAGAGCTCGTCGATTTGCGTCCCGGTCCTCCTCGTCCGTAAAAAGGATGCGTCATGGCGTTTCTGCGTCGATTACCGAGCATTGAATGAACACACAATCAAGGATAAGTTTCCAATTCCCCACGTCGAGGAGCTACTGGACGAATTGGAAGGATCTTGTTATTTCACTAAATTGGATTTACGGTCCGGCTATCACCAAATTCGGATGGCTCCCGATGATGTGCTCAAAACAGCGTTCCGTACTCACCATGGCCATTTTGAATTTTTAGTGCTTCCGTTCGGCTTATGCAACGCTCCTTCAACTTTCCAGGCAATGATGAACTCCATCTTACAACCGTTCCTTCGTCGGTTCGTTTTGGTTTTTTTCGATGACATTTTAATTTACAGCCGCTCTTGGGCGGAGCATCTGCGTCATGTTCGACAAGTGCTCCTCACATTGACTGAACATCACTTACATCTCCATCAAAAGAAGTGTGTTTTCGGTCAACAACAGATCGCGTATCTCGGACATGTCATCTCTGCCCACGGGGTGGCCATGGATCAAGACAAAGTATCGGCCGTGCTTGAATGGCCCTTGCCGCGCAATATCCGAAGCTTGCGTGGATTTTTAGGACTCGCCGGCTACTATCGCAAATTCATTCAAGATTTTGGCCACATTGCAGCTCCCTTAACCAAGCTTCTTTGCAAGGATGGGTTTCGTTGGACTCGGGGCATACGGTGCCTTTGACTCAAACGATTAATTGCGCGCTCTGTTTTGCAACTTCCTGATTTTGCCAAAGAGTTTGTCATTGACTGTGATGCATCCGGTACGGGATTCGGAGCAGTGTTACACCAAGGAGGACGACCCGTTGCATTCTTTAGCAAGCCGGTGGTACCTCATCAAGCTCACTTGCCGGCATACGAACGGGAATTGATCGGGCTTGTTTATGCAGTCCGACATTGGCGCCCGTACGTTTGGGGCAGTAAATTTCGCATCAGGACGGATCATTATAGTTTGAAACACTTGTTGGATCAGCGGTTGACAACGATCTTTGCAACACAGATGGATTACCAAGCTGCTTGGCTATGACTTTACGGTAGAATACAAACCGGGCAAAGATAACATTGTGGCCGATGCCCTCTCACGTCGCCATGAGGATATCAGTTTACATGCCATTTCTTCGGCCGATTTCGCTTATTATGACGACCTACGTTGTCAACTGAAATCCCATCCTTCCTGGACTTCCAAGCATGCCGAATGGATTGCCGGTACACTATCGGCTGACTGGGAATTCGCGGATGGACTGCTCCTTTATCGTCACCGCATCTTTGTCCCTGATGATTTTCCTGGTCTTCCGAGCCTTTTCTCAGTGGCGCACTCGGTCGGACATGAAGGCCTGGCCAAGACTTGCATCGATTCTGAGCCGATTTTATATTCGGAGGCCGTTTACTCGGCATTTCTCCGTCAATGTATTACGTGTCAACGGTATAAGTCCGAGCACCTCCAGCCAGCTGGATTACTCCAACCGCTCCCAGTGCCGCATCGTGTTTGGGCCGACATCAGTATGGATTTCATCGATGGATTACCTAAAGTGGCACACAAATCAGTTATTTTAACGGTCGTTGATCGCTTTTCCAAATATGCTCATTTTATTCCCTTGAGTCATCCGTATACGGCTCAGTCCGTGGCCCAAGTATTTTTTGATCAGATCGTCCGTCTACATGGGTTTCCGGAATCTATTGTCAGTGATCGTGACAAAATTTTTACTAGTCATTTTTGGAAAGATCTCTTCCGCTTAGCCAATGTCAAACTGCAAATGAGTACTGCTTATCATCCACAGTCCGATGGCCAAACTGAGGTGGTTAACCGGACAATTGAGATGTATGTCCGTTGTTTGTGTGGGGATCGCGTGCGGACATGGCTTCAGTGGCTCGCATGGGCTGAATTCTGTTATAATACATCATATCACTCATCTCTCAAAGCTACTCCCTTTGAAGTAGTTTATGGGCGGCAACCTCCTACATTGATACCATGTTCTGGTGACATTGAAGCGCATGCCGACGTTCGGCAATTGTTAAGCGAACGTGATGAATTCATCCACGAAATTCGTTTACGTTTACTTCAGTCTCAACAGCATATGAAGAGCTTGGCTGATTCTAAACGACGAGAGTTACAATTTCAAGAGGGAGATTGGGTGTGGTTGCGGTTACATCAGCGCCAAATTCCCTCACTTGTTTCGGGTCTCAATGTTAAATTATGCCCTCGTTTTTTCGGTCCTTACAAGGTGATATCAAAAATTGGTCTGGTTGCCTATCGTTTGGCGATGCCTGAGCAGAGCGGCATTCATAATGTGTTCCACGTTTCTCTTTTGAAACCTTTTCGTGGAGTACCGCCTGGCCATGTTTCGGTTTTGCCTCCCCTTCATCATGGACAGGTTCAACTTCAACCTGCAAACGTTCTTCGCGCCAGGCTGAATCGCGGTGTGTGGGAATTGTTAGTTCAATGGAAGATGGATTTAATGCACGAGCCTGTGGAAACTTGGATGAAGCGTGATGATTTTCAACAGGAATTTCAGATTATCATTTCGCGGACGAGCTATTTCAAAGGAAGGGAAGTGTTATGGATAGTTTCGTTGCTTTTCGGTACAAGCGTCGGCAATCAAATAAGGCATAGCTAGTGTTAAATATGGAAGGTTAAACTTATAAAGATTAGTTTACAAATTATGTTGTTGCAATTAGAATCCAATACGTTTCAGTATTGAAATAGGACTCTGCCTTTACGTGTATAAAAGGGCAAGCGTTTTGTAACCGGGAGATTAAGCAATATACAAGCAATCTTCTCCTCTAGCAATCCTCTCCCTTCTAGTTCTGGCTTCCCACCATTACCAGCTTCGCTCATCCTCAAAAGGTTCTGCAATACATAACACAAACATCCCCTAGCTTGTCTCTCTTGATCACTTCACCGAATTGGCGAAGAATCAGTTGGCAATGCCGAGATTTTGAGGGCAAGCCAAATATTTAGAACCCAACCAAACATTAGTCAATTTTAAGGTAATACATAATATATGATCGATTTAAGAAAAATAGTATGGCTATAGTATAGCTAACTAGGATCACAAACCAAACAGACCTTTATTGCGTGTTTTAAGTAGCCTTGGTCTTGATCTGAGCAAGCAAACTCATTACAGTAATCTGCAGAGCAACATAATTCAGAATCCTCAGTTACTGTCCATGTCCTTGGCAATGTGTGAGGAGCTCGATCCGGCGTCCCATGGCGTCATGTCCATGGGGTAGCTGCCGAGCACCCTGAGGAAGGATGTGAACTCCTGGATCTCGGCGAGCGCGTTCTGCGCGCGTACGTCCGCCATGGACGCCTGGAAGTCGATGTAGAACATGTACTCGAAGTGCTTGGCCGTGCCGACGTTGGCGTCGTCGACGAGCCGGATGGGGCGGTGGCGGTGCGGCCGGCTCTCGATCTTGGTGAGGTTGATGTCCCGGAAGGCGAACGCCGAGAGCACCTTGAAGAGCACGGAGGTGCCCTCCCTGTCGTGCGCGAAGACGATGCTGGTCTTGAAGGGCCTGTCGGTGCGCGGGATGATGGGCTCTCGGGCCAGCATTACGAAGCGCGTGACGTTGCCGGCGTCGTCCTGGATGCCGTCGGCGAGGACCTGGAGGCCGTAGAGCTCGGCGGCGCGCGCGGAGGCGATGGCGGCGGTGTCGCGGAGCGCGCCAGCCGCGACGTGCTCGGCGGCGCCCGCGGTGTCGTCGAAGGCCTCGCGGGCGACGTTGAGGCCCATGGCGTTGAGGGTGAGCTCGCACTGGGAGAGCGCCTGCGGGTGGGAGATGACGCGGGTGAGGAGCTCCTTGCGGACGCCCGGGAGCGCGAGGAGGCAGTGGTGGACGGGGAGCTGGACCTCTCCGACGATGTGGAGGCGGTGGCGCAGGAGGAGGTCGTAGTTGCGGTGGATGCTGCCGCCGAGTGAGTTCTCAACGGGGAGGACGGCGCGGTCGGCGACCCAGAGCTCGACAGCCTGGAAGGCGACCTCGAACTGGTCGCAGGGGATGGCGTCGCAGCCCGGGTAGGCCTTGGCGGCGGCGGCCTCGCTGTAGGCGCCGGGCACCCCCTGGTACGCTACCCGCAATTGGCTGCCGTGAATAGGAGCCGGCGACAGGTCGCTGATGCTCAGCGGCCGCGGAAGGTTGGACACGGGAACCAGAACCAGCGCTGGCGCCGCCGCGGCAGGTTCCTCGGCGAAGGCCGGCGGCTTACTGCCCGTCTTCTGGCCGTTCACCTTGGGCGCAGGCGGGCGGTTGTTGGAGTCGGCGTGGGAGCTGCCGTTGGTGGTGGTGCTGCTTGCGATGATGGCGCAGCTGGTCTGCCAGTCGGCGCGGCTGAATGGGCTCGCGCGCGGCGGGCGCGCGGATCTCGTGGGGCGGATCTGCGGCATGGCGATGGCGAAGGCGAAGGCCGTTTCCTGGATGGTGGGCGTCGGCGCCGCGGCGGCTTCCATGGGATTGACGGGCGGTGTTTTCGTGGTGTTTTGGGGTGGGCGGACGTGCTGGAGCGGTGGTCGGTTGGTGCGGCGTACCAGCTTCGAGAGGCGGGGCTCTTCCAAGCTAGAGAGGAAGAGAGCCCGCCGTGGGGAGGCGCCGTTTTTATAGTTTTTTTTTACCCTCTATTTCTAAAGCGACTATTTTTTAAAAAATATAAATCACTTTTTTTATCCATTAAATTAATATCCAATCATATGATACATCAATCTCTACACAAATTTAATGGTCACAACAAGTGATTTAAACTTAAGAAAATTTTAGGCGACTTAAAATAGCGAGACTATTTTTTTCCCTAAATGGTATAGCACCGTTAATAGCAAAAATAGTTGTCGGCGTGTCGTAACGTGAAAAATGGCACATACGAGATCTCCACCGCTCCACAGGAGGCTGGACACCCTCCGTGCTACCACGTCGGCGGTGCCACGCACCTGACGCCCAGAGGAGCCTCGTCCGCGCTGCTGGTGTTCGGATAAGTCCTCTGCCGGTCTCCCATAGCCCGGACGAGCCACGTGGCGCTTGTACGCTCCCCTGGCCCGGATCTCGCTATACCGTGATGTGCCGAGGGGGAGCTAGTGCCTAGTGCGTACATGAATGAGCACCGTGATGTGAGAGGCACATCACAAAAGCATAAATAGGGAAAATGCAGGCTACCTAGTGACTTTCTGCGCCGGTGGTCCAGAATCGGCAAGTGACACACAGACTGAGAAGCTGTGTTTCAAGAACCTCACTGTTAAGTAAGGGTATCTCCAATAGTTAAAGATAACTTTGTCTCTAACATATGCTATATCATCTTTAGAGAGAACATCTCCAATAGATTGTCTTTAGTACACTCTTCAATATTTATATTTTATAAAAAAAAAATTGAAACGGACTTACATGTCAACTAGAGTAGATTAATGTATCATGTCTTGTTTCGTGTGCACGATCGTCTCTTCAAGAAAAGACGACATGTGCTCTCTCTCCTTCTCATCTCTCCTCTAGGTAGGATTTTTTTTTAGAAACACCCAGTACAACACATAGACGCCACACACACGCACACCACCACACGCACGCACTCTCACACACGGCACCTACGAAAGACTGGACGAGCGGAGCTTGACGAAGAAATAACGAAGTCATCACCAGCGTCTCGTTTGCGACGGACACGTCGCCTTCCAGTGAAAGAATAAACTCCTAAATGAGACACGTTGGGTTAAACCTGAGGTTTGAATTCTGGTGGGCTGAGAGTACAACCACCACCACTAGCCACCTAAGCAAAACTTGATTCTCCATGTAGGATTTTATTGATGTGGCATAGCTAAAAAACGATAATAAATACACTACTGAAGATGCCTAAGACCCGGGTCCCTGGCTAGGACTAGAAACATTCACGCAGATGCCGTATAAGTTTCGCGGCTATCGCACGCCGCCTTAGTCATTCTGACGCTCCCTGGGCTCGGTATACGACGAGGGGGACGGCGCTTCCTGAAGGCTGAGAGGTCAACCAAACTAAACCATGGGTGATTGAATCATTACAGGCCACAGCCAATCATGCACCAATAATTTTCGAGAAAAATATGCCAATAACTCAAGATGTTCCGCCTCTGATTAGGCGTGGCAGCGTGGTTAGTGGAGCCCTGAATTATCTAGCTAGCTATCTCTATGATCAAATACAAACGTGTACTTCCATGCTCTGGGAAGGAAGGGAGACTGCAATCTGCATCATTTGTAAAAGGGAACATATGTGCTTCTGCTTCCGAATCCCAATCGATCGTGCAAAGTAAGAGCATGCAGTCCAAGACACGAAACTGACGAATTAGAAGGATTCAACTCACAGTGGGGGTGGAGATCCAACGACCGGAAACAACTACCCCGACGCCGACGACAGAGAAGAAGAGAAAGGCCACGCTCGTTGTCGACAACGCCGCGACGAGCTTGGTGGATCGCCGGCCATCCACCATCGCAGCCGGGGCCGTCGACATCGCCATCGCCATAACCGACGGGGAGTGACCCCTTTTGGCTCTGATGTACACGAAGATATTTGCTTCCTCTGCTTCTGGAAGAGCAGACGACCAGTAAGCAAGAGCTATTCTGAGCTATGACGTTCCCAGTGGTGCAGGCGACGACTAGTAATTTATGAGGCCTGGACAGGCGAGTAGAGCAGTGCGGGATCCAAGCCAGGGGGGCGGACAAGCACCACGTGGCTCGTCCGGCCTAGGGTGACCGGCCGAGAGCTTGTCCAGGTGTCGGGAGCTGGATTTGGACATGTGTCGATGTTTGACGTGTTTATTGTGTCATTTTTAGCATTGCGATATGTCAACAATATTTTTTGCAAATTTTAGGAAGAAAAAAAACTCGCTTTTATACTCGCCCGTGCAGCGCAGCGAGTGACGTGGACGGCGCGGCTGCTTGTGTGATGCGATGGTTGGTGGGGGTCCGGCTCTCACTCCGCGTCCGCTTGTGTTGTGGAGACTGGAAACCGAGAGAGCCTCCGATTCCATGCAATTAGTATCACCTTCCTGTAGTATGTCACGACTCACGATACGATGTGCCCTGAGGCTCAGACGACGTGTCAGTATCAGAGTATGCCAGCTGCTTCACTATGGCAATGCCATGTCCTGAGGCTCGGACGACAGTGTAATGTGAGGGGAGTTTTTAAAAAAAAAAAAATTGGCGCAAATAGCACGTTTGTGAAGTTAGCAAATATGAAGCCTCGTCTACACAGTCACCGGCCGGACGCGATGTCTACGTAACATGTCGCCTCGTTCGCACGGTCACCGACTGGACACTCCTAGCTAATTAATTAGAATTACTGTAATTAGCTAATTAAACATAAATTTAGCTGTGTCCAGCCCGTGGCCTACCGGACATGCCGTTGCCCCCGACATGCCCGTCCCCTCAACCCTCTAATCCAATCCCCTCAACCCTCTAACTCGTCACTTCCATCTTGTCTTTGTCTATATGCATGTGGATGCATGCAAGAGATTGGCGCGGGAGAAAATCTGGTTCTCTCTGCAGCAACCTCTCGGCTTCTATTTAATTGCGTGAGAGTGCGATTTCACTTCGTTCTCTCGCTTTCTCGTTCTTTCGGTTTCGATTTTTCGGTGACTTATTATTATTTGTCGCCGTCATTAGCAGTTATTTCAACATGTATGTCTCTCCTCGTACATTGTTTATTTTTTAATTTTGCGGTTAGTAAATTATTCGTAGCAAAATTAATCTTACTTAATTTATTAGCTGTAATTTTTAGGGGTAGTTAATTAGTTATCAATTAATTAATTAGTCATAAGTACATTGTTTTACTCAATTCATTAGTCCGAAATAGTTAGTCGGAATTAAGTATTAATTAATTAACAGTCATTAATTAGTCGTTAATACTTTAGTTGTAATTTTTAGGATGTGATTAATTTGCTTTCATCAATTAGTGGTAATTAATTTAGTGCTAATAAATTAGCATTAAAGGACTGAAGAATAGATAACAACGAGATGTGCCAAATCCATTAACTACTTGCACTAGTAGAAATTAATACAAGTAGTGTGTTGTGGTTCATAGACTTGTTTCTCCATGAAATGACAAACTTGAAGCAATCTTCTGAATAATGAAGTTTTAACTTTGACATAAAATTGACCTTAATTGCGGAGCAACAAGTTTTGACTTTGACATAAAATTGACCTTAATTGCGGAGCTTAGACTTGAAGCATTGATTTACCACAATGTATCTAGGTTGTACTTCTTTTTTCCTTGCAGTGAACTGTTGTACACAGCAATGACCTTGTTGAACAGTATTTAGATACAGATGCATCTGGGGGCAAATTCTCATTTTATAAAGAAAGCGGACAAGAGTCCAAACCAAATCAGAATAGACAACATAATTTTATTTTTCTAGTATGAATAGTTATTTTAGTGGCCTTAGTTGGTCATATTAATTTATTTTTTCACTAATAGTTTGTCTCTTCAATGTCTTACAAGCCATGCCTCTACTGAGCTTTTGGGACACTACTACGATGAGAATCACTGATGCAAGTCGTGGATCGACGGGAACGAGGATGGCCCTCCACCCGTGGTGCTTCGGACCAGAAGGGAATGCTGGGAGCTGGACTCTCGCTACGTCCCCATCTTTCGGGACACGGGCTTGTTGCCCTTGGCGAGGTTGGTCTCCGTTGGACGCGAGTTCACCCTAGAGGGCAGCTTGCTGTCAGCACTTGTCGACCGGTGGAGGCCCAAGACGCATAAGTTCTACTTTCGGTGGGGTGAGATGACGGTCACCCTGCAGGACATCTCATTCCTAACCGGTCTCTCGATCTGCGGTGAACCACTTGTTCCAGGCCGTTTTTCGATGGACCAGAAGGCCAGGCTGGGGAACAGGTTCGGCATACTTGTGCAGACAGTGCCCGTGGCGTCCCTCGGACTTGGCTGATGCTTTTTAGCCAGTGCCTAGAGGATACACCCGACAATGTTGTTCGGACACACCTCATCGCTTACCTTCTATATATTTTTGGTTCGATCATGTTTCCCACGTCACAGGGCGATTGGGTGTACCCCAGCTTCGTTCGCATCGCCGAGTCTTTAGCTAACGCGGAGGCTAGGGCGATGCCTCAGTACAGCTGGGGATCAGCCGTCCTCTGTACTATATACAGGGGATTGTGTGACACTTCGAGCGCGCGACACCGGTCTCAAACCTAGCCTTGCCTGTTGTTACGTGCTCCTACAGCTGTGGAGTTGGGAGTACTTCCCTATTGGGCGGCCGTCCTTCCACAGAGTAGTCCACCCATACCCTGTGTTGTAGGACCCAATAGACGAGCCCACTATAGGCTCCCAGTGGACTGCCGCTGTCCTACACTGGGCGAAAGAGAGACCGGCGAAGTGCTACTTGTTGCTCCATAACGAGTTCAACTCGTTGCACGACAACGATATCATCTGGGCTCCATGGACCCTAGACTTCGTGGCCTCGGTAGCGCCGCACGAGCTATCCTTGCAATGCACGCAGGACGTCAGACTTTGGGCGACGACATGCCACTTGGTGTTTACACATATGGTGGAGCCTTACGCGTCGCAGTGCGTAATGCGGCAGTTTGATTTGTACCAGGTCGTGCCCCCTCTCAACGGCAGGATGCTGCAGCGAGTCATCCACTTGTGAGTCCAACTCCCGTCGAAGTAATGTTACACTTAATACCTATATCATCTATTCTAACATCAATCCTTTTGAAATACAGGCAATTGAGGGTGGGCCGACATGTTGAGCACAGGCGAGCATTCCAGCATGAGTGGATTATGGCCTGGACGAAGACAACGCACGTCGAGGTCTTGCTGGAGCAGCAACCGTACGACGTACGGACATACTGTGAGTACATGCAATGGTACGTACCACGGTCACGCACCAGACTTACCCGTACTCCGCTAGAGCGTCTAGAGCATGTGACGCACCAGGAGATCCTCGACCACTCGTACGATCGATACAACGCTTCGCGACGTGACGACACTATGAGACACTTACAACCTCGGTCATTTCATTGATGATATTTGTACTCTCCATTACTGAACCTATTTTGTCTCTCACTTTAGTTGGAGTGGGTGTAGCGCATCGAAGACCGCCATTCGTAGCCCACACACAACACCGGGGCTGCTGAAAACTTTGAAGTACATCTTCGCGGAGTCGAAGAATATAATAAAGAACTTTAGCTGTGGTCATTCGACGGATGACGTCCTACGCATCGGGCACCAAGTGGGGGGACCATGCTCATCCGCTAGGTCATCACAACCCAGCGAGACCGACCGACATCGTAGCGCTCCCCGTCGATCATATGCGGGTCAGGTCGGCGAGGAGGTAAGTTATGTACAAATTTATATTCTATTTTTTGGCCCCCTTATGTTCCGCTAACATCATGTCGTTCTCCCGCCGCAGGTCTGTCGGGTTGTATCACTTCTACCGTCCACGTTCGGTACACAGACTAGCGCTCACCTCGGTCATCTTCACTTCACATCCGGGAAGTACGTGATTCTCACTTTACGTCCAAGCTATTTATTTTGACTAACATTGTTCCGTCTTGCAGCCTTCGGTTGGCCGTGAGGGTGACGGCCATCCATCTAGTGATGAGGATACAGGGCTCCCAACTCCTGCAAGGCAGCAGTTCACGGGGTTTGGAGCGTACGTGGGGTTTGGACCGTCCATAGGGTTTGGAGCGTACGCAGGACAGAGCTCCTCCGGGTTCGTTGCCACACCGGACGTTGAAGGCCAGAGCTCCTCCACACGATTGGAGTTGTAGACATCGTACCTTGGGGGTGAATTTATTCACTCCCTCGTTCATGACTTCATTGCAGGTGGGCCCCAATTTGGCATGTCTCAGCAGGACGACAACGATGCTTACTAGACTTAGCTTCCTCCAAGTTAGCTTTCTGGTGCACCTCCGCCCACTCAATAGATACAACGGTCTCCGTACCCCCTCCGATTCGGCAGGCGCTCTCCGGACTGGCTGACGTATCCCACGGGACATGCTCGACGCAAAACAAAGACACAGACGCAGACACAACGAGCAAAGCAGTGGCTCAGACGAGTGAGCCATATTGTATCCTGTGTAACCCAATCAAATAGGACAATCTTTGTTAATTTATCAGTTTAATGTGGATGATATTCTTTAACACTATATTGCACCACATGCTAAATTATATATTAATTAATCTATCTCTATCTCTCTTTACTCTTTGTATCGAGCTGGAGGAGACTACATGACTATTTAATTTGCGGTTGCTAACTAATTAATATAATTTGCAGTTGCTAACTATTTAATGTAATTTGCGTTTGCAATCTATTTAATTTGTTTGTTATTTAATTTGCTAACATTTCACGTGGCTAATCCAGATTAATTTTTGCGGCATTGTGTTTTCATGTCTATTTACATAACTTACAACAGGTCCTATTCTATGACCCATTGAATCAGTTAAGACAGAGCCAACAAAAATACTTCATCACCAACTAGGAAATCCTATTCACCTATTAGCTTTTAAGAATTAGTAAGCCCAAACTTACTCTTATTTTGCTATATGACTTTTTTATTTTGTTGAGTATTAACGTGTCTATAGGCTTGTTCACTAGATCAGTTTGAAAGTTTAGCCATGTGCGATGACGACGTTGAATTTGAGTCCGGTTGGCCACGGGCTGGACGCGGCTTACGGTTTTAATATTGCGTCATCCAGCCAGTGAGGGGACAGTGGAGGCGACATGGAGGGGTGGAGCGGCGTCCGGCTCGTGACCGGCCAGACGAGGGACGTGGAGGGGCGTCCGGACCATGATCAGCCGGACGAGGCGACGTGTCACGTGGACATCACGTCCGGCCGGTGACCGTGTGAACAAGGCTTTAGATTTCCTATTTAGTTGCGACGGGCGCTACTTCCGTAATAAAACATCACAAATGTACTATTTGCGCCAAAAATTCTGGTTTTTTTGCACTCTTTTGGTTCATTTGGCCTTTTTTCAAACAAAATAGCAAAACTAACCTCTCACGTCCGAAATGAAAAAAAATAACACGTCTACCACACTAATTTGTCGTGCTCCAGTCAGCGACATGTGACCTGCCGCACTTCCAGTCAGTGATAGGACTGCAAACAACAATCTAAGCGTTGTGTCGCGGTTCCGGCCTGCGTCAAGCATCGGATGGGACCGTAGAAACAATGCATGAATAGTGTCATGTGTTGGGCGTGTACTGTACCAACAGTGCCTAAATAATGAAAGTTATGTTTGTTAAGCTGTTTTCCGTGGTTCCCGTCCGTACCTGGTTCCTTCCGAGATACGTGGCTTCCGCAGACTAGGAGCGCAGTATGTGGCCCTCCTCACCGGCCATGGTATCATTTTTACAATTTTGTACGAGCTGATACTGTTTTTACTATTACAAATAAATTTAAAAAAAAAGGTGCCAATTCAATTCAAAGACTCAATAACTAAGGGAGGCGAGACCGATCCTATCATTTTATTTTAAAGAGAGAAGAAAATCAGGGCGGCAATACTCCCTCTGCTTTGTAATCCAACTACTCTATTTTAACAGAAACCTGAGGCATGCTTTATAACACGTCTATTTTATTTCAACATAAATCAGAGGCGGTAGTACTCATTTTCACCCTCTTGATCCATTGCTTTGCCACCTTCAATCTTTTAATCACTACCCGGCGTAGCACCCATGCTACCCTCCTCTGTGCTACCATCAGCAGCCTCCACTACCCATGCCCGGTGGGCGGTGGCACTCCCGCCACTCCGCATAACTGGCAACACCATCGCGAAAGGCTGCCTAACTGTTACTTGGCACGGATCTTCGTCGTTTGGTGAACCATATTGATTCATATTAGCCGTTTGGTAATCATGCGATAATTCAATCAGAATACTTAACCTTCTTTCCAAAAAGGGCATCGGGTTAAAAGAAACTGAATTCTTGAATCAAATTAAATGCATGTAACGATTAACACTATATGTATAGCAATCCCGATGACAATGAAATGGTTCGATCAGGCCAAATGTTTCTGCTTCACAGTCCAAATATCTGGCCATCCATGAACCCAGACCACAAGGATAGTAAGCACACAAACACGTTTAGTAACTCAGTCTCCAGGTTCGCCAGAGGTTGTTCATAAACTATCCTACAAATCGACATGTAGCGATAATAGTCAACGGATCTGATAAACTTAAGACAAGACCACAACTCCACAAGAACAACGCGAGTTCCCACGCATCACCCAAGAGCACAGCAACACCATGCCGCTATCGTTTTTTTTATCTGAAGTTTTCTCAAGAATGTGACGCCCAATGACAATCGACAACACTTTCTTCTCAACGAAAGATGTACTTATTTTTGAACATGGATGATGGATATCCGAAAACAAACACTTGTGAATTGCACATGTTCATAGTTAACAAAAAAAATACGGCAATGCCTTAGAGATATCTAGAGACCAAAAAGATTGATTAACTAGCCTAAGACCCACTGCTCTAGGCTCTACAATGATGCAACTTCATGTCAATACGTTCTGGTTAGTACACGTAAGGTAGGATCCTCCACGGCACAAGCTTGCAGTATTCTGCCCAGATTTCCTTGTACTTCTCAGAGCACCTTGCTTCATCTCTTCTTTCCCTCCATATCAGCAAGATGAGCAGGTAGGTGGGGTAGAAGTACGGGATCACAGAACTGCAACAAACGGGTTAAGAGTTTTAAGGTTATTCATACTTGATTGGATAAGAGAATTATGTCCGGATGATCAGTCACCTGGCTCCACAAGGCAAGCTGAATGAAAGTGCTAGCAACAGATCTCCTAGGTAATTACAGTGCCTTGCAATGCCCCTATATTGGAGGAAGAAGGTATTTGTTATTTTACAATCAAAACAGTACTTAACAAGCATGATTGTTCTCAAGAGAGAGAATAAAAATACAGTTCTATAAAAATGTAACTATTGAATAAATGATATATGTACACTACCCAAACTTGTTACAGCTGTGATAAACACCAGTTGGGTGCACCATGTTCTAACTCAGAAAAATTCATTACAGTTGTATTGGCTGCTTGCCTACTCACCTACATTTGCCTTTCTGACATTTTTTTCCTTATTTCAACTAACCATGACCAACTAAATCTTTAGAGAAAAAAAGTGTATGCGAGCTCTTATTTTTTTCCCACTCCATAAAACAGAAAATGGCCACTGTGTGATGCTGTTGACATAGTCCACGGTGCACACTTCAGAATACATATACACAGATTAACTAAGGAGAAAACATGCACACGTTCCACATGACAAGATGCATGTATCTCACCAGTAGCCAGATGCAAGTAGCTTTCCCCCAACAACTTTGGGAGGTTTACCCCATATGAGAGCTTTAGGGTCCTTCTTGAACACATGTTTTTGTTTGTTGGCTCCTCTGAACACTAGATAGCTGTGTGCCAAGTGGAGTAAAGCATGGTGAAAGATATTAGAATGCAAGAAACATGTTATACAACATATATCATCCAACAGCAGGTTCTGGACATACAGGAAGAGTACCCTATAAGGAAAATGAAGCAGTTAGCAACAGCAGCCAAAAGGGGCAGTTCCACTTTGTTTCTCGAAAGCCACCAACCCTGGTCAACAAGTTATAAAATTTGGTGAATATCCAAACTGTCGACCTCTTGACTTAATGAAAGAGGCAGCAATACTTTTACATGATCTTGCAAATGTGATAAAAGCTTATAACTGATACGAACATAAATCAAATTTAGGGAAGGATGCTCTGCGTAAAGTATCCAATAGCAGCATGAGTCAATATTTGCAATTGTGAGATATCAAACTATCAACAAATAGAAATATATACCTGAATACTGAACGTAAAAGGAATGAAAACTAGATCACCAAACACCAGCATGAAACCCAGCCTTTCTGCAATAATGTCCCATCTGCAAATAATGATAAAGAGAATCAGACGAAGGGAAAAAAATAATGAAGTATGAAGCTTCGTCCTTGCCATCATAAACCCCATTCATTCTATCTACACTAGGAAAAGACAATGGTGTACTTACGTTGAGGTCATGAATTCTTCGTGAACGAAGTAATCTATAATATACCACTGCATGAAGAAACAGAATTACTTTCACGTATAACGCGTTAGATGATGGTCAAATAAGAAGATGTCCGTGTCCAATACCGCACAAAAGAATTGGTAGAACATGACTGAAAGGTTAGCTGAACCAGCTAGGTAGCTCTTTGCAAACAAAGAGAGATTGATAAATAACCATGCCATCATTCCAGCCCTTACAAAAAAGAACCTGCAGCCGCGATGAACAGAAAACAAAAAAAAATTATAGGCACTCTAGTTTCCTGTAATTCCTTGTAGTTTGAGAGATAAATAATACAACAACAGCAAGGCAAAGTTGTTGGAACTGGATATATATAGTTTACATATACCATTAACTTGTATTCACAGTAATAGGCACCTCAAATTAGCAATGATACATCACCTGAGGAGACAAGAAAGAAAACTGAAAAATAGCTATGTAGCATACCTAACTTCATTTTTTATTGTCATTTGGTCTAAAAAATATCAAACTTCATTTGCACTTGTCATCTGCATGTGTCTACTTAGGAAACACAAGCTAAACAGAAGGGCACCTTCTTCCTCATTGTAGCCAGTTAATTGCACAATAAATAATCACTAAGCATTTCACTGAAGCCAACTTGGCATTCTCCATTGTTGTGGTCGTTGGTTGGATATGGGTCCAAGGACCGAGGGTAGGGCACTCGCCCCCATCTAACCTCCGACAGAGCTCTTCCCTGTCAAGGTAGCGAGGTTCTGAGGCTTAGTTGAACTTTTAATTTCTCATTGCTTGATTGATAATGAATACAAGCTATCCCTTTTATAGGGACAGTCCGACTTGACGCCTAAGAAATAATCTACAAGGAAACATATCAATCCAATCTAATCTTTCCAACTATTAAAAATAACATTCATAATAAATAAGATCATATTCCTAACAATAACTAGATAGATAAGGAATCCCAAAATAACATACCTAACCAACTATTCTTTATTCTAGGAAACCAATTAGCATACATGGAAATAAAGGCACTACACTACCAGCGGGTACTGTTCACACATGGTACAGTACCCTGCGGTCCTGTTCACACGCACACTGCAGCCCCTCGTGCCTTCCTCCATAACACCATAGAGGCATAGACTATAGGAATACAATTGATTGACGCAAGTATTAGAGAACTTATTATTAATTTGTCAAGGGTCACAGATTACAACAATAACAAAACCTTTGGTCCTAAACAATTTAGGGTAAGCAAGGGTCACAGATACCATTAGTAAATAAATAGTAGTAGTTACGCCAATCAACCAATAACATAATTCTCACAGCAATCATGTGCCACTTCAAATTTTCAATACATAAAACTGTCATAAATTAAGCAAGAAGAAATAAATTGCCAACATACTTCAGGTCAACTCCCATAAAATGGGGATTAAGCTGCACTCCCAACCACCTATTAGACAAAGTGATTAACAAAACAATTATCAGTATTAAACAAAAAAACAACTGCAATAAAATAAAGCGGCTAATTTCCTAGACTTTTGAAAATGAGACATCAAAGTTCTCATATCATTGATCCTTCAATATTGACAATAATTAAGAAAAGATCTCAAGCGCCAAAAAACAAGCCACTGTATTCTGTTTTTTGGGGTAGTAGATCAAATATAGTTTCTTAGAAGTACCAATCTTGTACGAAGCTCCCACTAACATGCGGTTTCAAAGAAGAACTTTTATGGCGGGACCTTAAGCCAACATAATAGAGCATGAAAGAAACCTGAAATCAAACAGCAAGAAATGAGGGTCAACCAAAATAATTCATTGCATTTTATTTGCTCAATGTGTGGCAAAATGTTACTAATATTAACCGCGAAAATTTTAATAGCATCGACCAAATTTGGCTGGTGCTTCGTTCATGACCAAACCCGTGGCAAGATTTCATTCATTAGTACCAATTTTCAAAAATAAGGGAGTAATTCAAAGTTGTACTAATTATAGAGGAATTAAGCTCATGAGCCACACAATGAAGCTATGAGAGCGTGCGATCGAGCACCGTTTAAGAAGAGTGACTAGCGTGACGGCAAACCAATTTGGTTTTATGTCTGGGAGGTCGACCATGGAAGCGATCTTCTTGACACGGCAGTTGATGGTGACGTATAGGGAGCAAAAGAAGGATCTTCACATGGTGTTTATCGACTTGGAGAAAGCTTATGACAAAGTGCCAAGAAGGGTTATGTGGTGGACGCTTCAAAGGAAAAAAGTCCCAACAAAGTATGTCACCCTAATTAAGGATATGTACCAAGATGTTGTGACTAATGTCAGAACATGTGGTGGTGATACAAGTGATTTCCCTATTAAGATAGGACTACACCAAGGGTCAGCGTTGAGCCCATACATTTTTGCTCTTGTGATGGACGAGGTCACGCGGGACATACAAGGAGATATCCCTTGGTGTATGCTTTTCGCTGATGATATAGTGTAGTTGATGAGAGTAGGATAGGTGTCGATAGGAAGCTGGAGATGTGGAGGAAGACCCTAGAATGGAAGGGCTTTAGACTGAGTAGGACTAAAACTGAGTATATGAAGTGTGATTTCAGCGGTGCCAGGGCAGATGATGGAGATGTTAGGCTGGACGGACAAGTAGTGCCTAGGAAGGACACGTTTCGATATTTGAGATCGATGCTACAGCGAGACGGAGAGATCGATGAAGACGTGAGCCACAGGATTAGAACGGGATGGGTAAAATGGCGCCAAGCTTCGGGTGTCTTGTGAGACAAAAGAGTTCCTCAAAAGTTAAAGGGTAAGTTCTATAGGACGACGATCAAACCTGCTATGCTATATGGAGCAGAATATTGGGCGACTAAAAGACAACATATGCAGAAGATGAGTGTAGCGAAGATGAGGATGCTGCGGTGGATATGTGGTCACACAAGGCAAGATCGAATCCGCAATGAGAATATACGTGATAGGGTGAGGGTAGCACCAATTGAGGAGAAGCTTGTCCAACATCGCTTGAAATGGTTTGGACATCTCCAACGGAGGCCTTTTAAGGCACCAGTACGTAGTGGAATTTTAAGACGTACTGAAAATGTAAGAAGAGGCAGAGGTCGACCAAGACTAACGTGGGAGGAAGCAGTTAAAAGAGATTTGAGGAATTGGAATGTAGCTAAAGAATTAGCTTTAGATAAGAGCATATGAAAGTTAACGATCCACGTACTGGAACCTTAAGAAGGTTTGGAGGTTGTACTTTAGGCTCTCAGCTCGGATGGTGGGATGTACAACTTAGGGTTTTAGCCTTGTACGTTTTATTATTATTATTATTATATTATTATTATTATTATTATTATTATATTTTTGTTCTATTTTATTTTATTTGCAAGGCTCTCGTCTTTTTTACTTTAAAGAGGTTTCATTCCTAGCCTACCCTAACTTGTTTGGGATCAAAGGCTTTGTTGTTGTTGTTGTTGTCATCTCTATTCATTATATTGGAAATTTCAGGCTAAATCCAGGGTGGCCAACTCATGTGCTAAATTTTGGCTGTACCAAATTATAGTGACAGTTTGTAGTGCAAAAGTAGGCACAATAGACACACCCATGACCAGACAAGGTCAGTTTGGATAAAGTAGTATTCGACACATCTACATTCACATTTTAGATGTTAAAGAAATGAAAATATGCAGGAGCAGCAATGTATACTTATTTTTATGGAGAATAGGTCTACGAACCCACCACATCAACCACTGTAACATTGTGCTCTACCACTAGACTTTGTGAGCACCTCCTATATTAGATGTTACAGTGTAACACTGCAAACAGAACTAACTGAATCTTTGACAGTGAAAGCTACTGCCACATCAAATTTTGCAGGACCAGGTCATTCCGCCAGAGACTTTTCTGCCCAATTATACTAGTGGAGCATTGTTCAGAATATTCCAAAGATTTTAAAAAGGGCTGGAAGCTCAAGTGGTACATGGATACAACGAGCGCAAGACGTCATCTACAATTTATATGGTTTGTATATTTCATTTTCAGAGGCGTGCAGGTTTTCCCTTTTTTATGTTAGTTTCCATAATCAACTAACCAAACCATTCAAGACACCAAATGTGTATCAAGGGATAAGATTCCTGATAAGAAAGTACAAATGACAGAAGTGGCGACTTGGAAGGATGTTGATGCCACCTACAAGAACACTAAAAATGAAGGTTGCTGACAGCAGCTCGATTCCCCTGTCAGCTACGACCTGCAGTATTGACAAACAATATGTTGATCAATTCCTCAGACCTTAGTAAATTCCAGGAACACAATCCACACTAAACAATATATAAATCATTATTTAACTGTTGCACATCCTTGTTCGACCTATAAGTACCGCATCAAATAGAGCAACTCAAGGCTCACGACGTTAGACACAGACTGAACAAGCTCACCGTAGGAGACATCCATCCCATATAGACACCAAGCGCAGAGAGCCCCAGGAGCAGCAGAAGAGAGAGCAGACCTGCGGGGTCACGCACACATCAGGCGGCTAAGTAGAAGGCAGAGAACAACGTAGGATCGTGTGGCAAGGCTAGCTTAGCAGCAGTACCGTTGCAGCGGTAGTGGAGGCGAGAGGAGTCGGGGAGGACGGCGCCGGCAATGAGCTTTCCGGGGAGGATGGCGCCCGCTGCGGCGAGGTACCCTAGGTAGGAGAGGAGCACCACCACCTGCATAGAAGAGAGTCAACACACACACTAAGCAAACCCAGTATCAAATGGATGGATATGCGGGGACAGGACATGGGAGACCCACCACGCTCCAGGAGGGCACCAGCACAGCGAGGGCGGTGACGGCGGCCTCCATTCTCCGACACGGCGGAGCGGGGATCTCGAGGTGAGCAGTAGGGGACTATCTGTGAACCGGAAGTTGGGGGTGGGCTTTGGGTGAGGCCAGACTTTTTCTCCCTTTTTTGGAAACTTTTTTTCTCTCTTTCTTCTTGAAAACAGGATGACAATCACACTGTAAGCAACTACTGCCTCCGATTTCAAATATAAGTTGTTTTAGAATCTGTACCGATCAAATATTTTTAGCTACACACACATAAATTATATGCCATCAATATGTCACACATCGTCACCAACAATAACCCAAATAGCTAAGCTAGAAGTAAACATCAAGTAATTGAACAGAGGAAGGATAATAAGACGGTACCAAAAACAAGGATTTGAAGCATGTAAAAATAAAATTGTAGCACTGTTACCAGTAGATGGCCTCAAGACTAAATTGAGGACTTAAATCATGTAAGCATGGCAAGATTTGGAAACTAGGAAGTACAGTCATTTTAGACCTTAAACAATATTGAAATGCTAGGTGAATCTTTCAACAGAGCATCCTCAGAATGTTTTGCCATTAATCTTGACATAATGTGAATTAGGCCAAAATTAATGGTAAGGGCAAGAAACTAGTGTTGTGGCAAAACAAATTAGTTTGCTTGCTAAAATGAAGATTTAGGCAGCAAGATTAAATGTGCTAAATAGGCAAAGCTTGTTTTAGTAATGCTGGTGCCTCACTAAACAGGACATAGACATGTTTAGGCCTAAACCAAGTAGGAGAGCAAGGTTAAGATGACAACTACAACACTTCGCATGTTACTATGCATTAGACTAAATCAGTACAAGTCATACTATAGAAATAATTGCATCAGAATTCAGAAAACAGCATAGTTCAAATACCGGTTTGCTAATCAAGTCAACAAATAAAATGTGCAGTTCAGCAACTAATCAAGTTCATCACACATCAAGTTCAACAACAAATCAAGTTCATCACACATCAAGTTCAACAAATAAAATGGAAATACACAATGACATTTAGAAATACAAATATGAGAGTTGAACACAAATCAAAAGTAACAGATAGGGATTTGGGAGAGGCGGCGTGCTCAGTGGCGGCTGGGCGTAGGGATGGCAATCGGGCGGGGCGGGCACAGGTAGTGCTCGCCCATACCTATGCCCGCGACCCCGATTTCCCCCCACGGCCATGCCCGCGAAGGGCAACGGGAGAAGAACCTCGCACATGCCCGTCGCCTGCAGGCATGCCCGTGTACCCGCGAACAATGTCAGGACTACAACATCATATCAGAGTTGAATAAACATCACAAGCCTATTAATTTACATAAACTTATTAAAGTCAAAGTGCATAACTCTGATATGATGCTTTGGTTTTGCAGACCTCGTATGAGAATTTTCGATACAGATCAGACAACGGGCCTAATGTCTATGATCAAGGATTCAAGGATGTCTGAATAATTTCCTAGAAATCTTCTGCAGTAAGACGAAACCTTCTAAACACAAGTTGGTTACAAGTCTAAAGCGTTGGTTTCTGAATCTTTTATCAAGTAGCAACAATTAATGCCAATATCAAACCATGAGAGCATATTTGATCCGAAATTTTAACACTGTCTTAAGTAAGTCAGCAACCAGAGGTTGCTTGCTTGCTTGGATTAAACTTTTGACTTTTGACTTTTGATTCCTTCTTAAATAATAGCTGGAAGTTGAGAGTTGAAATACGTACACGTCTAGGGATTCAAGACAGCTAAGAAGGGGAAAAGCTCACGTAACAATCAGTACTACACACGTACACGGCAGGGGCGGCGGCCGGATGTTGAGGAGGCGGCCGGGCGTTGAGGAGGGGCGGCGACCTGGCTTTGAGGAGGCGACCGGGCGTCACTTCGTCTTGACGGGGCCGGGCGTGAGGAGGGGCTGCAGCTGGGCGCGCGGCCGGCCGGGAGGAGGCCGGGCCGACGGGGGCGGATCTGGATCGGCCGGGCGGGGCGGGGGAGGGGCGGGGTCTGGCGGCTGGGATCTGGATCAGTCGAACGAGGTAGTAACTGAGGCGACTGAGTTTGACCGTAAGAGTGACTGGGTTTATGTGGGATTGTGCCCACCAGCCAGTGTAGGTTGCGGATAAACGGGCGTACGTGGAGCTCATCTTTATCTATATTTGTTTACTCAATAGGCAGAGAGTTGTATCTATTTTTATACCTGTGAAAAAAAATACCTTATGTCAGGCTCTATTAGGGCATTTGCTCGCGAGCACGTGGGTAATCAGGTAGAATTGTCATCTCTACTCCACATGGGTATGTAGCACCAGGCTGGGCGATGAAGTTATCATTCTAATATCGATGAAGTGCATTAGAGGAATTTTTTAAAAAATATTATTATTTTTAAAGATATTTACAAAAATAAATAGTCGTTTAAAAAAATTACAAAAATGTGTAACCTATCGCGATTCAAGTGGCGACGAGAACTATCGCCGCTCATGGCGGACACGACTACTATCGCGATTCAATGCGCGTGAAAGCGACTATAAAATCCCCGAAAAATCAATCCAGAATTCATTTTAATTCCAAAAAAAAACAAGAGAGAGTTGGAGAGGGAGAGAAGAAATTGCGGCGAAGCCCTGTCGGTTCGTCGCGGTGGAGAGAGATTGATAGAGCATTAGTTTCGATCGATCATCTTGTGTTGCAGGTAATTTTTTCTGAAACTGTGTATGTTACGTCCAAACCTTGTAGGTTAGCAAACGACAATAGCGACATAGAATTGAGTAGGTTAGATACATGTAGTAGAACTCTGTAGTACATATTTTGAGTTGTGTAGCCACATAGAATTGCGACTATAGCGACATAGAATTGAGTAGGTCACATAAATTTAGTCGAACTGTGCAGTACATATTTTGAGTTGTGTAGCGACATAGAAATGCGACAATAGAGATATAGAATCGAGTAGGTTACATAGCTGTGATGTGGTGGTTGTTCCACACGTTCCAACTGGACCGTGATGTCTACGATTTGACATTGGTGCCTGCGCCCGGGCGGGGCATTACGTATTGGGAGTTAGTGCAACTAAAGGGAACAAATTCATGGCGGTCGTATATGCGCATGGCGAGGAGAGGATGGAAATTGGTCCTACAGTTTGAGCGTATGCTAAACCCACTCCGGCATCCGCGTCGAACAAGTAGGACTTGCGACAGGGAAGAACTAGGTGACTCGATGAGGCGCACAAAATGGCGAGAAGGGCAAGAGGTTGCGATGTCGTCGATGAAAGCTGCGCCGATTACCTCATTCGATGAGAGCAGGCTAGTGGGCTTGCGGGCGAGGGGAGGAGGCTGGAAGACCTAGTGGAAATGATGGGCTCGAAGACCAAGACTACATGGCATTGTCAGAAGATGAAGGTTTCGATGGCGGCGATGATGCGGACGGCGAGCGGTTCCATCCGAGTGGAACACATACCGATTCGAGAACCTCGTCGTCAGCGAAGGCTCCCATGTACCATGGGAGTACGACGAGCGAGTCGGACTAGGAGCTACGTACAAATGCAAGGAGGCCGTGCAAGATGCGGTCAAATGCGGGCATTGTCGGTTCGGCGCACATTCACCGTCGTCAAGTCTACCCCAAGATGCTACGACGTGAAGTGCGGCATAGAGAGATGCCCTTAGCGGCGTGCACGCATTTCAGCCAAGTGGGACACCTCTTGGAAGTGCTCCATAGTGGTCCCTCACACATGCGTCGTCATTGAGTCGTATGATCCACGGAATCGTCATCGAGCTTCATTGCCAATCTCATGTGCGGTGAGATCGTGGATAACATAAATTTTGAGCCACGATCCATCATTCGAGCCATTGAGGCAAGGTTCTAGTACACTATCGGCTATGCCAAGGCTTGGAGGCAAAGCGAAGGCATTGGAATCAAGGTTCGACGCGTTCGAGATTCCTACCACAACCTCTCTAGGCAATTCCGAGTCATACAAGGCGGGAATCACGGCACTCATATCGACATTCAAGGCGCCACGCATCAAAGTGGCCTAATAAGAGGGTACTACGGCGAGCATTCTTGGCGTTTGGTCCATGCATCAATGCATTCGGCGATGTCGTCCAATCTTGTGTATCGATGGCACATTCACATTGGTAGGTACAACGGCGAATCGACCGCAATAGCGACGGACGGAAACAATCAAGTTCTTCCGTGGCATTCGCTTCGTTGGCGAGAACGCGATATAGTGGTGTGGTTCTGAAGAATGTGAGGATTTGTTGTGCAAGACCGTCCCAACGTATGCCTCATACATGACGGCCGCGCGAACTGCTGCGTGCAATAACTGCAACTGATGAGGAAGAACGTTCCACTTCCATGGCGGATCTGACGAGGTGGTGCATGAGGCACAGGTGCAAACTTCTATAGCGATTCGCAACAAGGACTTGATGAACATGTTCAGCGCTGTGCAGCAGAACGGCGGCGTAAGTTCGACACACTGCGGAAGATTCGGACGGCCGGACCCAAACCCACGAAGGAGGCATCGACAAGGGCCGCCCAGCGCAAGCGAGGCCCCAAGCATTGCCACGGCTACCCACAGGCGCTCCTAGTGTCACGAGGAAGGCAGGGCGCAGGTCAAATGCTTCTCGGTGGATTGAGCACGAGCCTAGGAGAAGTGGTCGCTCACGCATGGCGAGGGGTGGTGCTCGTCACGGTATCATGACAACCAACCTAGCCGAGGTCTACAAGCTGGGTCATGCGCGGCGCCGGTGCCTCCCTTTGGTTGGTATTGTGGAGGCAATTCTCAGCGGTACCACAAACTACTTTGTTAATGAGATGTAACAATGCGTCGCTCACCATGGCAAATGACGAGTACTCTACTCCGCCATGATCACCGCATACATGGAGGAGAAGAGCAAGAAGGGTGAGATGCACCGGGCATTCAAGATGGGCACGAGGAGCTTAGCCGAGATAATGTGCGAGGATAAAGGCGTCGCGGGACTAAGCTGAGAGGATCACCCATGAGTGCACGCTACGCCGCGATAGTTGCGTATGCACTTGTAACAAGCCCTTCTTACGCATAGGCCTGCTCCCATGTCATGGCGCTGTTAAACGATGGCGCGACATCCGGTCGATACCTCTCTCACTATTTCACCAAGGAGGCGGTGATGCAAACATGGAGTGGAGAGATGTATGGTTCGCCGTTGTTGGCCATTTCACGGCCATCCATCCCGGAGCAACTAATGCGGGCGCGGACATTGGTAGGCTCAAGGAAAGGTTGGCGGCGGCAGTGCAGCGCATCGAGAACGATATGGGCGAGGCGGCGGACGTCGCGCGAAGAAGTGCTCCATTTGCGAGTGAGGGCACACCTTCAAGACATGCCCCGCGCGAAATACTCGGGACTAAGGAGACATCGGCATTCGGGCGTCACCACGGGGACCTCATCCGGTGCCCGACTAGAAGCGATCCACATGGGAGGCGTTGGCGTCACGACCACGGCAAAAATATTATTATCAATGTTGTCAATTATCATTTTAGTTAAGTGTTATGATGTTCTTACGCAAGTTACGTAATATCGAGTGTATGAATTCCGGCGAATGACAATATCACTTATCTTCCTTTTACGAATCGTTCATACCTCAAGCGTCCTCGCTAAATTCTCCGAAAATTAACCGTAGTAGAACAACATACGATGATGATAAAATGTTATTACGAGTCTAACAGATTTCGTACCGTTTAAAATTTATGAAAATCACAAACAGCCTAAGTGAAATAGGGAAAATCGAAAACTGGTTAGGGTTGGGGAATGAATCGCCAGTTGAACTAGCGACAGGAATGAATCGCCAGTTCAACTGGCGATAGGTCATGTCGCCAGTTCAACTGGCGATAAATACCTCAACTGGCGACAGGGCGGGGACAGGGTCCCTGTCGCCAGTTCAACTGGCGACAGAGATACATTTTTGTAATTTTTTTAAACGACTATTTATTTTTGTAAATATCTTTAAAAATAATATTATTTTAAAAAAAATTATGCATTAGAGCGCCTATATTTAGCGTTGGCTGAGTGGCAGGTTTGTAAGATTGACACAACGGCAGGTGAAGTGCTAGCCAGGTGGAGATATAATATACAAAATGATAAAATTTGTTGGCGGCACTAGAAAGGTGTGCAATATCGGTTCTACTACTGCAAATTGGATCATCTCGTTTTTGCTTATCAAATTTCGCGTCCATTCCGTTTTTGCCACCACCGTCAGTCAAAGCACCGTAACTATCAACTTTTATATGAAAATACTTATTTACCCTTCTTTCTCCCCCTCCTCCTTTTTCCTCCTCCTTCCTCCTCTCCTTCTCTCTTCTTCTCCACTAGAGGTTCTCCCTCCTCCTCTGCTCTTCCCCACCAGCGCCGTCCAACCCGTGACCCCTGCCTCCGCCGCGCCCGAGCTACAACACCACTCCACTCCATCTTCTCCCTCCCTGCGGCCAACCGCATACGCGATGCTCCGTGTCCGCGCTAGTCACAACTCTCACCTCATCGTTCCCGCCAATCCGACGAACTCCGTCCACCCCCTCGCGCGTCACATCGTGTTCCCAAGCATCATGATCAAAATCCCTCACTCAACTTCCCAATTCCTCAACGGCAACCCACCGCGCCACCATCTTCACCAAGTTCGGCCAGAATTCGCCCCTGCCGCCACCTTACATTACTCGGTGAGCCATTCTCCGATTCCCTCCTTCTAGAGCACCTCCGCACCTTCCCCTTTCTTTTCCCCGTCATCCATTGGAGCTCCCCTTCACCCCAGGTCCCTACCACCGTCGAGCTACCCATGCCGCCTTGGGCTCCCGCCACCAGCCTACCTCGGCCACTCCCTGCCTCCACCAACCGGTCCAGTGAGCTCCCCTTGTCTCCCTAATGCCCGTGCATCCCTCAAACTCTTCCCCTCTCCCACCCAGGGCCCGCCGCCCCGTTTTCTCCTCCATCACTAGCCGCCATGCGCCACCGCCCGAGCTACGACACCGCCGCACCTAGCTTCCTCCCCCAGCAACTCATTTTTGAGGTCAATGCCACCTCACCGTCGGGAACCATCGTCGGTTCACCACTTCTGTTCCACCCCGTTTTCCTTCTCTCCACCCCGCCGCCACATCCCTTGCCTCCTTTGCTCGAGCCGCGCCCCCTGCCTCCCTCCCTTGGCTGGAGCTGACAGTGGGTGGTGGCCCTCCCGGGCTGCCCCCGCGTGCGCACCCTCCTCTGCCTCTCTCCCTTCGCCAGAGCTGACAATGGGACAGAGAGAAATGAGGGACTAACGGTAGGGCCCACAAGGTGATAGAGGTATTTGATGTCTTTTTGGGAAAACCTGACAAGAAAATAGCGGTCAAACAATCTATTGTAATAGTCAAACTAACGTATACTAACGATAGTGGCAAAATGAAATGGACGGAAAAATTGATTGGCAAAAACGAGATTGTCCAATATGTGGTGGCAGAACCGATATTGAGCACCTTTCCAATGGTACCAACAATTTTTTTCCTATACAAATAGGGGAAATGCTCTATACTTTGACTAGCATCGCATCAAAGGAAATGTGAAAGAACCGATGGCCATAATAGTCAGTGTAACTGTAGGTAAAGTGACAGAACATGCGCAGAGTTTTAAAACGTGATTCACGTTTGCCTCCTGGATTGGAAGCTACAAGAGTTATTAGTGGATCTTTCCTACGGTACAGGTGAAGAGTATAATTTTAAAGTTCGTTGGATGCGATGCCAGTGTCTTTGTCCCCTGTGAGTCCGGTGGACTCGTCGCCGCCCCGTTCCGACTGTGTTCATCGTTCTCGTCACCTCACGCCGACAAAAACGGTTTTTTTAGACCCGAGAACGCACTGTGCTCGCGTCTTCGCCAGAGCTCCACCGTCGCAGCTTGCCGCCACCCTCGCCCTTGCCTCCTCTGAGTCGGTCGTGAGAGAGAAAAGTGCATTCCCAGTGCCAAAGCAGGAGCGCATTACTTCTCTCTCTCTATCTCACGATGATTCGCCAGCTCAGCCTTTTTGTTAGCAAGCGACCAAATGGACTTCATGCAGGGTGAGTAGCTTTTTCTCTGACACTAGGAATGTACTTTTTTTTTTCTCTCACGACCGACTCAGAGGAGGCAAAGGTGAGGGCGGTGGTGGAGCTCCGACGAAGACAAGAGCACGATGCGTTCCCGGGCCAGAAGAATCCGTTTTTTTATCGGCGTGAGGTGACGGGGACAATGAACACGGTCGAAACGGGACGGCGACGAGTCCACCAAACTCAGAGGGGACGAAGTCTCTGGCATCACATCCGACGAACTTCGGTTCAAATGGCTAAGTAGAAGGTAGCGAACAACGTAGGACCGTGTGGCAAGGCTAGCTTAGCAGCAGTACCGTTGCAGCGGAAGTGGAGGCGGGAGGATGGCGCCGGCGATGAGGTACCCTAGATAGGAGAGGAGCACCACCACTTGGAGAAGAGAGTCAACACACACTAAGCAAACCCAGCATTAGACCCAACGCCCCCCCTCCCCCTCCTTGAAACTTTCTTCTTCTTCTTGAAAACAGGATGACAATCACACTGTAAGCAACTACTGCTTCCGATTTCAAATATAAGTTGTTTTAGAATTTGTACCAATCAAATATTTTCAGATACTGACACGTTGCCTACTAAGCTTCAGGATATCAGCAAAAATTGGTGATATTTGTGCACGACGTTCATTGCAATTAGACTATAAATTGGTATCCGTCTCGATTTCAACCTTTTGAAGATTGCTGCAAGTTCCACTCAATCTTGACATGTCAATGCCTCCATTGCTAGCGCACTTGACATAATCTTCTCTCCGCAATGTGGAGTAGAAGGCCCTATCAACATTCACCTCGAACCAGCCCTCCTTTGGTCGCACCCATGATGCAGCATCCTGCGAAGTTTGCTCTAGCTTCTTTACCATCGAACGCCAGAGATCAAAGGCGACATCTATTACAGAAGTTTGCTCTAGCTTCTTTACCATTGTCCACCTCACTGCCCGACTTACGTCCCATTCGGAACACTGGAATTTTTTTCTAGATTTCTTCTTATGAAATCTATGTGAAATTCATATGCTCAAACAAGCACATAATATTAGGCCGCATCCTAGTTGGTTTTGCACTTCGTTTTTTCTTTATTACAGAAGGATTTGCCGTATGTTTTGGACTCTATTCCTTCACACACACATGCTTGTGGAGCTTACACCATTTATAAAGAAGAGAGAGGTAACGCTAACTTAGATGGTAGTACGTCCAAATGAGTAAGTTTTTATAACATGTGAACCTCTGTAACCGGCCTTTTGTAACTCATGTGGTCTAGATGCATGGATCACGTGATGTGATTTAGTGTGGATGCAATTGATTTTTTTTTTTACAAAAAAGATTCCTCCGTATTATTTCACTACTGTATACGCAGGGGAACAATTTTCCGTCCTCTTTGGGTTGGTCATATAATTAAATTTATGCTAAGATCTTCCTTGTCCATACGCATAATTTTATGATGTTCTTCGCAGCAAACTAAGCATTGCCAATTAGAAGCAGGCATTGAAGCGTGCAGCAATAGAATTAGTTCATCAGAACAATTCAGAAGATGGTATCAGAAACAGAATGTAAAAAAAATCCATTAATTGGATGCCTGGATCAAACTGTACAACTTATTAATTCTATCCATCCAGGACATTTCCACAAATCAAGCACAAACACAAGCAGGATGATTCTCTTGTCTGGTGTGATCTGCTTAAGGTGAGAGAGATTTCTTCTACCTCAAGAGGCATGCATTTCACCTTTGGCAATGGAAATTCAATCAAGTTTTTTGGAAAATAAATAGATAGGAGATAAACCTTTGTGCAAATAATCAGTACTATATGAATGTTGATCAATACTGGCATTGATGAAGGATGCAGGCAAGCAGACATTTCCTTTTATTTATTTATTTTTTTTGGGGGGGGGGGGGGGTGCAGGTAAGCACGTAATTTTGATTCAGGTGGAATGAAGCCATTCCCCTTAAAACAGTTGCGTTTCTACTTTCTGAAAGAGGCCGAAGTGACAGGATGAGCTAGTAGAGATCGCTGCTACGATATAAATTACATGCAGCTGGAGTAGTAGCCGGATTGATATACTCGGAGAAGATACTAGCAGGGCAATATTTGACACCTGCACGCCGTCCTCTTTCAGTGCCAAAGCCAAACTCGGCCACACCTTGCGTTGTGTTGTTCGTCGTGTCAACAGCGAGAACCCATGCCTTGGGGTGCAGGAATTTGACCTTTGTCATCGAGTAAACAACATCTTCATCGTCCATGCTGGGAGCGGGTTCAGACTTCAGACACCCAGAGGTTCTGCAAGGTTCGCTCTGCGGCGGCGGCCTCGCTGTTGTCCCGTGATGGTTTACACTGCAGCAGGCAGCAGCAATTCAGAACGGCCGCCGCAGCGGCCGCGCGAAGCTTCCGGAACGCCCTGGAGTTGAGCCGCTAAACCCTAGTAGAGAGAGGAGAATGGGGGTTTAGGAGCGGGGAGGAGTTGAAGCGAGCAGAGCAAAAGGTGGCTTTACGGGGATGGGACGATGGGATCATGAGAGTTAGACGGTCCTGATTGGCCAAGCGACAATCCATTCTAATCAGTTCTCATCGGAGATTGAACAAAAGCAGCAAATACAACAACAGTTCTAAGATTTCATACATCACTCAGCCAACAGAGGTCATTCGCAAAACACGACTTTGTAACCCACCACAACTTTTTTTCTGATTGTGGAAACCAATATAGGATCAGTGAGCATTTGTTTATACATTGCTAATTAGTATTTACATTGCAGCAAAAAAAAACTCGAAATGACAAATCTGGACCATGCCAGTACAGAAGGGAATATGTTGCTTTCCTGGATAACGCAACTAAAATAACAAATGCAATCTAACAGTGACGATGCTGTCTCAGGAAATTCTTTAGTGCGTATCACATATGCAACATCTCCATATCTTTCATGTGTCATGGATCACTGTATTGTGAAAATGTGAATTGTTTCTTCCAGAGTTGCGGGAGTAAGTTCTTCATCTCTGCAGATAGATCGCTGTTCCAATCAAAAGGATCCATAAAGTAACAATCACCCAGGCGCTCTTCTTCCATTCGCTTGGTGGTCGCAAAAAATAGAAGTCGCCAAAGACGTTTGTCGAAGGTTGCTCTTGGCTGCTGGCAGCAACCATCTTCCTTTTCTTGTCCTCTTGATCCTTGATTTTGTCACTCCATGTTCCAGCATACCTAATTCACATAAAAACAGATATGTTTCTGAAAATCGACAAAGCTCATTTACGCAAGGTGAAAACCAAACCAAATAGGTTTTTCGTTTTTATTTTTCCGATGTTTTGATAGAAAGCATCACCCAACTAAAGTAATGCCCACATGCAGAGAAATTAAAGTGCCTAGCTGAGAGGCATAGAGACGGTGAAAGCTACAGGGCCGGACAGACAACTAACCAATCCCAGCTGGATCCAATTTGTGGTATTGTGACCACCTCGTCATTGGAGATCTTCAACTTGGGTGCCTCCAAAATGTACCGGAGTTCAGCTGCCTGCCGCCGGATGTTAATCATTGGATGGGTACTCTCCAACTCTTTGTACAATGCAATGCAATCCTTGTGCCGCCTATTGGCCTCATATGCCATTGCAAGCCAAATTTGGATCTGGAAGTGAGATCAGGCAGTAAATATCATTAAGGCACCTACAGGATCTTCCACCATAGTTTACAAGCATGACCAAGGGTTGTCATCAAAATCAATGAACTGGGAACCGTGAACCTTATGTCAGTGAGTGCCGTGTATTTGATCTGTATGGAAAATATTTTCATTCTCTCCTTGGCTCTAGCTATCTTCTTTTTATCTTATCAGTGGCATTGGTTTCAACTTTCGTTCTGTCTCAACTAGCTAAAACAAGCATTTAGCATACAGCTAAGGTTGTAATAACAAGCTGACACCCACCTGATGCTGCAACGTCATGTAGAACATATTTGACACAAGGCACTAACAGTGCAGTGCCAGTAAGTTACTTGGCAATAGTATCCATATACTTTCTAGCTCAACTTATTTAAACAGTCATTTCATTTGGCATACCAATGAGTGAACTACACCAAACCTAAGACGTGTGGATATAATAATCACATGACAATATGACATGAGTGATATACTACCTCACCACCAAGGAGTGAGGAGGGGCGTATGATAGTGAGTGCAGCCTCCAAGAATTCGATGGAGCGGCCGTACATCCCTTTTCCGTACGCCCTTTGCCCCAATTCAAACATTTGCTTCGCCGTCGCCCTCCTTTCTGCTTGCTCCTTCGCCACCTGAAAACCCCCACAACAAAAATAGGTTCCTTCCCCCACGTTTGGCAAATAGCTAACACTAGAACAGTGTAGGTGAGATAAAATAACAAGATAGTGAGGAAAATGTTAAATTGTAATAGCACGTTGCACGCATATCGCTATTGATTGTGTTGTGTGTTAAGAAGACAAATGGATTGCTCCCATCAGCTAGTATCTCTCTCTCTTCGTGTTTGGTTGTGTGGTGTGTGGCTGTGTGCTAGACAAAATTATACGCGGTTAGTTAGGAACACAAGCTAAGTAAATAGTGTGGTTATATGGGGGATTAGGACCTTTTGTAGCTCGCGGCGGACGCGCTCGCGCTTCTCCTCCTCGGACTCCTCGGGGGCCTCGGCGGCGGCCTGGCTCTGCAGCTCCTCCGCCGTGCGCTCCAGGTCCGCCATCTCCTCCGCCTCCTTCAACCGCCGCGTCATCTCCGCCTCCCGCTCCCTCTGCGCGTCATCCTCCGACAGCTCCCCCGGGTCCTCGCCGCCGCCCGAAGCGGAGGCGGCGAACCTGGCCACATGGCCACGGCGGGCGCGGGCGCGGGAGAGACCAGCGGCCACGCGGCGCAGGGGCTTGGGGGTCCAGTTGCAGAGGCGGAGGTGCGGCCGGCATACGGTGAGGTGGGACGGCGGGGCGGTGGCGTCGCCGAGGAGGAGGCCGGCCGCCATCGCCGCGGGAGGAAGCAGAGGTCAGTAGAGGAGGGGGCGAAAGGTGAAAAAATTCCCACGTTTTATTTTCTGCGTCAGTTAAATTAGCTTTGGCCGTGGGAGTGGAACCCCCCGCCACGGCACCGGTGGTCTGGATGACACGTGGGCCCGGCCGTGGGAGATATTTTTCGCGAGCTGCAAGTGGAGAAAGAAACGGTGCGCAGGAGGAGAGAGGAGGACGGGTGGTGCTGACATTTGCATGTGTAGCCGTCGACGACCACGGCTGCAAATGCTGCTCTCTTCTCGTCCCGTAGAGCACGCATCATGCATGTAAATAACACTATAATAATATCCGCCAAAATGGTATCGACACCGTATCGCAAACTGCAAAATTGACTCTCGAAAAAAGAAAAATCAATTATTTGCTACAGTAAAGATGTTGATTTCAGAATTTACCACTCTATGTTAATGATATCTGAATCTCAAAACTATATGTCATAAACATATACATAATAAATTCTGAGTTTACACATCTTCAACAGTTACAAATAATCAAATCTCTCGTGGAAAAAAATCCCATCCATTTAAAGGGTGGCTAGCGCTGTTGACAGTCTGGTGGGCCAGGTGTTCTCTCCAGCACTTGTGTGGGCCTGTTCGGCCTCAACGGCCCAGCATTTCTGCGCTTCTATCCGCTCGACAAGAGGGGCCGGTGCTTGCACGGCTTCCGTTGAGATCGAGGCTCCTCTCCTTCCATCGAGATCGAGGCTCCTCTCACTTCGCCGGGAATCGATCGACCGACTTCCAGTCCTCGGTCCCTCTCGCCCTCTCCAGTCCCCACAAACCCTAGCTGGTGGCGGCCGGAGGGATATCGCCATCTCGGCGGAGCGGGAGGCAGCGGTGAGGAGGCGCAGGACGAGGGCGCGCGGCAAGCGGCAAGCGGGCGGCAAGGCCAAGGAGGGCGGCCGACGGGCAGGGCGAGGTCAAGCGCAGCAAGGGGAGCAGCAGGACAGGCCTGCAGGGCGAGGCAAGCTCCAACCGGTGGTAAGACTTTGGTCCTTAATCGGCATATTTTTTTATCTTCAATAGTTCAATGTGAATATATTTTTATGTTATATGATGCACTAATCCACAAATTTTTTATCTTGCAGAGTCTCTTTTGGTGTGTGATTGGGCTTCTGCTGGCGAGTCGTCGAAGCTTTGGTAGTAGTGATACAGTTCGCGCAATGGCCCGTAGTTAGGCTTGCCCAGCCTCCACAAAATTCCTGGCGCCGCCACTGCTGCAATAGGTTGCTTACTTGCCTTTGTTTTCAATTACAACACAACTACCTGTTCAGTTCGTAGAATGGAATCGTTGATGTTTGGTTAAACCATGTTATGCGCCAGACTCACGCGAGGTACTGTAGAGTGTATGTCATCCGCCACTAGAATGATTAGTTTCTATGTTTGTTATTTCCTTTTGGTTAGTTGCTATCTTTTGGGTTTGTTTCTAACTTTTAGGATCTACCACCTCTATATAAGGAGATTCATTGTTATCATTTGGAATTAAGCAATGAAGATGAATTAGTCTAGCCTTTCTCCCAAGGTTCTTCACCCTCATCTATAGTCTGCCTCTCATCCCAATCAAGGTGCTGCCGCCCGGCCGCCCTCCCGGCGGTGTTTACCCCGTAATGATCTACAAACCATATATGTCAATGTCTAAAAAGAGCTACTATGTCACAGGGGAAAAATTATTGCCAGTGTGTGATTTGCCCCTTGCCCTTCTCTCCTTGAATTGCTTCACAGCAGGGCTTCTGTTAGCAATTTAGCATGCAAAGTAGGGTAATTCTTGGGATAAATGTAGCAAAGGAATTTCTCTTGGGGCACAAACAGAAGAAAACTTTCGAATCTATGAAGTTTTAGATGTTAAAACTTAAAAGATACCGGTATGAGTTTTGCTATGAGAAAGCATCTTATGCTATGTGCAAAGAATTGATCTAGTTGAAGTACACAGTGTGCAATGTCCGGAACTGATCTGATCTTAATGGTGAAATTATTAGGATTTTTTTTTGCTGGTTTGAGGATTCAGTAGTGTCTAATACATAGTTACTAGAAACACGGTTCGTCCGAGTCGCGGTACAGGATTCGGGTTCGTAGTTCGCCACTTTTTTCCTTCCAATTTCCACTGCGAACACGAACCCTGTACCCTAAACCGGTTCGGGTTCGACAAATCCGGTTCGCAATTCGCGGGGTTTTACAGTGAATCCGGTAACTACTCTGATAGTAACCTGAAACTGTAAACCAGAAATTTAGAATATAGAGTACTAATATTAGTATATACAGTGCTCCTTGCCTTTACTCTGTACTTGACAAAGTGCTTATATCCTCCTGACTGATTCAGGATTCTGAACAAATCTTGTTTGGCTTCTGTTCTAGCACAGGGATCATCGCTTGCTATTCCAACATCCTTTTGCCGGTTGATTTCAAAGGACCTTTGACCAAAATTTTGACGATGGCTGTGACAAATGGAGTAGTCCATGCATCTTATAGGGAACCCTTATTTTCCTTTGGTGTCATTGCTGATGTCCAGTACGCTGATATTCCAGATGGCCGCTCATTCCTTGGAGTCCCACGCTACTACCGTCACAGCATCAGTGTCCTCCAAAGGGCTGTCAGTAGATGGAACAAACAACACAACATCAAGTTTTCGATCAACTTTGGCGACATCATTGATGGATTCTGCCCAAAGGACAAATCATTGTGGGCGGTGCAGAAGGTTCTTGATGAGTTTGAGAAATTTGGTGGCCCAACCTACCACATGTTTGGGAACCATTGCCTCTATAACCTTCCCCGCAGCAAGCTAGTGTCTTTGCTGAAGATGCCAACCAATTCTGATCGTGCATACTATGAATTCTCTGCATGCCCTCAGTACAGATTTGTTGTTCTGGACGCTTATGACTTCAGTGCCATTGGCTGGCCCCGCGACCATCCAGTGACTGCCGAAGCCATGAAGTTCCTGGATGAAAAGAACCCAAACTCTGACAAGAACAGCCCGGATGGTCTGGTTGGCGTCGACAGGCGGTTCGTGATGTTCAATGGTGCAATTGGAAAGGAGCAGCTGTCCTGGCTCAATGATGTCCTCCAGGATGCATCACTGCGCCGGCAAAATGTCATCATATGCAGTCATCTCCCAATGGATCCCGGGGCAACCTCCCCAGAAGCTCTCATGTGGAACTATGATGAGGTGATGGCTATTGTTCGCCAGTACAACTGTGTTAAGGCCTGCTTTGCCGGACACGAACATGAGGGCGGCCACTCTGTGGATTCGCACGGCGTACATCACCGCACTCTCGAGGCTGCGTTGGAGTGTCCTCCTGGCACCAGTGCATTTGGGCATATTGAGGCGTATCCTGACAGGCTATTGCTTGTAGGTTCTGATAGAAGGGCAGATACTGAAATCTGTTTTGAGTCGAGCTGTGCAGCAGAGTAAAATTCATGTGACTTCATTATTTTGACCGCATTATTCGGAGGAAAATTTTCCACGTGACTTAATTATCTGACGAGATCATTATTACATGTAACATTGGAATTGGTGAAAAAAAATGGAATTGATGTAATGCTTAGTCCCCCTTTGTGAACTGCTCGAATGGAGCAGATTATTACATTCTGATGTCTAATCGCAGATAAGTACAAGATTGTTTTCTTCCATTCCATCTGTATCGGTGATGAAGTGTCTAACTGCTTGGCTTGACTTGAGAATCGAGGGAGCATTTATAGCCTTTATAGTTCACAGCATGTTCATTTTGGAGTTACTTGTCTAACATTATTTTTCCAGAGCTTTATAGTTTTCTGGTTAATCATACAACGCGATGCGATAGTATTTTTCACAGTATCTTGAGCTACGAGTTTTAAGAAGACAACTGTTTTGGCCTTCATTTCTTCTGTAGTTTGTAGCCTTCATCTCCCTACACATGGTACTTCCTTTTAGTTTTATATATCACGATGTAACTATTTTGTTTTTCCCGTTTAATTCAAAGATGTATGTACTACATATCACCAGATTACTACAACCTACAGTAGCAAAGTCAGATACTACTAGTAGTAAGCAATACGGATTTGTCGTGTCCAGGAGCGAATCTAGGGTTGCAGCTGGGCTGACCTGACCCCCTCTACCACCTAGCGCGTCCAACTCCTTTTGGCAAGCCGTAAGCAGATAAACAAGCTCTATCACTGGCGGAATCAGGAATTCAATTTACTCGGGGTGAACTTGTAGTTTAAAAAATATCAAGGCACGGTGTGATTCAATAGTCAATATAACTAATGATGTCAAATACGTTAAATTGTATTGATTTCATTTTTTTATAGAATTCCTACAAGAAATCAAAATTTACTAAAATTGTACTATATGAATTAGGAAATCTAAATTCAAAACAATGCTCAAAATAAGTCTGGCTCATAGCCTTAGACGCTCAGACCTGAGTGGCTCACCTAACTCGGTGCAAGTGCGACGGCCTGCAGCCTGCCTGCCTCGGAGTCTTGGATCTGAGTGGACAATGCACTATAGACCACATTACCACAATGCTACACTATATTCTAGCAAATTGCTAATTGACTAATTGAGTTAATTCTAATGCTATATTCTATATACCACATTACCACATTACTCGTAGATTGAGTAGCCGGCAGTCAGCAAAGCTCATTCAATCTTCACTTCTTCAGGCATCAATCTTCACAGTTCAGACTTTCTCAATCCTTAGGCACATATCCCAGCAGTCAGCAATCGGTCCCCTCGGTGGCTCGGTTCCTTACTTCCTTTCCTCCTCTCACCTCGCTCCACCTCAGTCACACAGGACAGATGCGCCTACTACTACCAGCGGCCAGCGCCCCAGTCCAGGACTCTAGGCCAGAGGCCTCCTCCCCCGACCACTCGACGCCTCCTCGGCTCATCCGGTTCCCGCCGCTCCCCCTCCTCCGGGCTCCGACGCTCCCCCTCCTCGCCTCCAGCTCTCCTCCGGCTCCCCACCCCAGTCGTCCTCCTCCTCGCCTCCTCCGGCTCCCCCGCCCCGGATGGCCAGATCCGGCCTCCTCCGGCTCGGTGACTACCCCGGCCAGCACTCGGCTCCCTGCCTCGGCCTACTCCGGTCTCCGGCTACTGGCAGTGCCGCGGTGACTCCCCTGCCCCAGCTCCCTCCTCGCCCGACACGGTAGCTCCGCCTACCCCAGCTCCCTCCTCTCCTCGGTGGCGCACTAGCGCGATGGCGTCTCGCCGCCTCGGCGGTCGGCGCCTCCCCTGCTCGATGCCACTGGCTGCAGTCAGCTCTGGATTTGGAGTGGATTTGGGGATGGATTTGGAAACGGGGAACAGAGAGCGTGAGGAGGGGACTGGTGGGGTGGAGTTGGGCCTTACGGGCCGCTTCGGCAAAGGTACAAGGCGATGGCGACTTCGTCGGCTTGGCCGGGGTCGCCGGAGGGCTGGCGGGAGGGGAGGGGGGGGGGAGACGGTGGGTTCGCCCCAGGAGACCCGAGCAGCCACCCCGGCTTGCCTCTACGATGGTTCTGCCATTGAGCTCAACATTCAACTCCTTTCGACGAGTCACAAAGGGATGAGTAAGTTCTGTTAACACTCGGTTTGGTCAAAACAAATCAAACCCCGCACGCCAGCCCACGAACCAGGCGCACGCTACCGCGTCCAACTCCTATCCAATCCTCGCATATAATATAAGGGACGCCCTCCACTTTCCCCTCCGCGACATCCTCCCAGTCCCAAATCCCCAATTCCCGAATCCCCAATTTGGATTCCGCACAACGAATCAGGGCTTAAGCATGGCGACGGAGTGCGCCGCCGCGGCCGATCTGGCCACCGGCCGCCCCCGCAAGCGGGCTAGGCTCGGTTGGGACGTGGCGCCAGCGACCAAGGTAAACGCCATTTCCCCACCCTTTCTGCTCTCCGACCTGCCGTTTGAGACGTGTTTTTGCCTTGATATGGCCTCTTCAGAAGGCGATTCGATGGAAATTATCGACGATTTCGTTAGTTATAGCATGTTCCAGTTCTAATTTGTGGAGATATGGTTCGTGTAGATCTAGCTCGTCCAAGTTGTATTTAGCGCGAATTTGTTGAGGGCTATGTAGCTACTGGTTCAAAATTTAATGTTTCGAATATTGTTTATGTGATACGAGACCTGCTTAGGTTGTGATCGAAAACATAGGTCTCATCAGTAAAGTCATGGTGCAAATGTGATTGAAGAAATTAGGATTGTGTAGATTTGTCACAGTGAAGATGTGTTTAGCGACAGTTTTATTGGAGGATTTGCTAGCTGCTTTTTTTGGGGGGTGAAATTAGGACGTGTGGGCCCAATTTAGTGAGTTCCTTGGCCCCTGTTACCTTTTTGTGCTGTGATTCACTTAGATCTGTCCTTCTTGAGTTTCAGTGCTTACTTCCGTGCAACTTACCAGGAAGTTCTTGAATTTAACTTAACTTACAATAAACTGCATAAATGTATGCTGACTGCCTGAAATAGGAACACGGTTTAATCTAATTCATCTAAAGCCTTCTTTTGTAAAAATCATTTGGTGGATCTACACGATTATGGTTGAACTGAATTCGATTCATTTAATGAGAACTATTAATAAAATTTTCAGAATAGTCCAGCATTTATCCTATTCATTTAAGTAGTGTGTAGCGTATTATGTGTCCTTTTCCCATATGCTTATGTATGGATGAGAATCGGTGACGGAATGTACCATCTGTTCTGTTTAGCATCTTGTACATCCTTATGTGCTTTCAAGTTAGTTACTTTCTAAACTGCTATGAATTTATAGCTGTGATGCTGTACAATGTTCAATTCTGCACTTTGTTTATTTTCCTTACTTGCTTCACTTGACAACATTACCAACAAATGGGGAAGTATTTGTTGATATTGTTTCCTGCATGAAAACATGAATGGATCGATGTGTGTAGGCTCAGATAGGAACATTTTGTGGGCAAGAAGTTGGCGATGTGACCAGCCTGCTATTGTCGGCACATCCTTCAGACCATACTTGTTTGTCTCTGCTCTCGAAGGGTGTGGCTCAAAATGCTTCCCCTCCCTGGAGAGAAGAAGATAAAGATGGCCATTACGTATTTGCTGTTGGAGAGAATTTGACCTCTCGCTGTAATTACACTTGACCATCATTATTGGAGTAACATCACTGTGATTTGTGATCCTTAGTCTGCTGGGAGCTGCATTTTCCCCCTTTTCTTATTTATTTTCATATAATTTTTTTACCATTCTAATTGAACTGAGCTATAGAGAATTAGATATGTATGTTACAAATGTCTATTCTGCATAGACATCATATACTCTTTTTAACTTGTTTTCTTCTTTCAAACATGCCTTCAAATGCATGATAATTTTTTTACCAACCAAGTGGTTGATATAAATCAGTTTCATACTCTCCTAATTCAAAAAAAAAAAAGCAGCTACTTCGTTCAGAAAATTTTGTTTTCCCTTCTTCGACTTTTTTTTTTCTTACTTAGGATTTCCCTATTTTACTTTGTTTCCTTAGTTTTTGGTGGTTCAAAGTTTACAAGGTTATCCATATTGATTTTTTTATAGCTGAACCCAATGATGGTACTGTTACATTTCTGTGTTAACACAAGCTAGTATTTTTGCAAAATGCATGCCGATTGTCTGTTCTATTATTCCTTTTATTTGCACAAATGCTATGACATTGTTGAATTCATTAAAAGGTCACTGTTCTAATACCCCTTCCCTTTTTTTTGCAGACAAAATATACAGAAAGATTGGTGAAGGTTAGAATTTCCTTACCATAATGTGTATAAATTTGTGTAGTCTTCAATTTATTAATTTATGGCACTAAGGACCTCTTAATCCGTCTAAAGGCTCACAACCACCTCATTTTTTTAAGATGCAACTCCAGCAAAATCCCCTTTATTATTGCCATAATACCAAAATTGTCTTTGTTTGTTTAGGTACTTTTGGTCAGGTACTGGAATGTTGGGACAGAGAAAGCAAAGAAATGGTAGCTATTAAAATTGTTCGTGCTGTAAAGAAATACAGTGATGCGGCATTGATAGAGATTGATGTGCTGCAGCAGCTGGCAAGAAATGATGCTGCAGGAAAACAGTAAGTTATACGTATAACTTGTCTCTCTCCACAAGAAAGCTGAAGAAATAAGTACAGCATGAACTAAATTATGACCCCCCCCCCCCTTGTATTGCTACTGTAATGAAGGAAAGTTACATACTCGCAAGTGTTTTTGCAGCTGTGTTCAAATACGGAACTGGTTTGACTATCGTAACCATATTTGTATTGTAAGTATATGGTTGATTTCTAGAATTTCCCCAACTTGTCTAGTAGACTTGTGGGGTCCAATCAATCAATAAATTTCGATGACTCAACAGGTCTGCGAGAAGCTTGGCCCGAGCTTATATGATTTTCTGCGGAAAAATGGCTACCACCCATTTCCAATTGACCTAGTTCGCGAGCTTGGAGAGCAACTCTTGGAATCTGTTGCATGTGTGTAGAGACAGTATCTCTGCAAACCTCAACTATGTCATATACTTATATTTGTTAATATTTTTAAGATTCTCTCTAGTTTTTTCTTTTGTTGTTTTCCTTCTCCGCTGTTCTAGTCTTCTACTCCCTCCGTCCAAAAATATAGGGCGTATTTTTTGAATGGCCTTGTCCACAAATATAGGGCATATTTCATATTCCAATGCAAAATTAGTGTGATGTTCCCTCTATACCCCTAATAAATACTAGCTTTACTTTATATTCTCTACATGCATGCATTGAATATAGTGCTTAGAGATAATAATTAGGGGTAGTTTAGTCATTTTCAATATCTCCTTGGTCTATGTGCCAAGAGGAATTACTCCCTATAAATTTGGACATAGGGAGTATATCTTACCTTTCTATTGCCAAATTACTGTATCATCAGCTAAATTTTTTTAGTCTGAAATTTTTCATCACTTTTAAAAGGCAATGGATAGTGTTTTTCATATTTTCTAATATTTACACCTTTTCTTTCAATTTTCTCTTGCTTTGCTTTATCTCGCGTATGTTTTTGTCTGTGTCTGGAGTATTTATAATTTGGTTTAATATTGGTTTAATATTATTCTTTCTCATGTTTCTTGATATTTGTCGTTACCTCTTTGCAGTTATGCATGGTCTGCAGCTAATTCATACCGATTTGAAACCAGAGAACATCCTCCTTGTTTCTTCGGAGTATGTTAAGTTACCTGAAAACAAGGTATATATATTACTGTTTGCATAGCATTGATGAAGTTTTAATTCCTGGAAGAAGTTTCTTCAAATTTTAAGTTTTTCACCATGTTTACACCAGTTTAGCCCGGAGTTCAGTATAGTTCTGTTTTAAATACTGTCTGCTGCATTCTTTATCTTACTACGTATTTCAAAATGTAGGATGGATCATTCTCAAGGAAATTGCCAAAATCGAGTGCCATCAAGTTAATTGACTTTGGTAGCACAGCATATCATCACCAAGACCGCAGCTACATTGTCTCTACTAGACACTATCGAGCTCCTGAAGTTATATTAGGTATGGCTTTGAATTTAGTTGGCTAGTTGCATACATTCTTTTCATTGCCCTGTTCAAGTACTGGAACTGAGCTTTTGTGTTTTGTTGTTAGGGCATGGATGGAGTTATCCATGTGATATCTGGAGTGTTGGTTGTATACTTGTTGAGCTTTGCTCGGTATGTATTGCGTTCATTTTGTTTGTTACTGTCCTTGGGAAAGGTGTATGTCTGATAAAATCATTGGCCTATGAATTTTTACAGGGTGGGACATTATTCCAGACCCATGAGAACTTGGAACATTTGGTGATGATGGAGAGGGTTCTAGGCCCTCTTCCACAGCATATGCTGGAAAGAGCCGAGTATGTTTCTATAATTTCTTCTACCTGTGGTATTGGCATTATTAGCACCTAATGCTGCATTTGAGATTACTTCTTACCTTTTGCCTTTCGGAAACTCAGCTACCATGCGGAGAAGTACATTAGAAGAGGAAGACTGAACTGGCCAGAAGGAGCGGCGACAAGAGAGAGTATTAGAGCTGTTCTCAAACTGCCTCGTCTTCAGGTAAATGAGACAGGACTCTTAATGTTTGGTGGATTGATCATCCTCCTGCATTTTTAATTTGCTTGCATTAGAAATCTTATTTGCAACACCATTAGAAATCTCTTTATTCTATTGCATGTAGCGACACACAGGTTTTCTTGTTTGGAAGCTCCCCATTGAAATACTTCTTTTTCTCTGCAGCACAATGTTGCTTCCATTGGACTTTGTTGATTTGTTCTAATAACGCTCCTTTGTCTAATGCAGAACCTGGTGATGCAGCATGTGGATCACTCTGCTGGGGACTTCATAGACCTGCTGCAGGGCCTTCTAGCATACGAGCCTTCGGCTAGGCTGACTGCTCAAGAAGCGTTGAGTCATCGCTTTTTCACTAGATACCGCGACAGGCGGTCACTATGATATTTTCCGATCACGTCATTCCACATCCAGCTGACCCAAATACTAACGAAATTTGCGGAGCATTTTGAGCTATGAGGAGTTGCAGGCAAGGAATGCGATATTGAAAATTCAGATGCCCGCCGGATACAAACAGGCAATTGCCACGACTCAGCCACGCCGGCACTGGTAGCCGTAGAAGGCTGGAAGTTTGGTGTGTTATGATATTGGTAGCTGTGAAATGCGAACTTATTTATTCCTGATTTCTGCTGTTATTGGCAAAAGCTGTGTACACAGAGCACGCATGCAGGGTGATCTGATGTGCCGTCAATGTTATGACAGATCTGGTGCCTCTATTGTTCCAATTCCTTTGCCGTGGGGGGGTGTGCTGTTCAGCTGTTGCTGTTTTCCTGTCTAGTTATATAGGGCCCGGTGACAAGAGGGACAGCGTGTCGTCCACGTATGTACTACTTGTGTTTTGTGTGCAGTGTAAATTGAATACCAACGCGACTTTCTTTGAACAAGTGCGAAATGGTCTGTACGCAAAGGGCAACTGAATACAAATTATACGTGTTTCTTTAAGCATCAGCCGTCTTACATGTGTTGTGGATGATACGGTAATCTTACAATCTTACATGTGTTGTGGATGATATGGCAGATACTGTCGCCAATTTGACAGGACTACCTTGCGAGATGGAAGAGAATTGGCTTCATCCGGCGCGACAGGAGCTTCCCTGTGAAACTGTTTTGGTCGGTACTTTTGTTCCTGATTTATTTAACCGATATATTGTTTTTATAATTTTGTTAAACAAGTATATATATATATATATATATATATATATATATATATATATATATATATATATATATATATATATATAATATGAAAAATACTTTCTACTCAGGGAGTAGTTACTCCCACCTTTGATATACCACCTAAAAGAACTTGAAATACTCCATTATCACTTTGGGTATACTCATATACTAATTATAAGATATTTCAATGTGAACTACACGAAAAATTTGCAAAAGAGTCTATAGTTTTTAGCATATTTTGTAAATACCTTCATATTCGCATATAAAAGAAGTATGTCTAAAAATTGTACATACCACATTTGAAAATGTGTAAATACCACTTATATGGTCTTATATACTCGTATACTACACATACATACTCTCGGTTGCGCAAGATACTCCCTACGTTATGAGATACGAAATAGGGAGTAACTACTCCCGGGAGTAGGAAAAAGGTTTCTCTATATATATATATATATATATATATATATATATATATATATATATATATATATAAACTAGAGACCATCCCGTAAAGGTTTTTTTGCCTTTGGGCTTCGGAGAAAGGAGCCGCACCGAGAGATATCACGAGGCTAACTAGCCGAGCCACTAGTCATCTTTCCAGAAGTCTGTCCAAACAAACCAAGTTTACTCCCCCTGTGTAATAGGACTAGTAGGGTTCCGTGCGTTGCAACGGAATTCAAAAGAGATGGATACATATCAGCAGACGGAGTCCTAAACCACATAATAAATATCAAATTTCTTTCACACATATATAAATAGAAACATTAATTCCATCTATTATATCATCTACTACTACTACCCAGGAATTAAAATTTTAAGCTCATAGATTGTTTATCTTTGAAAGTTGAAGTTGATGTCGACTTCCTTTTCTGACGTGCTGCCCATTTTCAGCTATTGCTGGCTAATAAAGAAGAGGGCTACACGTTGATGCCTCCTTCTTCTACCCTAAACTTAAACCACGACTCGGTTCTCGTGACCATTGACCCTCTGCAGCCCTCGTTAGGCACATCGCAGCGAGGAGGTGGGAGGCTGGGGGAGGTGGTGGTAGCGGCATCGCGGTGGTAAGCGAGGTGGAGGCAGTGATGCTTGCTTAGCCGGCGTAGAGCAGGAGGTGGTAGCGACGCAGGAGAGGATTGGGATAAAGATGACACGGTGTGATGAACTCGAGACGGCGGCACAACAAGGGAAGAACGCCTTTGTCTCTGCCTCTTCCTCGTGCGCCATCGCTGCCTCCCCTCCCTTCCCCGGCACGACCGCTTCTCCTCCAAAATACCGTCTCCTCCTTTCCTTGCGGTGTCTTCTCCCGTCCCCGACGCCGCCTCCCTTTCCCGCACCTCCTCCTGTCACCGGTGGTATCTCCTCGTACTGCCGCTTCCTACGCTGTCGGATCCACTCATCTTTGTACACGTCGCCGTTGCCCCCCGCAGACTGAGTGCCGGAGGGGATCGAGATCTCTGAGGCATGAAGTGAATGCCGGACAGGTGTAGGTGGCGAGTCACGACGCGAGACAAGAAAGAGTGGAACGACGATGAATTTTAGTGTGTGCATGTGAAGAAGTGGAGCGGCGACGATTTGGGTAGCTGCAGAAGAAGTAGGGACATGGATACATTTGTGAGTCATGGGGTGGTGGGGCGAGACCTTATCCCTACCAGGTTGGGTCAATATGTTGGTGCGCCTTGATAAAGAATTTGAGAGGGGTGGGAAAGGCCAACCGCGTGCACAGGAGAAAAGACATTGTCCCGCTGCGCGGAGGTAAACTTCTTCTTTATTAGTTAGATTGGGTTCACATGTTGGTGCACCTCGATGAGGAATTTAGGAGAGGTGCGAGACGCCAACCGTGTGCATGGGAGTTTGATAAGATAAGATAAGATAGGTTAAGTCTACATGTTGGTATGTCTCGATGGGAAATTTGAAAGGGGTGAGAGACTAGTCGCGCGCATGAGAGAAATGACATTTTTCGCCTCACAGAACCAAACTCATTCTTTTATTAATTAAAATAAGAAATATAAGACAAGAAACGCACCTAATCACGTCAACCCCCCACCCCACCCTTCCGCCCCCGACCGGCGTCCGAACCGGCAAGGCGACGAAACCCAAGCCAGTTCCAGCCCCATGGCCGACGACCAAGACGCCGTCCTCTCCGACGTCGACGAGGACCCCCTCCCTCCTCCCTCCTCCTCCTCCTCCCACAAAACCCCACTCTCATCACAAACCCAATCCCAATCCCAATCCCAATCCCATGCCCAGGCGCAGGAGCAGGCGCAGCAGGCCCAGCGCCTGCTCGACCTGGCCGCGGAGCTGGACGAGGAGCGCCGCCTCCGCCGCGCGGCTGAGGATGGCCTCGCTGACTCCGAGTCCCGCCTCAGCCGCCTCAAGGCCTTCGCGCAGGACGTCCTCCGCAAGCGCGACGACCTCACCGCCGAGGCCGCCGCCTCCTCCCGCGCGCTCGCCGCGCTCCAGGCCGAGGCCTCCACCGCCTCATCCATGCTCTCATCCGGCTTCGAAAGGATCTCCGCCAAGGCCTCCCCCTCCTCCGCCGCCGCGCCCGCCCCACTCCCCACCTCCCATAAGTACTCCTCCGGTCTCCCCGCCCTCGCCTACGGTGTCCTTAAGCGCGCCAACGACATCGTCGACGACCTCCTCTCCCAGATCGACGCCTCCAACCGCGACCGAGACCGCGCGCGCGAGCAGATGGACCACCGCAATTACCGGATCGCAATCGAGGTCTCCGAGCTCGAGGCATCTGTCGCCTCCAGGTCCGCCGAGTGCGACTCCCTCTCTAAGTCTCTGTCCGACCGGGAGGCCGAGATCTCGGACCTGCGGGAGAAAGTCGCTTTCCTGGAGGGGAAGCTGGACGCGCAGAGGCCCGTGCTCGCCGAGCAGATCGGGTGCGCCTCGAAGGTGTACGACGAGATGCGCGAGCTAGTCAAGCTGGTGGACGCCGACGCGGCGAGTACGCTGTCCGATTCGGTGTTCGTGTGGAAGGAGACGGACGTGGAGGAGAGCCTCAAGGTGTCGCTGGAAGGGACGAAGATGGCGTATGAGCTTGCGGCCATGGCCCTGCAGAAGGTTGGGGCATGGGTGGATGAGAGGGAGAGCAAGGCCAGGGTTTTGGAGGACAGGGTGGATGAGCTGATACGAGAGAAAGAACACATTGGGGTGCTGCTCCGGAGCGCGTTGCAAGCGAACACGAGTGAGGTGCTAAAGGTTGCTGAGGATGGACTGAGGGAGGCCGGGATTGAGATAGGGCTCAACGAGCGCAAGGAGCACAGGCCAGGGAGCGTCAAGAAGGATGAGGTCTATACCCTGGTAAGAGCACTGTAATGCTATGGTGTAGCAACTTTATGGGCCTCTGCAGTGCACTAACTTTAAATTGTTTGTTGTGCAATCAACATTGCAGGCAGGGGCATTGGAGAATACCATGAAGGAGTCGCAGGTTAAGATCGTTGAGCTGCACCATCTTGTTGAAGCACTTAGGTAGCTACTGTTATTGTCGAGTTTTGGTTCTAGTTATTTCTGATCTTCCATAGGTTTCATCACTTCTAGTGCCATGGGTAGAGCAAACCTTGGTTCAAGTTTGTGTTGTTATTTTTGCTGCCTTTTGAACTTAGAATAACATCAATCAATTTAGAAGACTGTCTGATAGGTTTGGTGTGAAATGGACATATGAATTGCAACATATGCTTATTGAACTTATGTGTAGAAAACATAACATATATGAATTGCTAATGGCCATTGTTAAATGTCACATGATTGAAATCTCAATATGGGAACTGAAGCGGCAATGTTGTTTCCTATCACGGATGTTTTGAATAATCCTAATTTGCTTCTTGCTTGTGCTCATCTATGTACTTTGCTGGCTTCAAGGGCGGAGTCTGGTCTACTTAGAACAAGGCTGGAAGGGCAAGAAAAAGAGATTGGACAGCTAAGGAAGCAAATAAAGCATCTTGAAGAGAAGGAAAGGGTGGCAAATGAAAGTGTAATTTTCTCCTCATGTCTAGCCTGATGCCCTGATGTTTCAAGCATACTATTAGTACTTTATCACTCTTTAAGGTACCATGCACTCTTAGGTTGAAGGTCTGATGATGGACGTAACAGCTTCTGAAGAGGAGATTAAAAGATGGAAGATGGCAGCAGAGGAGGAAGCTGAAGCTGGTAGAGCAATTGAACAGGAGTTCCAAACTCAGGTGCTTTGATACAAACATGTTCATTGTCTGCATGGCCTTTAGTGTCCTATTTGTGTTTCCTTGAGTTACATTTTAAAGCCGATGACTCAACAGTCAACCATTTAACCACATCACATCACTGTCATCTGATTATAATCATTTCTTTTGGAGAATAATTTTAAGCATATTGAACTTATTTCATATGCAAGCAAACTATTGTTCAGTTTTGCAACTTATGTGCCTTGAGAGTGAGCCACTGCACGAACTGTAAGAAAGCACAAAGGACGATAGGAATGCTTGCAACATCTAAAATAGCATGCTTGTACCATGGTAGTAGCATTTAACATATTGACCTGTCCATATATTGCAATTTAGCAAAAAAACATCATTACTTCACACGTGTATGGTGTACTGATACAGATAAATATTCTGGGCTTTGAAGGAAGCAATATTTTATTTTATTCAAGATAGCGGGACAAACACAAGACTTCAGTATCATATGATGTAGCTTAATTAGACTCCATGATACTCCAAACTTGTTTCTTATACTGCCATGCTGGTATATTCCATGTCAGCTTTAATATGTTCTTTTTTGTTATATTCGTTTTTCGCATCAACAATTTGCTTCTTCATGACATTTTTTTTACATCTTGGGAGTTAATGTTAGTAACATTCTACTGTTCCTACGTGCAGTGCTAGATATCAGTTATCACCTTGATCATAGTGAAGAGTTTCAGTTGACAATTAACAATTTGATCACTTTCACTGTTATTCCCACCATGTATAGAGGAATTGTTCCTATTGATGTGTGGTAGTGCAAGGAACTGCTTGTGCAATCAGTGGTGGCAGCAGATGTAGCTGAGCCCCATTACTTGCACACTGTCTGTGTGAAGGATACAGCAATCTGCAAGGGACCCTCAGGCCTGGTATAGAGCCATTGGATCCTTTTTGTGTGAGGATAGTACGGGCTTTTGGGATTTGTCTTGAAGAGAACATACATAGATTAACTGATGGAAAGAAATGGCTGTTTTTTTACAGGGTTGAAGCATCTTTTTTGGTTCTAACCAACCAACTTTTTTGTTGATAAATTGAACTCAATTCTAATAAGCTTTATCGCACAGATATCGTCCCTTCGTAAGGAATTAGATGAAGCAAAACAATCAATGCTGGAGCTGGAAAACAAGCTGAAGTTCAAGGAAGAAACAGCGGCAGCAGCAATGGCGGCACGTGACGCTGCAGAGAAATCACTAAAATTAGCGGATATGAGATCTTCAAGGCTACGAGAGAGACTGGAGGAGCTCAGTAGGCAGCTCGAAGAATCAGACAATAGAACGGACTTGGGTAATCGCAATGGGCATAGGTACATGTGCTGGCCATGGCAATGGTTGGGGCTGAACTATGTGCAACTACCTCCAGCTGAGGCTGATCAAACTTCCAATGAGATGGAGCTATCTGAACCCCTTGTGTAGTTGTGGCATATTTATACAGATTACAGAGCAAATACGGGTCCTACCCTTTCATTTAGATAAAAGGGAAGTGTATATTTTGTTTTGGTTTGCTTTCTTCTTCCTGTAGATGTTTTGCCAATTTGTTCACGCTTGTACTGTGCAAACTCACGAGGGTGTTAGATGGAGGCACCGTGTAATTGTAGAAGTTACCACTTGGGATATAGCGAGGATGCCAAGAACATTCGTTGACAAGATTGTTCCATTTTAAATAATATTAATTTAAAAGATAAATACAAAAATAAATAGTTTTTTTTTTTTTACAAAAATAGGCTACTGTCGCTATTTGAAACGGTGAATTTGTCCTGTTGCCATTCCAATTGGCGACGGGAGAGGGTTATGTTGCCAATTAAACTGGTGATAGGATAATTTTTTCAAATGGCAACAGAACCTGTTGTCATTTGAAACGACGAAATTGTTCTATATTTAAATTTTTAAAATTTATGTGTAGAGAATTTAGCTTAAAGATTAAAGTATTTCACAAAGTTTTTTGGTAATACCTTCGAGTGTCTGCATAGTTGCGAATCTGAAATAGGAGTAGATAACGAAATATGAAGCAGAGAATGCGAGATCGGCGACACGCTTTGGAACCCGAGTTTAGCAGCATAATAACACAAACAACTCCGTTTAGAGTGAAATGAAAAAAAAAAAATTGGGTTTAGGAAATATTGTTCGCGGAACTGATTCCTTCAGGAAAACATTACATAATATTTAATAGTCGAAATATTTAGGAAAAGAGACATAAGTTTGAAAGATTTCATAATTTAATTGTGAATTACATGACACGCTGAGTTTGGTTACGTACATTAGAAACGTCAATATGCACGAATCAACAAACTGAAATACACCTACGATACATATGCACCTTTTTGGAATCGAGAAAAAAAGGTTTATTGGAACGAAATCGATTAGTCCTGGCGGCCCATCGGTCCCTTACTCTTGTCTCTGGACTGCCCGCAATGGCGGCTAGTCTCAAAGTCAGTCATGTTTTGCGAGACGGGTTGGACGATTGAATGATGTTAAGATATCAGAACACAGGGTCAAATTAATAATCAGGATGCAAATTGAACATAACTTACCTCTTCGATCCGAATGCGCTGCAGCGGCGGGAGGCGCTAGAACGATCACGATCTCACTAGCGAGAGCCTTCCTTGTCGCGCGCGCTCGGCCGGTTATACTCGACTTTACGTTTGGAAGTCCTTCGCCACTAGACCTTTTCATGGGTGACTCGGCCTGCCGGCCTGGCCCAAGCCCAACCCTGTCCGGGCCGGGCTTGGGACTGAAAATTGGGCCCAAAATTAGCTCGACCCGAAATTCCGAAAAAACGAATTAAAAAATGGAAATCTATTTATTTAATTCTGGAAATAAATTTAATATTATTTTAAAGTCCGAAAATGATTAAATTAATACTTTTTAATTGAAAAAATGATTTTCGGGTCGGGTCGGGCCGGGCTTGCTCGTTTGTGACTGGGCTTTTCAAGCTCGGCCCGAAGCCCGGCGTGGCCCGACATTTGAACAGGTCTATCCACCACCTCCTTGCTTTCCTGTTTGGGGGTCTGCCAGCTCCCTCGGCGTACGACAAGATGTAAGCTTGATGACTCGCCTCGTCTTCTCAACGAACTGGTCCAAGACCACTCTGATCTCCCGCGCAGATCGACATATACACATAATTAACAAGTTAGAAACCAAAAACTTGTTAAGCAAATAAGAAGTATGGACCGTTCAATAAATACTACGCGATAGAATGCGGAGTCCGGCTGGGTCGGGTACATGTTGGTCGTCGCGGTCTCGTGTCGTGGTGGGTCTTCCACGACTCTGACACAATGAACCCTCGTTCAACTAGAGTACCACTCAATGTACCCGCCCGCCGTAAGTCCCGGGGTCGTAGGGCGCATCCTCCTGGACGACGTCCTCCAAGGCATGGAGCCAACCCTCAACCTAAGGGAGCATCCTGTCAGCCCAGGAAGTCGTAGCAGGTACTCCCTTCCTAGTGTACCCATGGAAGACAAAACGGTTATTTCGTAGGTACGTAAGGCAAATGTTACGAAAGAAATAAAATGTGAACTTGCCCATGGACATTTGACGGCAACCGCTGCCCCCAGGGGACTGGGACCTCCTATTGTAGACCGAATTGGCGCATCACCTAGTGCACGTGGTACTCCTCTATGAAGACATCGTGTACCAAGCTCCTTTGCGTGTACCAGTACGTGTGGTCTCACATGCACAGGCTCAACAAGTCGCGGGGTGCGCGCGCGTACACCCTGTCGGGAGTGTACGGTGTTCAAATGACGCGATCATCCGTCAATTGATCGAACATCGCAACGTAGTCCGAGTAGGCCATGTGCGTAGTGATCGGAGTGAAGGTTACATGTGGAATAGAACAACAAAAACTTAACATAAGAAATAAAATTACATTACGAAAAAGAATAAATGTTTTAAAAACTTACCTGTTGGCGACACCACCATACCCATGGTCGGCCGGTCCACGTCATCGTCGGCGGCGTATATGGCGGCGGTGTAGGCTCTCAAGTCCAGCTGTAGTCGTTCGATCTGGAAACACTCGAAGGACCATAGATGAAGAAGCAGCGCCCATCCAGAGATGATGAAGCTATCCCAAACCCGATGGAACGCGTCGCACAGGGCATAGTATGGCGCACACAGCACCACCGGGGCCTAGGTATATGGCTGGATCGCCTCCACCTCCAAGTCCGCCAGCTCGTGGGCGTAGCGGATCATGTACTTGTCGACGCTGTCGCCTTGGGACCCTAAGAACATCACCCACCTGAACAACCACACTAAGTAGGCCTCGAAGTGCCTACTCAGCGTGTACTCGGGTGCATCTTCTGTTATACGCTTCGGTTGCAAGAACACAAAGACACATCACCAAGTTGCACAAAGCAATTGAAGAAAAAAGATAATGTTTATAAAAACTTACGTAGAACTGACATATCCACTTCATCGACGACCTGTGGGTACTGCTAAACTCCCTGTAGCCGATGTTGGCAACAACACCCTCTGGAACCTCGCGAGGATCTCCGTGCACCACGTGGGCGGGACGTCGTGCGCCGCCAGGGGCTAGCCAGCGCAAGGCAACCTAGTCAGGAAGGTCACATCCTAAAGCGTCGGCGCCATCTCCCTATACGGAAGATGGAACGTGTATGTCTCCGGCCTCCACCGGTCAACCAGTGCTGTCAGGAGGCACCAGTCGTACAAAAACCCTCAGCGCTGTCCTAGTCGTCCTCCCACGTCGTCTCCACCATTCTCGCTAGTGGAAGGAGATCTGTCGCTCTCAACTTGCGTCGAAAGGATTAAGAACATACGTGAGTCCACCCAAAGTAGTCACACTACAATTGAGTACACGAAGATCATAACTACACGTACCTCGGAACCCAACGTGGGTCCACCCTCCATGCCCTTATGGGCGTACGCAGCCGCAATGCGCCAAGCTCAATCACCGCCTCGCTCTCCTGGGAAGGATAGTACTGAGACGGCTACGGTGACTCGCATAAACGACCGGAACTGAAGCAATGTTTGTCGACCTTGGTCACTTCAATATGAGAGCTGTTCAGGTATTCAAGAACTCCAGTCCCAGGCTCCCAATTCTTAGATTTTTCATTTTTCTGAATGCATGCACACACAAACTAATCATCCATGGAGAAAACGGGCTATGGCAGTTATGATTATTGAAAATATTTTTTTTTTAGTTCTATAAAAATATTCTTAAAAAATGAAAAGCTACTTTCCTTGTTAACGGAATTCATTTGAACTTTAAATATTGCTATTCTTGCCTTTTCATATTACTTCACCTAGATATTTGAGATAATTTTGCACAACAGATTGCCTTTTCTGTAGTTCTTCTCCCATCAGTACTACTAGTCTACATTGGACAAGCTGCATATCTTCGCATCTACCCTGAACATGTTGCGGATACATTCTACAAATCAATCCCAGGTGAGAACCTGTGAGGATCAGCTAAGAAATGGCATGAGTTAGGCACTGAAATATTAACATTTAAAAGCGAACTCGTGATTTTTTGTCGGGTCCATTATATTGGCCAACATTTGTGGTGGCCGTGGCGCTGCTATAATTGCAAGCCAAGCTATGATATCCGCGCCTCTGCAATTATTGCTCAGTCCCAAATTCTAGGTTGCTTCCCACGAGTTCGTGTGACCCACACTTCAACAAAATTCCATAGACAAGTCTACATCCCAGAGATCAACTATGCATTAATGATTTTATGTGTAGCTGTTACGGCTATTTTCCAAACTACAGACAAGATCGGCAATGCATATGGTAAGAAAAGTCTCAACTCTAGAAACAAGTATACCACCCTTCCACCCCACGATATAAACAAAGGAACAAATAATTCATTACCTGGACATTCATTTCTGTTATGAGATTGAGATATTAGTGTGCTTCTTTTCTTTCTTCACAACCAGCTGTCTGTTACAGTTTCTCTTGGTTTTTCATAGAATTTTTTTATTATTTAATCCTTTTTTAATTTTTATTTAAAGTTAACATCTCGTGACTTTTATTTTCAATTCTGACCCTTTGGTTAGTTTACTGGTCAACCTTCTGACTCGTTGAATTTTTTTCCCTGATGATCTCTTCAGCATTGGAAAACTATGTTTGCTTTGTTATGCAGTCTGGTAGATGCAAATGACTAGTATTTTACTGGCAGGTAACTCACTAACTTATTTCACAGGAAGAGCAACAGTGTATGGCACGAAAAAGACTATTGGCATTTGAAAAGTGAATAAACATCTCTGTGACATATCCCTTGTCATCATGAGTGAAAATTTTAGTACTTTTTTCATGTAATCTAATTCTTTAAAGGGTCATTGTGTTTCCTTGCTGCGTGCAGATATAGCAGCTAATATATGTTCATATTTTTCTTCTTCTCTTTTTCTAACCTCTACTCCGCTTCAACCAAGTGATTGTCACAGCCCCGATTCTCGGAACTGTTAAACCCTTCGCAACCGCCCAGGATGTACAGTTGCGAAGCAAATAGTATCTCAAGCAAGCTTTCGATTGCAACAGAAACCAGACTTTTATTAAACAAGATTAAGGTTTAACAACCTGTTTTTGACCTGACACGGCATCCAAGCCCAAAATTAAATATAATAAAAGGCAAAAGAACATCAAACCACAGGTACGCTTGAGCGCAGTCGAGACCTAGTAACAGTAGTCGTTGCCTTCTTGGGGTTCACCAAAATCTTGTTCACAAAGATCTTCTTCTGTAGATGTTTTGCAAATTGCAAGAATGAGTACTACCACCGTACTCAACAAGCCGCATGGAAAATGCTAAATAATTACATGCATGGAGTTTCAATGGATGGTTAGGGTTTACCATATCTGGCATATGTGGATGCACTTTGCATTTAAATCAATTTGTAAAACAGTAAAACAATAATAAGTAATAGCACAGGGGTTTATCCACAACCTCGATTACCAACTTAACATCTCAAAATTCTACTGATGCCTCTGTACTGGAATCACCCATTGACACAGCTTCATTAACCGGAAGCACGGCGTATTCGAATACCTTTAATTATTCACTCTGCAGAGTTGCCCAACTTTACCCACAAGATATCTCATGCTCATACTGTCAGATCATAGACACGCAACACGTTAGCGTGCGACTGAGCTGAGATAACAAAGCCTTTCACCGCTCAACCTTTCTAGTCTCTACAAGAGGTCTTAATTCATACATTCGGGAGACCACCGGCCATTCGTGGAATTCGTACTCCGGCGATGGGCCCATCCGAGGCGGAAACGGCGAGTGACCATTTCGGCCATTCCGTCCCACACCAAGTTCATCGTCCTATCGAACAAGCAGCAGATGATACTTGTAGGTATTCAATCGGAAGAGCGATGTACTAAGCTAGGGAGTAATGACCACGCTTGTGGTTGGCGGATTCTATGTCTCATTACTTTGGCACAAGGTTCTTGTCCTTACTTGTCATCCAGTGAGGCGATGACCCAACACCAACTCGTGGCTGTCCACCTCCAGATCTCACTGATGACTCACTTTTAACCCGAGTCTATTGGGTTGTCCAACTTCCTGGATCCAACCCTCAACTCACCACCAAAACCATTGGCCTAGAGCCAATACTTGCTTTTGATTGATGAACACAGTTTTGGTGACAAAGCTACCTTGTATAGATAATATTTTATGTGGAATAACCTTGTCAAGGTGAATATGGCCTACAAAAGTTGGGTGGGCTTGTTTGTGGGGTATTTAGGATTTAACTAATTGTCATGTCATTCAAAAGTATTATTTTAACATTTAAAGTAATTGACACAAATACTGTAATGAAAGTAATAATACATAGATGAAATGTAGGTTCAAAATGATCAAAGGATGCGACTTGCCTGCTTGCACAAAGTCTTCTAAACCCTGGTCTTGTCCCGCGTCTTCTGGAGCTTGGTCGTTGAAATCGTGACCTAACGCGAAACAATACAATGAAACAAATTCAAATAAAGTCCGGCTCGACAAGGAATGAGCTGGGAACAACATGCAAGTAAATAAAACAAGAAAAGAAACACAAAGGAAGGTAGGTGGTGTAGTGGAGATTATTTGGTGTTTGGTTGATCTGTACGGATTTGAGATTCGGATTCAAGTACAACAAAAATATTGTAAATGGGTATAGAATCACAAAGAAAGGTGGTGCGTGGGATGCTGGAGATTTATCTGGCACTTGTTTGGTCTGAACGGAGTTGAGATTTGGATTCACGGGCTCGAAACGGTTAAATTTGACATATAATGTCAAATTAGGGTTTTGGGCTAAAAGGTGTCGGATATTGAATAGTACTTGTTTTTACTATTCATATACGACAATGGATCAGTGATTAATGGCTGAAATCAATGTTTCTGGTTTGAAGTGGACCGTAGATAGGGTTTACCGTTTTCGGACGAAAATGAATAGCACATATCCATTTCAGGTAATGAACGGTAATGAGTTTACTGTGCAATGGCTAGTTTTTAGGCTGATTTGAAAGAATAGACAGCGAAAGTGGTTTTCTGGGTTTGAGGCGATCAAATTTGACATGAAATGTCAAATTTGGATTTTGGGCGAAAATGGTGTCGGTCGATGAATAGTACTATTTTACTATTCGGTAATGGAAACTGGAGGTGATCAGTAATTTAGAATTACTGTCTTTAGCTGGAAAGAATAGGATCGGACTATTTTTGGATAATGAACATTAGATAGGGTTCTTGTTCATTTTCGAATTTGGAATAGTGTTTTGAATTTTTGGATGAGCGATGGCAGGACCTTTGGGCGATGAAGCAGTGTTTTCCATTTTTCGGGTGAACAGTGAAATTCGGATTGTGAACAGTAAGTAAACACACTGTGCAATGAATAGTGTTTGGGCTCAAAGTTTAAGCGATAAATGGGTGGCCCATTTCTTTGTGCGCCCACAACCTAATTTGGCTAGGCCTTTTAAGGCCCGCGCACAGCGGCTGGAGCCGCGCGGCTGAAAGGCCCGCGCGTTCGCCCAGCCGGCGGCGACGGCGATTTCGGCGGCGGTGGTGGTTGGCGGCGGAGGTGAGTGGTGCGGGGAGCACCACAGAGGTGAGGGGGTCCCATTTTGGGGATTTACACGGGTGATGGGGGTGCGGGAATGGAGTGGCGACGGAGGCGGCGCACGGCCGGAACAGAGGAGTGGCGCGGCGGAGCTCCGGCGACTCTTCGGCCAAGGTGAGTGGCTTTGAGCTTGATGAGCCACGAGGATGCCGAGGAGGCGGTGAGGTTTGGGGTGGTCCGAGGTGGCGGGCGTCGGTGGCCGTGAAGGAGGCGGCGGAGAAGTAGCGCCGGTGAAATTCCGCGGATTTGAGGTGGAGGGTGGGAAAAGGAGCGGAGGGGGAAGGTGGAGCTTACAGGGGACTCAATTCGGAGCTTGGTGGTGGAGGCGGCGAGTGGCGGGTCCTTGGAGAAGAAGAAACGATGGCGGCGCGATTCTCGAAATCCGCCGGCTCTGGAGGGTAAAGGTGAAGGGGAGTGCGGAGGAAAAAGGGCGGCGAAGGGTGCTCTTGGGGACCTCTTATAGGCGTTGAGCGGTGGGAGCATGGAATCTTGGCGCGATAGTGGTGGCGGCGGCGCGTGCGCTCGGGAGAGCGGGCGGCCCAGGAAAGGAGGTGGCGGGTGAGGTGGCGGCGGTGAAGGCGGTAGAAGACGCTGGAGGTAGTGCGGTTGGCGGTCGTCGGTCAAGAATGGCGCGCCGAGGGCACGAGGCGATGGCGGCCGTGAAGCGAGACGGAAGGAGAGAGGAGGAAGAAGGAGGAGGCGCCGGAAGAAAGCGCCAGATGAAGAAAACGGGAATTCCCAAAACGGAAGGCGGAAATTCGAAGGAAGTTTCCGAATTGGGAAAGATTTTGAATTCAAACGAAAAGCTTCAAAGAAATTTTGAAATCCGGAATTTTGGGTTATTTCAATCTACCCCCCTTAAAAAGAATCTCGACCCCGAGATTCACTCAAAGCCAGGGGACAGATTGGAAGATTACGCTGCATTTTCGATTCCTTGTTCCATGCTGTTCTTTCTGTTGTAAGATTCTCGGAAAGTAGCTTCCGGACAAAAACCAATACTGATCTTATATGAAAAACATACCGTCATCGACATTTGCAGTTTCTGCGGCTTCCCTGGTAGTGACATAATCAATTTTGCCCTGACTTGTTGGTTTCCCTTCTCCTGCGATTTGTTTTAATCTTCTTAACTGTTCTTTGGATCGCAGCAAACCTCCTTTGTTGATTTGTATTGGTTGTGTCCTCTTGATCCGTAATTGACTTTTCCTCGGAGCTTTGGCTGCTTCTTGCGGCATATGCTTCATTGGGCATTGAGACTTGTAATGGTCTGGTTGTCCGCAATGGAAACATGTTACTGATTTGTGTGGATATTGACTTTTTACTTTAGTCTTGGCTTCTTTCGATGGCATACTCCTCAAAGGGCACCGACCTTTGAAATGGCCTAGTTGTTCACAATGGTAGATTTAAGGGTCTTTGTGGACAATCTTTTGGTAGTGATTTTCTCCACAAGTGTAACACGAATGGTGGTGATCGATCCATATTGTATTGAGGTCTTGGAATTGGATTGATAATTGGTATTTGCTGAGATTGTACTGGCGATGTTGTCGTCATTCTTTTAGGTGCACTTGGTTGAGGTGTCATCTGTATTGCTCTTCTTTTCTCATGTCTTGTAATTCTATTCGACTTCTTACGATATTAGCGTTTATTCACCATAGTTGTGAGTCCTTGAAATTGTGGTGAAATATGATATTTCAGTGACTTCGTAATCCTTGAAAAATTTTTCCATCTTTTCTCTTGATGTCAACATCATTTGGGGCATATCGGGCCAAGTAGTTGAATTGATGTAGATATTCATCACGATATTTCCTCTTTGCTTGAGAGCGAAACTCTCGGCGTTTGGAGGCAAACACGCCGATGGGGCGTGTCCGTATGGAATGCATCTGGAATTCTTGCCATGGTATATCCCTTCCAAAGTGGAGTGTTTGGTAATTCATCCACCATGCCGCATGACTTGTCCACATGGCGATGGGAGGCGAAAGAGTCTTCTCTTGATCGTGCATTGGATAGTATCTAACTTTCTTTCCATATCTCTTATCCAATCATCCGCCGCTAGGGGTTACGGTGCAAGCTGTAAGGTTGGTGGCCTTTTTCAAAATCGCCCATCTTGATCTGTGGTAGTTCCTCCATTTAATGTTCGGGATGAGGTCTCGATGGTATTGGTGATCGGTAGCTATCCGCTCCGGAGTCTAGTGTGTTGCTCCATCATTACGATTTGATTTTGTTGACTTGATATCTGTTCCTTTCCATCATGACCATGACTTACGCCAAACTTGGTTGTCGTCCTGTGATTGACCTCATTGTTGTTGCTATTTCCGGACATCTTGGGAATGTATTTACTGCGGCGATTTTGACCAAATACGAGATAGGTGAGTAAGATCCGAATTAAGTTAAGTGGAGAAAGATTAAGGTAAGGTTGACGAAAAGAAGGAATTGAATTTTGACAAGGACGATATACAGATACTGATAGAAAAACAAATTATCAATAAATAACCTAGCTCAATTATTTATACAAGCTGTATATGTACTACTTAGAGCACATAATACAACTTGTGTTACAATCAAAAGATCGTCTACTTAAGGTTTACTCTATTTAACACTATTCTAGCGTATTCTAAACACTGCTTCTCCTATACTGCAACTTCTGGCGAAAGTTGAATTTAGATAAGAAAGAGATAAATCTTTTACAAAACAAATCAGGGTTTTGTAAATCTAAGTTTAGATAAGATAGCAATAGAAGGGAAAGACAGCAATAATACTTATATTTTTGTTTTCAGAAATTCTTTTATAACTTTTCAAACTAGGATTTTTGAAGGTCTTCACTTCCTAAGTCCTAAAACCAACTTAAGGTCTCAACTTACGGTCAAGCTATGCTCTGATACCACTTTGTCACAGCCCCGATTCTCGGGCTGTTAAACCCTTCGCAACCGCCGGGATATGCGATTCATGAAGCAAATAGTATCTCAAGCAAGCTTTCGATTGCAATGAAACAGGACTTTTATTAAACAAGATTAAGGTTTAACAACTGTTTTGACGACACGGCATCAAGCCCAAAATTAAATATAATAAAAGGCAAAGAACATCAAACCACAGTGCGCTTGAGCGCAATCGAGACCTAGTAACAGTAGTCATTGCCTTCTTGGGGTTCACCAAAATCTTGTTCACAAAGATCTTCTTCTGTAGATGTTTTGCAAATTGCAAGAATGAGTACTACCACCGTACTCAACAAGCCGCATGGAAAATGCTAAATAATTACATGCATGGAGTTTCAATGGATGGTTAGGGTTTACCATATCTGGCATATGTGGATGCACTTTGCATTTAAATCAATTTGTAAAACAGTAAAACAATAATAAGTAATAGCACAGGGGTTTATCCACAACCTCGATTACCAACTTAACATCTCAAAATTCTCACGATGCCTCATCTCGAATCACCCATTGACACGACTTCATTAGCAGGAAGCACGGCGTATTCGAATACCTTTAATTATTCACTCTGCAGAGTTGCCCAACTTTACCCACAAGATATCTCATGCTCATACTGTCAGATCATAGACACGCAACACGTTAGCGTGCGACTGAGCTGAGATAACAAAGCCTTTTCACTGCTCAACCTTTCTAGTCTCTACGGAGGTCTTAATTCATCTGACTCGGAGACCACCGGCCATTCGTGGAATTCGTACTCGACGCGCGATGGGCCCATCCGAGGCGGAAACCGAGTGACCATTTCGGCCATTCGAGTCCCACACCAAGTTCATCGTCCTGTCGAACAAGCAGCGGATGATACTTGTAGGTATTCAATCGGAAGAAGCGAGTGTACTAAGCTAGGGAGTAATGACCACGCTTGTGGTTGGCGGATTCTATATCGTTACTTTGGCACAAGGTTCTTGTCCTTACTTGTCATCGGTGAGGCGATGACCCAACACCAACTCGTGGCTGTCCACCTCCAGATCTCACTGATGACTCACTTTTAACCCGAGTCTATTGGGTTGTCCAACTTCCTGGATCCAACCCTCAACTCACCACCAAAACCATTGGCCTAGAGCCAATACTTGCTTTTGATTGATGAACACAGTTTTGGTGACAAAGCTACCTTGTATAGATAATATTTTATGTGGAATAACCTTGTCAAGGTGAATATGGCCTACAAAAGTTGGGTGGGCTTGTTTGTGGGGTATTTAGGATTTAACTAATTGTCATGTCATTCAAAAGTATTATTTTAACATTTAAAGTAATTGACACAAATACTGTAATGAAAGTAATAATACATAGATGAAATGTAGGTTCAAAATGATCAAAGGATGCGACTTGCCTGCTTGCACAAAGTCTTCTAAACCCTGGTCTTGTCCCGCGTCTTCTGGAGCTTGGTCGTTGAAATCGTGACCTAACGCGAAACAATACAATGAAACAAATTCAAATAAAGTCCGGCTCGACAAGGAATGAGCTGGGAACAACATGCAAGTAAATAAAACAAGAAAAGAAACACAAAGGAAGGTAGGTGGTGTAGTGGAGATTATTTGGTGTTTGGTTGATGCATGCGGATTTGAGATTGATTCAAGTACAACAAAAATATTGTAAATGGGTATAGAATCACAAAGAAAGGTGGTGCGTGGGATGCTGGAGATTTATCTCGCACTTGTTTGGTCTGAACGGAGTTGAGATTTGGATTCACGGGCTCGAAACGGTTAAATTTGACATATAATGTCAAATTAGGGTTTTGGGCTAAAAGGTGTCGGATATTGAATAGTACTTGTTTTTACTATTCATATACGACAATGGATCAGTGATTAATGGCTGAAATCAATGTTTCTGGTTTGAAGTGGACCGTAGATAGGGTTTACTGTTTTGGACGAAAATGAATAGCACATATCCATTTGGGTAATGAGCGGTAATGAGTTTCTTGTGCAATGGCTAGTTTTAGGTGATTTGAAAGAATAGACAATGAAAGTGGTTTTACAGGTTTGAGGCGATCAAATTTGACATGAAATGTCAAATTTGGATTTTGGGCGAAAATGGTGTCGGTCGATGAATAGTACTATTTTACTATTCGGTAATGGAAACTGGAGGTGATCAGTAATTTAGAATTACTGTCTTTAGCTGGAAAGAATAGGATCAGACTATTTTTCGGATAATGAACATTAGATAGGGTTCACTGTTCATTTTCTGAATTTGGAATAGTGTTTTGAATTTTTGGATGAGCGATGCGGGACCTTTGGGCGGTGAGCAGTGTTTTCCATTTTTCGGGTGAACAGTGAAATTCGGATTGTGAACAGTAAGTAAACACACTGTGCAATGAATAGTGTTTGGGCTCAAAGTTTAAGCGATAAATGGCGGCCCATTTCTTTGTCATGCGCCCACTGACCTAATTTGGCTAGGCCTTTTAAGGCCCGCGACGGTGTGTTGGAGCAGCTTGTGGTGAAAGGCAGCAGCGCGTTCGCCAGCCGCGGCGGCAGCGATTCGGCGGCGGTGGTGGTTGGCGGCGGAGGTGAGTGGTGCGGGAGCACCACAGAGGTGAGGTCCCATTTGGGGATTTACGGGTGATGGGGTGCGGGAATGGAGTGGCGGCGGAGGCGCGCGGCGAGCAGAGGAGTGGCGCGGCGGAGCTCCGCGACTCTTCGGCCAAGGTGAGTGGCTTTGAGCTTGGTGAGCCACGGGGATGCGAGGCGTCGGTGAGGTTTGGGGTGGTCCGAGGTGGCGGGCGTCGGTGGCCGTGAAGGAGGCGGCGGGAGATGGCGCGGTGAAATTCGCGGTTGAGGTGGAGGGTGGGAAAAGGAGCGGAGGAAGGTGGAGCTTACGGGGACTCAATTCGGAGCTTGGTGGTGGAGGCGCGGTGGCGGCGGGTCCCTTGGAGAAGAAAACGATGGCGGCGCGATTCTCAAATCCGCCGGCTCTGGAGGTAAAGGTGAAGGGAGTGCGGAGGAAAAAGGGCGGCGAAGGGTGCTCTTGGGGACCTCTTATAGGGCGTTGAGGCGGTGGGAGCATGGAATCTTTGGCGGCGATAGTGGTGGCGGCGGCGCGTGCGCTCGGGAGAAGCGGGCGGCGCCGGGAAAGGAGGTGGCGGGTGAGGTGGCGGCGGTGAAAGCGGTAGAAGACGCTGGAGGTAGTCTTGGCTGGCGGTCGTCGGTCCAGAATGGCGCGCCGAGGCACGAGGCGATGGCGGCGCCGTGAAGCGAGCGGAAGGAGGAGAGGAGGAAGAAGGAGGAGGCGCCGGGAAGAAAGCGCCTTGATGAAGAAAGCGGGAATTCCCAAAGCGGAAGGCGGAAATTCGAAGGAAGTTTCCGAATTGGGAAAGATTTTGAATTCAAACGAAAAGCTTCAAAGAAATTTTGAAATCCGGAATTTTGGGTTATTTCAGTGATAGTGTTTGTCCTCTTGAAGATTTGTCCAATAGCTTTTGTCCTCTTGAAGATTTGTCCAATAGCTTAGTTTTTTTTTTTTTTTAAATGTTGTGTGAAAGCTAGCGAGCCTGACTTACCACCTGGTACAATTTCTATCTGTATACTTAGATGCATAGATGTGTTCTGGTGCATAATAATGCTTTGTTGACAAGAATCCGCCGAACTTTGCTGAAGTTCAGAGTTCTGACTCGTTTCGGATGAGCTACAGTAAACTGAAGACCGAATTTTCAGAGAAGACAGAGACACAGGGCAATTGTGCTCCTCAACATCTCATCGCAGCTTTTCTGTTTTTCTTCTTTTATTCATAGCTGATTACAAGCAATTAGTTACATGCAAGTAACGGCCCGGTTAACTCTCATGACTGGCACTAAGCGCTGACTGCCACTAAATGCTGCTAGCTACCAGAGCCAACTACATGCAAAAATGCTTTCCTACTTCTATGGTGAAGCACGCAGAAACAAAATAAACAACAGAAAGCATTATGGTGTAGCGAGAGTTATCAACATTTGTATGTCATTCTTTTGTATAATTCTAGCTGGATCCTCTTATTCATTGTGATCGTATTTTGACATGTGTAAACCTCTTGTAAGTGTTATTACTTTATGAAAGTGAAATACAGTATTCAATTTTGTTACGTAGTTATTCCTTTTACAGTTGTAGTTTGTGAGCCCCCTTGTCCAAGACATAGGAAAAGAATTCATATAGTTAATGAGGCCATTTACCCTATTTAAGCTTCTGATAGCTTAGCTTGAATGTGTTAGTCGGTAAACCTCAGCTTTACCAGTTTTTGCCATCGTACACTGGAACATAGTAGCTTTTGTAGATGATTTATGGAGTGAATGCAATTGATTTAATCATTCTGTTTTTATTGCAAGTGCCCTGATGTATCTATACCGTCATCCTGATATATGGTATGATTATGCTATGTGGCAATCATCCCAGGCAGCCGCCGCTCCCACAGTAATCTCAACTCTATCACCGTCTGTTAAATCATGTAAACAGAAGGGTTCTTATTGTAAAGTGACTGCTAATGTAGTGGAGAGATTATGGCCTCACCCAGGTGATAAGCCACTCCATCTAGCCACTCCATCAAAAGCAAGACTGCCGAGGAGGACGACGACCATGGAGAGCTTGCAATGGATCTTCTCAGCCGGGGCCGGCTTCGTCGAAGCGACCAAGCTGAACGAAGACCTGTCTCGCCTCCGGACCAGCTTGCCCAGGGCTCGCCTCCTCATCGATCGCGCCGAGTGGGGAAGGTTCAAGAAGGAGGAGCTGGCGGCGCTACTCTCGCAGCTCAAGGACACCACCTACGACGCCGAGGACCTTCTCCGCGAGTTCCATGACCAGGAGCTGCGACACAAGATAGAGGACGCTGACCGGAGTAGGGCAGGTCAACTCCTATCTTCCTCTCTTAATCTTGCCAGAAATTTATTCCACGGCAGCAAAACAAGAGTACAGGAGACCCAAAGTAAGCTCGACAAGGTTGTGGCTGAGATAGAGGGAACGCTCAATCTTATGGGTCTTAATGTTGAGCCGGTGCAGCTTATGCCAGAGACAAGTTCAGTCATCGGAGAGCAAGTGTTGTTTGGGCGTGACAAAGAACTAGATCGGGTGATTGAGATGCTGGGTGTAACGATTGGGCGTGACAAAGAACTAGATCAGGTGATCAAGCTCTTGGGTGTGCCACTCGCCAGGGGTAGTGGATCTGCATCGGCTACTGGAAAGAGAGCAGCGGTAGGTGCTGGCAACGCATCTAGATCCAGAGTTAAGCGACTAAAAGGCGAGAGCAGCAGGGCCGGGGCCGGACCCTCTGCTGATGTGCTGGCGATTGTTGGAATTGGTGGGGTGGGGAAGACTACCCTTGCTCAGTTCATATACAATGATGCAAGGGTGGAAGAACACTTTGGTCTGAGGATGTGGGTCTGCGTTTCAGACCTCTTCGACATCAAAAGGATAACTAGACAGATTATGGAATGCACCCCTTGCGAAACATCCGATACTAAGGAGAGTTTGAATGCTCTTCAGGAGCAGCTGAGGAAACAGCTGGAAAAGAAAAAAATTCTTCTCGTGCTGGATGATGTATGGGAAATTTCCAATCAGGAATGGCAGAGCTTCTCAGCGCCATTGATGTATGGACTTGAAGGCAGCATGATCTTAGTGACCACTAGATTACCAAAGATTGCTGAACTGGTTGCACCCCCCACTCAACATGTACAGCTAGAAGGCCTTCCTGCTGATAAATTCTGGGACTTCTTCCGGAGATGTGCATTTGGTAATAGATCTGCAGAATCATACCCTCGGTTGGAAGCCATTGGTCAGATAATTGCTGGTAAATTGTGTAGGTCTCCACTGGCTGCAAAAACTTTAGGACGTTTGTTGAATTTGGAACTGACGGAGGTTCATTGGACGAGAATCCAGAACAGTGAATTGTGGGAGCTACAACATGAGGAGAATGAGATATTACCGGCCCTTCACCTGAGCTACTTGTATCTCCCACCACACCTTAAGAGATGCTTTGCATTTTGTTCTATGTTTCCGAAAGATTATAGCTTTGAAAGAGATGAGATTGTTGACATTTGGGTGTCACAGGGCTTTGTTGCACCAGGAGGGAGCATGCGCCTTGAAGATACGGGGAGTAGATACTTGGATGATTTGAGAAGCAGGTTCCTTTTTCAAGCTGATCCCAAGTTGTCTAAAAGATATGTGATGCATGACTTGATCCATGACACGGCACAATATGTTTCAGTGAACGAGTGCTTCTTGATGAAGGGGGGGAGGGAAATGCCAGATAGTACAGTTCGCCATATGTCAATCGAGGTGGATAATGAAGCACTGATCAGAAGAATGGCAGGCCTTCATCATTTGAATAAATTGAACTCAATTAGGTTTGGAAGAAGATTTGCGGTTCAAATTTCATGGTTCAATCAGCTCTCCAACATCCTCTTTTTGAGTCTAAAAGGTTGCAAGCTGGCAAAACTCCCTGAGAGCATTTGTGAGTTGAATAGTCTTCGTTATCTGGATATATCTGGAAGCCGTGTACAAGAATTACCTGAGAAATTCTGGCGCCTTTACAGCCTACAAGTTTTTGATGCCAGTCGTTCGGGTCTGCAAACAATTCACGCAGACATAAGAAATCTGATCAACTTGCGTCGTCTAGCACTGCCAGTGAAAGCCTCTCAGAAGTTACCAATGATAAGTGGGCTTGGAAATCTGTCTTCCCTACGCAACTTGAGATGTTTTGAGGTTGGAAATGAGAATGGGCGGGGAATTGGTGAGTTGAAGGGCATGAATCAGCTCAGTGGGACGCTATCTATCAAATGTATTTCTAGAGTTCAGAGTAGGGCAGAAGCTGCCGAGGCTACACTTGTTGACAAGCAATACCTTGAGGATTTAACTCTACATTGGCGAATGGGAGGCTGTGCAGAAAGGGTGAGTGCCGAGAACGAAGTACTTGAGGCATTGCGTCCTCCTTCAAGAATAGAACGTCTTAAAGTCCAAGGCTTTGGGGGTGATATTTCTGCAAGTTGGTTAAAGCCAGAAAACCTACCTACTATAAGAAGTCTGGAACTTTCTAATTGTCGCTGCTTGATAAGTTTATCAATCCCCTTTCCTTCCCTCGAACTATTGGTGCTAGACACGGTAGGGATTGAAGCGCTCACAACATTTGCTGACGGTATGCCAGCTGATTTAACTGGTGATGAGCATGCAAGCAGCAGCAGTAACAGTGGCATTGCACGTCTTCCCCTCACACGCCTCACTACTATGCGCATAACCTATTGTAAAAAGCTGACAAATCTTGACCAATGCTTGTCCCCGGAATATCTGCCATCTATCAAGTCGATAGATCTTGCCTATTGCTCGAGAATATCATCACTACCTGTCCACAATTTTGTGGGATTCTCTTGCCTCAAAGACCTGAAAATCCATCATTGCCGGCTTTTGGTTTGCCCAAGGAAAATGGTTTTGCCCCCCTCGCTCCAACGACTCTATATCTGCAATAGCGGTGAGCTTGACAAGTCATTTCCAGGCTGCTTAGAGAACCTCGGCTCTCTCACCCTTCTGTATTTGGAGTCCTGTAGAAATGTGGATTCCATTCCATTGAGCTCAGACACAAACAAGCTCCAATGCCTGGTTCTCCATAAGTGCTCGGAGCTATCAAGCATCGAAGGACCGCATGCTCTTTCATACATACAGTATGTCCACATAACGTACTGCCCTAAGCTCACAGAAGTACAACAGCCATTCGAAAAGAAGGGACTGAAGCCGGAGGAGGAGAAGGAAGCATTCAAATTTATGTTTTTTGCGTGACGAACAGACATTTCTTTAATTAAAAAATAGAAAATGTATTAAGTGTAAAGGGCTGATTATAGAGAAAAAAAAAGAGAAGGAAAAAAGGGGGAACTGGGCTGGTCCAAGGCCTAAGCCGTATTAGACTCGGAAAACTAAAGCCTAGGGATTGCTTTTTAAGGGAAAGGGGGGTAGTGGGCTGGGCTCAGTGACCCACACTTCAACAAAATTCCATGGACAAGGCCGGCGTTCTCATCTCCAGTATCTCTGAATTATGTCCATATAATTCAGAGATACTGGAGATACTGGAGACCAAGGCCTGCCGATGCCTGTCCGATGGACCTGAAGACCATCGTCATCAGCTACACGTATCTACAATTGAATTTCCTTTGGATGTAGGGGGGGGGGGTGGTTGTGTAAACTCTTAACTTGTTCTTCCGCGCGAGGAACAGTTAGATTTCTTGTATCGGTCTCCTGCTCTGTTGTACCTTAGTAACGCCCGTTTTCGTTCTTGCACTCTCGTCCTCACCCAGCTCCTCCCCCTCCCCTACCTTCTTCCTCCCCGTGCACCATGCCGCTCCCGGGCGCCCCCGCTGCAGCACCCTATGCACCCCAGCCGCTCCTTCTCCCCCCACCCTCGTGTACCGCATTGCGTCGCCCCCTTGACCGAAGTCGTCCTCGCCGCGCCCTCGTTTGCCCGGTCCAAGCGCCGCGCTCGTGCCTTGGCGTCCGCAAAACGCCGCCGCACCTGTTTGCCTGGTCCGAGCCATGCATCTGCGCCCCAAAGTCTCCTCCTCATACCGTCGCTGCCCCCACACCCATCCTCGGTCAGCCCGAGCCATGCGCAGCTCACGCGCGCCTGCACCTGCTCACCCGCACGCTTACCCGAGCCCCCCGAACGGCTCCTTCCCTTCCCCGACGCCCTTAAAAGGATCCTTGGTGCCCATGGATCTCGTCCCCCCTCCCTTCTTCCCCAAGCAGAGAAAACCGAGGAAGAAGAAGCAAAAGGAAGAAGAAAAACGAGGAAGAACTTACCTTAGCCGCCGCCGCCGCTTGGCCACACCTCCAGTGGCGCCGCCACCACTGCCCTTCACCGCCCCACCGCCGGTCGAGACCATCGCCGCGCTCCCGGGCTCCTTCCTCCCAGTGCGCCGTCGCCGCCTCCATTCCTCCCTTTTGCTTTGGCCCGAGCGCGCCGATTTTAGGCGCGCCCACCTTCCGTGGTGCGCCCCGCGCCATGCACCGGTTTCGGCCCGAGTCGTGGGCTGGGCCAAAACATGCGCCGTGGGCCGCCGCTGTTTTCTTTTTTCTTGCCTTTTCTTTTTCTTTTCTGTTTTATTTCAAAAGAGACTCCCAAAATTCATAATCTCCCTCGTCGTAACCCCTAAAATTGTGAAACTTGTTTCTAAAAATTTGTAAAATCAAGATCTTGCTTTTGGCACTGATCTTGTTTAATTTGGAGTTCATTTGTATTTATTTGTTGTGTTTTCTTGTCGTGTCTTTTTCCGGTACGTTCGTTCGAAAAGGATTCGAAGACGCGGACGATCTCCAAGTTCATCAAGAACAAGACTACCAAGACCCTCTTGCCTATAACCCAGACGAGTCAACACTTTGATCATATTGAGTCTACATTTTATGCAAAATATATTATTTTAAAATAGCAAATTGCATGCGTTACTTCTTTAAGCAAATGTATGTTAAAGCTTAAGGTAGTTAAATACTCATTTGATGATTAATTAATTATTATGTCATCCTTGACAACTTGAATATCTTAACCATTGTCACCCTAGTAACTATGTGGTAATACTAGTTATAGGTCGTACTTAAGCGACATGCTAGTCTTGCTTAAGTACCGGGACATTAAAAATATCTCAATCATCATCTTTTCAAACATAAAAATGGTTTGGGCAGTCATTGGTGGTCTATGACTGAGAAAAATATGGTAATTTGGTTTTACTCCTAAAAAACCCTAATAACCTGCTTTTATCACATCTCGACGGATGGTAAGGTGGTGGGTGCTAACGTAGCACGAGAACGGTAGGTATGTGGTATGAACCGCCCGGATGGATTAAGGACTTAATCTTGTCACGACCTCTCGTGTAAAACAAGTACAACCACAAGTTTGCAAAAATTGCGTTTTGGCTTAGTAAATTTATCAAATCCTGAAAGTCATCTCACTGGAGGGATAAAGGGGCACAAGCTCTGGGTATGTCGGGTTTGATGGGACACCGAGTCAAAGGTGAAGTTTGCCAGTCGCTGAGGTGGACATCCCGCGCAACGTATGGGCGTAACCCCATATGGATGAGGTGATGGAAAGGACGAGGTAGTTGAAAAGTTATTGTGACAACATCTCGACTACACGACTACGGAATCGTGTAGGGCAACGAGTTAATTGTCTTTTGTGGGTAAAGTGTACAATATCTGCTGAGTTATAAACTGTTTAAACAGTCGTGCCTACGGTCAAAGGCGGACATGGGAACTTAACTTGAGATAATTCTATTTCAAAAATCTTTGTGGGTGGTATAAAAATTGTGGCGGGCTCACCTAGCCCTGAGATTGGATTTTGTCTGAGTTTTCAGACTCAGTGATGTTAATAATGGGGTTAGCCTCAGTCAAATAAGCATCAGGTAGAGTTTCCGATGGATGGCACCTTTACTTATACAAATATTGCACAATTACTCTCTTTAACAAAATATAATTTGTTAAAATGTTAAGTAATAGGATTTTATAATTATGATAGTTGAAAACATTGTATTAGCAAATAAAAGAACTGAGCCATTCTTGTTAAGCCTTGCATGTATATTATTGCATTGTGTGTTGGCTCGTGAGCACAGAAGTTGTGCTCATCCTCGCTCTCTCCCCCAAAGCCGTCAGAGGCCGCAGATGAAGGAGATTATGCGTACTACGAGGATTCAGAAATCGATGAGCAAGGAAATAATAAAGAGTAGTCTAGTTCTGTAGTCTAAGTCTCGCCCCAGTCTAAGTGGACTTGTTCGGTACTTGCGTATAACCGATATTCTCCAGTCCATGGTTAATATCAGCCGTACACAGGTCACCTTAGTCGCTTGCCTGTGGAGAGATGAGCTCTACCCCTTTTTGCTTCCGCTACCGCTTTCGCATCTTTTGTAATGTAAGCATTTAGCCTGATCGGCTCTTCTGTAAAACTCGACCTGACGTGATCTATGTCACTTTAAGGGTTGTAATAAATCTGAATGCTTTAGTTCACGTTTTGTATGAATGATTTAGCAATATGGCTGTGAGTGCTATCTACTGATCTAGAGAATAACACAATATTTTTACAGAGGATTTGGATTAAGGAAATCCAGGTCCGACACCCTATTACCATTTGCGTGTATGTTTCTTCAGGATTTATATGCGCATATGATAGCACTGACTCTTCCTTAAGCAATGCATGCGTTATCTTTTCTTCTTCTTTTTTGAAACAATGCCTATGCATTCTTCGTAATAACTGATTCGAGTACATGTAATGTAATGACGTGTTGCTGGCTTGCTGCAGTCTAGCTGTTCAATTGCTACAAAAACGGGGTACAAGGACCTCAGTTACGATGGGAAATAATCTTTGGAGTCCGGCTATTTGTTCTTGTGTACTCTAGTGGTTTTATCAATCCATGTGGACAGTTTGGGCGCATTGTCGCATCTCTAATTTTCTATGATGAGTTGGTCCCACCTTCAGCGACTGCCGTGGTGAGTTAGTGGTGATGCTACTCCATCTGTTACCTGATTGGTTTATGAAACTTTGGTTTTGCTCCTGCCGTATTACGAACCATCATCACTGCAGTTTTTATGGTTTGTTTGACGTGCAGGATCTGAGATTGCAAACTAGGTACTAGATGGCTACAGGCTGCTTCTGTCAGTGTTTTTTTTTGACGTGAGAAGGTAGAGAAAATCCTCTACCTTATGTCCATTATATTTCAATGGAGGTCAAACAAGAGTTACAAAAAGAGCGAAAGTGAAGAAAAAAAAAGTGGTAACGAAAAGTTACAACAAGAGTTGGCTCCACTGACGAACACCATCTTGAAACTTTGGTTTCATTCGGTGTAACCAAATATTGATCAAACTATGTATCTGGTGGTGCAACAATGTCGCATTATGATCAACATGCCGAAAGACCCTGTCATTTCTCGTCATCCAAAGTGTATGCGCGCAGGCTGCGAAGCAGATCGGCCAAATTTTGCAAAAACCTTCATCCCCTACTCTTGTCATTTCCAGGAAATGTAATATATTCTGAGACGAGTTGGCTTCCCTTGTGAGATGTAATGTTCTCCAAAGATTGTCAGCAGGCTTGCAACGCAGAATAATGTGATCAACCGTCTCTATCGCAGGGCAGATATCACAAAAAGGGTCATGAGTCCAATGTTTAACTGACATGTTGTCTCTGGTGTTTAAACGTCCTCTGAAAGCGAGCCATAGGAAGATTCTATAGCTGTGAGGTATAGATCGAATCCAAGTGTAGTCCATTGCTGGCCAATTTAGACCATGAAAAGATAGGGTTCTGTAGAATGGCGATGTAGTTGGGGTGGTCATAATAGAGTTTGATAACCTCTGATCCTGAGAATCCAATTGTAGCTGTTGGGTAGATAAAAAATCTCTCAGGATCAGGAATTCTGAGGTAGCCTGTTGTGAGAGAATCGGCCATAGAGAGATCACCCAATTGTTATCCCTATACTGGGATCTGACGGTGCAGTTTGGGTGAGTTGCGAAAGTAAAAAGGGTTGGAAGGCTGAGTTGAAATCTCCCCATAGACGTCCATTTATCCTTCCAAAACAAGGAATTTGCTCCATTGCCAATAATCACCTCTGTCAACTGTATTGTCACCTGTAGTACTGTCGATATTGTTCTTCAAATAGCGGTGTCTCTCTGTCGAGGGTGCATCTGAATTTCATTCTGAATGTACTGCGTCCTTATCCAATGGAAACAAGGATCTGTATAATTGGACAAAAGTTTTGCCGCAATTTTCATGAGTAAGGCTTGGTTATGTAGTTTCAGGTTTCTGAGTCCAAGCCCCACCTATTCTTTTGGTAAAGTGACAGTCGTCCATGCCACAAGACAGTGACCCCCCTTCAGTTCTTTGTTTCCACGCCAGAGGAAAGCTCTCCGAATTTTATCCACTGCATCAATACTGCGGTCTGGCCATTTGATGCAACTCATGTAGTATGTTGGTATGGTTGATAACACTGCATTAATCATCGTCACTCTCCCACCCCACGATAGAAGATCTGGGATCCAGCCAGCCAGTTTTCTGTCGACTTTATCAATGATCGGTTGTAGAAGACTGTGAGGAATCTTACTCGTGTTGAGAGGTAGGCCAAGATAGTTACAAGGCAAATGGCTGATAGGGCATTGTAGGGTGTTAGCTGCCGAAATGGCGTCCTCATTTGACATATGAATTGGTATTAACGTGCTCTTATTATAATTGATCCTCAGACCTGAGAAGCAAGCGAAAGTGTCTAGTAACTCCTTTAAAACCGTTACTTGCTGAATAGTTCCTTTTAGCAAAATGAGAGTGTCATCCACATACTGAAGGACTGGCAGACATTCTTGAACATCTAGCGGATGTGAAATTCTACCATCGGTCCCAGCCTGTTTGAGTAATCTTTGTAGAACATCAGCAACTAGAATGAAGAGATAAGGGGAGAGGGGATCTCCCTGACGCACACCACGCTTATATTGAATTTGGTCGCCTATTGCTCCATTAATTAGGATGTGTGCTTTGCTGGTAGATAGGATACTGTATATCCATTTCGACCATTTACTACCAAAACCTCTATGTTGTAAGATGTATAAGAGGCATTCCCAATTGATCATGTCAAAGGCCTTGTGGAAGTCTAGCTTGAGAACAATCATAGGTTTTTTTTCTTTTCAATGCACATTGCACTAATTCTGATGCCAGTAGGAAATTTTCTGTGATAGATCTTTTAGCAATGAAGCCAGACTGCATTTGATCAATGAGATCTGGGATTTTGCGTTGTAGTCTTAAAGCCAGAACTTTGCAGATCAGCTTCGGAATACAATGTAAAAGAGATATTGGTCTGAAATCCTTAATGTCTGTTAGCATCTCAATCTTTGGTATCAGAGTAATATAAGATATGTTAACTCCTGACATATCAAGGTTGGTTGACTGGAAATCTTCAAAAAGCTTTAGCAGATCAGGTTTCAGAGTATCAATGAATATCTTAAAGAATTCGTTGGTAAATCCATCCGGTCCCGGGCTTCTATTATTCGGGGAGAGCCTCACTGTTTCAAGAATTTCTGTCCAGGTGAAGTCTGCTGACAAGGAGTGAAGATTCTGCACCTCCGGATAAAGCGCAGAGATGTCAATAAAGGGGGTCCAGACAGATGTACGGGTCCAGACAGATGTCGTACTGTATATACCTCTAAAGTGTTCAGTGGCTATGCTAACTTTGAAGATCTGTCATAGTGCTCAATCCCGTTCTCAATTAGAACCTTTATATTATTTTTTCGTTTATTGATTGTTGAAGCAACGTGGAAGAAACATGTGTTCTCATCTCCGAGTTTGCACCATTTGATTTTTTGCTCGCTGTCTCCATTTTAAAGCTGAAAGATTCATTATCTTTTGAATATTGTCTCGAATCCTTCCCCTAAATATGTACTCAATGGCTGTCAGCGGTCTCCATTCCTCTATGTTGTCAAGGTATTCTGCAGTATGCTTATTGTTACCTAGCAAGGTTGGGAAGCTCTGTTTCGATTTGTGCCATGCTCTAATCTTTGCACGAAGTCTTCTTAATTTTAGGTTGACAACCGATACACTAGATAAACTTCTGGTACCTCTCGTCCAGTTGTGAGTTACCAAATCCCGAAAAACAGGCGAGGATAACCAGTAATTTTCAAACCTGAAGAGTTTCGATGGAGGGAAGCTTGAATTCAATACTGCTAAAATAGGGCTATGGTCTGAAATAAAATTCACCTCTGCTTTTGCTGAAATATCCTGAAACATCTGACTCCATTCAGTGTCAATCAGAATTCTATCTAATTTAATTAGAGTTGGATTCCTTCTCCTATTGGACCAGGTGTATTTCTTGTTAGAGATGTCTATGTCAACGAGACTCTGGTCACAGATCCAATCATTAAAGAGTATCATACCATTCCAATTTAAGAGATCATTGTTCTTTTCATGAGCAAACCGGTAGATGTTAAAGTCCCCTATAATCATCCATGGTCCTGATATAAGTGAACGGAGGCTGGATAAGGAATTAAAGAATGGCTGTCTTGCATGGTCATCAAAGGGAGCATAGATATTTGTGATGTTAAAACTCCTATTGTCCAGACAGGAGAGGAAGTTAACAGAGAGGAAGGAAGTATCTTGTTTTAGCAGGAAAGCTTCCAGTTTTGAATCACACCATCCGTAAGGATACCACCCGACGTTTGAATAGAAGGCTGGTAGTGGAAAGATCTCAAGTAAGCTGGCAAAAAACTTTGTGCTTTGAAGTGATCAATGCTATCTAATTTTGTTTCCTGAAGACAAAGAATGTCCGGCTTCAGCGAGGAAATTGACGGAAACACCAAGGCTGCTTTGGAGGTGTCACCCAGTCCACGTAAATTCCAGGATAGAATCTCCATTGAGAATGACAGAGAGTCCTCCGAAAGTGCACAAGAAACCCATTCGAAACAACGTTCAAGCAATAGATTTCTCCAAAAGTGTCAGTGTTTGGAAGTCAGGCAGGGACATGCGCGCAACCTGTTCGGCTGTGGATTTTGCGCTGCCTCTATATGATCTGCACAAGCTGGGACAGCGCGAAAATATGGTGCGGTGAGTTGGTTTTCACGCCACTCCATCTGTTTTCGTTTGCTTTTGAAGCCCCAATCTTGCTCTAGTTGTTTATGAACCTTTTCAATTCTCTCTATATATGTATACGCTTAAAATAAAGCTTCTTGTTTTAAGATTAGACAACCAGAGGATGCATCTTGCGCATTTTTTTGACCTAACCTTGGGGTTAAGAATAAATACTCCCTATAGTTTACTTCATCTATGCTGCTGTAGTGCACACTTCCCACCACAGCATCTCCTTTCTCTCACGTTGACTCTCATCAGAATACAAGGTCCAGAGGAGCCAAGAACCACGACGATGATGGAGACCGCGCAATGGATCATCTCAGCCGGGGCCAGCGCGTTCGAAGCGGTCCAGCTGAACGACGAGCTGTCTCGCCTCCGGGCCAGCTTGCCCAAGGCTCGCCTCTTCATCGATCGCGCTGAGTGGGGCAGGTTCAAGAACGAGGAGCTGGCGAAGCTGCTCAAGCGTCTCAAGGACGCCACCTACGACGCCGACGACCTTCTCCGCGAGTTCCATGACCGGGAGCTGCGACACAAGATAGAGGACGCCGACCGAGGCAGGGCAGGTCAACTCATCGCTTCCTCTCTCAATGTCGCAACAAGTTTGATCCTCGGCAGAAAAACAAGGGTAAAGGAGACCCAGTGTAAGCTCGACAAAGCTGTGGCCGATATAGAGGGAGTACTCAGTTTATTGGGCCGGACAATGTTGTGGCTGAGATAGAGAGAATGTTCAATCATATGGGTCTTAAAGTTGAGCCGGTGCAGGAGCAGCTTATGCCAGAGACAAGTTCAGTCATCGGAGAGCAAGTATTGTTTGGGCGTGACAGAGAACTAGATCGGGTGATTGAGATGCTGGGTGCGACGATTGGACGTGACAGCGAACTAGATCAGGCGATCAATCTCTTGGGCGTGCCACTCCCCAGGGGTGGTAGATCTGCATCGGCTACTGGAAAGAGAGCAGCGCTAGGTGCTGGCAACGCATCTAGATCCAGAGTTAAGCGACTAAAAGGCGAGAGCAGCAGGGCCGGGGCCGGACCCTCTGCTGATGTGCTGGCGATTGTTGGAATTGGTGGGGTGGGGAAGACTACCCTTGCTCAGTTCATATACAATGATGCAAGGGTGGAAGAACACTTTGGTCTGAGGATGTGGGTCTGCGTTTCAGACCTCTTCGACATCAAAAGGATAACTAGACAGATTATGGAATGCACCCCTTGCGAAACATCCGATACTAAGGAGAGTTTGAATGCTCTTCAGGAGCAGCTGAGGAAACAGCTGGAAAAGAAAAAAATTCTTCTCGTGCTGGATGATGTATGGGAAATTTCCAATCAGGAATGGCAGAGCTTCTCAGCGCCATTGATGTATGGACTTGAAGGCAGCATGATCTTAGTGACCACTAGATTACCAAAGATTGCTGAACTGGTTGCACCCCCCACTCAACATGTACAGCTAGAAGGCCTTCGTGCTGATAAATTCTGGGACTTCTTCCGGAGATGTGCATTTGGTAATAGATCTGCAGAATCATACCCTCGGTTGGAAGCTATTGGCCGGAGAATTGCTGGTAGATTGTGTGGGTCTCCACTGGCTGCACAAACTCTAGGACGTTTGTTGAATTTGGAACTGACGGAGGGTCATTGGAGGGGAATCGAGAAGAGTGAATTGTGGCAGCTACCACATGAGGAGAATGAGATATTACCGGCCCTTCAACTGAGTTACTTGTATCTCCCACCACACCTTAAGAGATGCTTTGCATTTTGTTCTGTGTTTCCGAAAGATTATAGCTTTGAAAGAGATGAGATAGTTGACATTTGGGTGTCACAGGACTTTGTTGCACCAGGACAGAGCATGCGCCTTGAAGATACGGGGAGTAGATATTTGGATGATTTGAGAAGCAGGTTCCTTTTTCAAGCTGATCCCTGTTGGAATGATCTTGTTTCGGCTAACCATCTCCGTTTTTCCGGGTGGTACGCGCCCACTACGCATACGATCGGGCGCTACCAATAATGCGTGGTTTTGGTCCCGTTCATCGGCGCAAGATAAAAGCGATTAAGGGGTTCGGAAGCGGTGTGACAGAGTTGTTGTTCTTGGCTAATCACCCCAAAACAAACCCGATCTGATAAGAGCGCCCAGGTGAGCGAAGACCGAAGACTGGAGATCGCCGGCCTGGTTCACGCCGTCGCTGCGACCTCATCGACCTCGTCCTCGACCTTCTACGCCACCACAAGCGGCATCTACGAACCCTAATGGCATCATCATCTTGTAAACTCTAATCATGCTTCCGCTCTAAGTTTTGATCTAGGTGTTCATGTATAAGCTAGGGTTAATCACGTTTAGCCTAAGTATTACTCCCACATTTGGTATCAGAGCCTAATCTAGCTCATCATGAACCCTAATTATTCAAAACCGAACTTGATTTTGCCAAATAGTTTGGATCTAAAGTCTTATGGTTCGGTTAGCAATTTTAGAAGGAGAGGATTTCAAAACTTGTGGAACCCTAATGTGATCTCGAGCAAAATCCCAAATCAGCACCACCCAACCTAAAACCGAATCAAAACAAATGTTTGGCGGCGGATACTTACGTTTTGTGGATCCGAGACCCTCGGTCACACGGCGCCACCGTAGCCCACTCGACGGCCGCGCAACCTCGATTACGCACGCGCACGCCGAGGAGGGTCGAGAGGCGCCGCCGCCTGGCCGCCGCCGTCTCTAATGCTCCCGCGTGTGCGCACTCAAGCCCTCGCTCACCCGCGCCGCCGAAGCGCGTTATCAGGCGTCGCCGCCACGACGCCGCGTTGTATCGCGCGTCGCCGTCGCGCCGCACCGGGAGAGGAAGAAAGTAATGAAGTTAGGGTTAGGTTTTCACGTTCTTTATCTCGCCGGCGCAACGTCAGCGCGTCGATTAGATCCGACGGCCGCCGTTATGCGGGTGGCGAGCTGATGGGCCAAGTGCTTCTCACCGTTGGATGAGATCGACGGCGGCGCGCATTTGGTTGGCGACGCGCGCGTGTGGGCAGCAGCGTGCATGATGGGCAGCAGACTGTTTGAGGTGCTGCGTGATTTTTGGGCCGTTTCTTTTGGCCTACTAAAAAAGATGATTTTTCTTTTCTTTTATTTTCGTGCATTTTCTTATGATTAAATCCTTTTTGTGCACTGATTTAATTATTATTTTGATGCCCAAAATTATGGTATATCATGAATAATGTATTATTGCCCAATATTATGCTTAATCTCGATTAAAATTGAACCAACGAGATATTTTAATTAGAGACTTTACATTTTATGTTTTGGCATTATGTACATGCATATGATTATATTCAGACCAACGTTGTTTATAACCATGTGTAGCCATATTAATTGTTTAGTTCTTTTTCATTATCTGCCCAACGGTGATGTGAATTAGAACTATAGTTTTTGTGTGTTATTGATCATACCAACGTAGGATTAATTGCATACAACATATTCTTATGATTAATTCTAATTTATGCCTGTATTTTGGTGTTCAAGAATAAATGCATCAAATGTCGCCTACAATCGACAACATTGAACAACTTACGGAGTAATTTTCCCTCCGGAAGGAGAGGATCCATGTTGTCCTTGGGGTATTAGATCTCGATTATGCTTTAAGGGTGCCAGCTCCCATTCCCCTCAGGGTGAGGAAAATTATGATGACAAAAGAAAATTTATGAAACTAATGTCGAGAAATGGGAGCGGTCCAACCGTCTATCACTTATGATAATGAAGACCTCCATTTCGCTTGGGATCGGGAGCAATCCCGATTCAAAATGCTAAAGAGTATCCGCATCATTGAAGAAAATTTAAGGGCTCTACAAAAGTTTATGCTAGTACTATGATTCAGAGGCTCTTGACAACTAAGTATGATGGTTCCGAAGTATTAGAGAACACATAATGATGATGACCGATATGGTAGGAAAACTTAAGGATGGACATGGAGATTTCGATGGTTTCCTAGTCCATTTCATTATGACTCTCTCCCCTCGAGTATCTGACTTTCAAGATCAACTATAATACTCGTGAAAGAAAAGTGGAACATGAGCGATTTAATCGCCATGTGTGTTCGGAGGAGGAAAGAATTAGGACGGAAAGAGGATCTTGCACTTCAAGTTGGTGGCTCCAATAAAAGGAAGTTCCAAGGGGACTTCAAATCTAAGAAGAAGTTGGCGTTCTCCCCAATGTCGATAAGTCGGGGCCTAAAGTGCATCTCGCACCTAAGCCTCATGTGGCTCATTGAGCACCTAAAGGGGGTGAATGTCATTTTTGCAAGCGATCAGGGCACTTTCAAAGGACGTGTCTGATTCCTAAAGTGGCTCGCAAAGAAGGGTAATGATACAATAACTTTTGTTGATGAAACACTTTATGCTAATTTTTCCATTAATTCTGGTGGATTGACTCAGTGCAACGTGCACGTTACTAATTCTTACAGGATTCCATACCGCGAGAACCCTAAGAAAGGGAGCGAAGCCTTAGAGTCATGGATGGAAAAGAAGCCGAAGTGGAATCAATAGGATCAATTACATTAGTCTTAGACAACGGCTTCTCACTTCGTCTCAATAATGTAGTTTATGTTCCTTCTATTAGGAGGAATTTGATTTGATTTCTTTGTTGGACGATGAAGGTTTTAAGTGTACTTTTGGTGATAATAAATGTATTATTACGTTTGATTCTAATGATATTGGTCTTGCTTTTAGACGAGACAAACTCTATATGCTTTCCCTTAATGAATCTCTGTATCCTTGAATGTGTGTGATACTAAGGGTAAAAGAATAATGAGACTTCTTCAAATTGTGGCACCGCTGCGTTTAGGCCACATTTGAAGGGGGAATGGAGCGTCTCATTAAGGAAGAGATTCTCCACCCATTAGATTTCTCCGACTCGCACCAACGCATTGATTGCATTAAAGGAAAATATGTGAAACAAATAAAGAAGGAGCTACTCGCAAACACAGGACTTTTAGAATTAATTCATCACGATATTTGTGGTCCTTTTCCCGTGACATCGGTGGATGGTTTTGATTCTTTTATAACATTCACGATGATTTCTCCGTTATGGTTATATCTTTCCCATTAAAGACCGATCTGAGTCACTTGACAAATTTAAGATATTTAAGGTGAAGTTGAAAATCAGCACAACTTAAGAATTAAAGTGGTAAGATCGGACCGTGGGGAGAATATTATGGAAGACATGCCTCTTATGGACAAATTCTGCCCTTTCGCTAAGTTTCTTCAAGAAAATGGCATTGTTGCTCAAGATTCTATGCCAGTGAACCTCAAGAAATGGAGTAGTGAGAGACGCAACTGCCGTACACTTATGGATATGGTACGGAGCATGCTCACCACTCTAGTTTACCCATTAGTTTGTGGATGGAAGCACTAAAGACAATGCACATATTCTTAATCGGGTTCCCAGAAATCAGTACCTAATACACCTTATGAATTGTGGGTGGGAGAAAACCGAGTATGAAATATTTACGAGTGTGGGGTTGTCGTCTTTGAAGCTAAGATTTTTAATCCACATATTGGGAAATTAGACCCTAAAGCAAGAAGTTGTCATTTTATTGGGTACTGAAAGATCTAAAGGGTATCGGTTTCTTGTCCTAATAGGACAACTAAGTTTGTAGAAACAAGGCACGCTGTGTTCTTAGAAAATAATGAGGAGCCTGGAGCCCGGAAAATAGATCTTGAGGAGAAGCGGGTTTATGTTCCTTCACCGCTCATCCCAGAGACCTTTATTCCTGTACCTCGTGGTTGCACCTCCAGAGAAAATACCGTTGTTGCACCCACTGTTGAGGTCTCTGAAATTCCTAATGTTGTACCTAATGACGAGCCTCGCATCTCTGTCATAGCTAATGAACCTATTAGAAGATCACAGCGGAGAGAAGATCCGCCATCCAGAATGATTATGTTGTATATATGAATGAGGATATTAATGATGTAGGGAAGGTAGACGATCCCACCTCTTATAAGGAGGCCATGATGAGTGAACATTCTCCTAAGTGGCTTGATGCCATGAAGGATGAACTAAAGTCTATGAGCACTAATGATGTATGGGACCTAGTAGAAATTCTGACGAGTCAAAACAAGAGGGTCAGAAATGGGTCTACAAACCAAACACGACTCTAAGGAAATATCGAAAGGTTCAAAGCAAGGCTTGTAGCAAAAGGCTTCTCACAAAGAGAGGGGATTGATTATAATGACACCTTTTCTCTGTCTCAACTAAAGATTCATTCGAATAGTTATGGCACTCGTAGCTCATTATGATTTAGAGTGCATCGGATGGATGTTAAACGGCATTTCTTAATGGCGACTTGCAAGAAAATGTTTACATGGCTCAACCTAAGGATTTGTCGTGGAAGGCAAGGAGCATATGGGATGTCGACTTAAGAAATCAATTTATGGCTTGAAACAAGCGTCGAGGCAGTGGTATCTCAAATTCGATAAAATAATAAGAAATTTTGGTTTTAAAGAAAATGAAGTTGATAATTGCATATATGTTAAGTTCAAGGAGTAAATTCACCATCTTAGTGCTTTATGTGGATGACATCTTATTGGCGTGCGATAAGGATATGTTGTTTGAGACCAAGAGATTTCTTTCATCTAATTTTGATATGAAGGATCTTGGTGATGCCTCTTACGTTCTTGGCATTGAAATTCACCGAGATAGGTCCAAAGGAATATTAGGTTTATCTCGAAGGCATACGTTGATGAGCATCAAGAAATACAATATGCATAAGTGCTCGCTCTTTGCTCCTATTGTTAAGGGCGATAAGTTTGAGACATTTCAATGTCCAAAGAACCAATATGAAATCGATCGATGAAGTCGGTTCCTTATGCTTGGTGTCGGAGTATTATGTATGCTCAAGTATGCACGCATACGATTTAGCTTTTGTAACCGGATGCTTGGCGATATCAGTCAAATCCGGACCGGACCTTTGGAAGGCCGTTAAGAAAGTCTTGCGCTATATGCGAGCTACTAAGAATTTCATGCTCACATATAAGAATTCGATAACCTTGAAGTTGTTGGTTATTGATTCAGATTTTGCGGGATGTGTTGATACTAAGAAATCCACGTCGAGTTATATCTTCACACTCACCGGAGGAGCTATCTCGTGGAAAAGCTCCAAACAAACACTTACGGCATCTTCAACGATGCAAGCTGAGTTTGTGGCATGTTATGAGGCCACCGGCAGTTGTATGGCTTAAGAATTTTGTCCCGGACTTAGAGTGGTAGACGACATTTCTAAACCACTCACCTTATCTTTGCGATAACGAACCCGCAGTCTTTTATACGAGTAACAACAAGTCAAGTGGTGCTGCCAAACACATTGACATTAAGTATCATGTTGTGAAAGATAGAATCCAGGATCAAACCATTAGCATCAAGCATATTAGTACTAAGTCAATGCTTGCGGATCCGCTTACTAAAGGCTTACCACCCAATATCTTTCGTGATCATGTTGCCGGCATGGGTTTATTGGAAAGCCTCTGATTCTGGATGAAAGGACCTTTAAGAAAACCAACTCTCATTAAGTATAATGAATATCCATTTCAAGATGAGATAGTACACTATAGGTACTGAGGTTGTATGGCGCTTCATTGGTCATGCGACGCATTACCTTGGTATGCTGTTTTATTGAGAATGGGCTTATGATGTTAGCCTTACGATCAAAGGGGAGAATGTTGGAATGATCTTGTTTCGGCTAACCATCTCCGTTTTTCCCGGGGGTGGCAACGCCCACCACGCGCATACGATCGGGGCGCTACCAATGCGGCGTGGTTTTTGGTCCCGTTCATCGCGCAAGATAAAAACGATTAAGGGGTTCGGCGGTGTGTGAGAGTTGTTGTTCTTGGCTAATCACCCCAAAACAAACCCGATCTGATAAGAGCGCCCGGTGGCGAAGACCGAAGGCGGAGATCGCCGGCCTCGTTCACGCGTCGCTGCGACCTCATCGACCTCGTCCTCGACCTTCTCACGCCACCGCGGCATCTACGAACCCTAATGGCATCATCATCTTCGGGTAAACTCTAATCATGCTTCCGCTCTAAGTTTTGATCTAGGTGTTCATGTATAAGCTAGGGTTAATCACGTTTAGCCTAAGTATTACTCCCACAATCCCAAGTTGCCTAAAAGATATGTGATGCATGACTTGATCCATGACATGGCACAGTCTGCTTCAGTGGACGAGTGCTTCTTGATGAACCGGGGGGAGGGGGGGATGCCAGATACAGATACAGTTCGCCATATGTCAATCGAGGTGGATAATGGAGCACTGAGCGGAATGGTAGGCCTTCATCATTTGAATAAATTGCATACAATTAGGTTTGGAACAAGATTGGAGGTTCAAATTTCATGGTTCAATCAGCTCTCCAACATCCTCTTTTTGAGTCTAAAAGGTTGCCAGCTGCCAAAACTCCCTGAGAGCATTTGTGAATTGAATAGTCTTCGTTATCTGGATATATCTGGAAGCCGTGTACAAGAATTACCTGAGAAATTCTGGCGCCTTTACAGCCTACAAGTTTTTGATGCCAGTCGTTCGGGTCTGCATACAATTCATGCGGACATAAAAAATCTCATCAACTTGCGTCGTCTAGAACTGCCACCGAAAGCCTCTCGGAAGTTAGCAAAGATAAGTGGGCTTGGAAATCTGTCTTCTCTACGCAACTTGAGATGTTTTCAGGTTGGAAATGAGAATGGGCGGGGAATTGGTGAGTTGAAGGGCATGAATCAGCTCAGTGGGAAGCTATCTATCGAATGTATTTCTAGAGTTCAGAGTAGGGCAGAAGCTGCCGAGGCTACACTTGTTGACAAGCAATACCTTGAGGATTTAACTCTACATTGGCGAGATTATGAGTTCTGTCCAAATACGATGAGTGCCGAGAACGAAGTACTTGAGGCATTGCGTCCTCCTTCAAGAATAGAACGTCTTAAAGTCCATGGCTTTGGGGGTGATATTTCTGCAAGTTGGTTAAAGCCAGAAAACCTACCTACTATAAGAAGTCTGGAACTTTCTCATTGTTGCAGCTTGAGAAGTTTATCAATCCCCTTTCCTTCCCTCGAACTGTTGGTGCTAGACTGGCTAGGGATTGAAGCGCTCACAACATTTGCTGAACATGCAAGCAGCAGCAGCAGTAGCAATCGCATTGCACGTCTTCCCCTCACACGCCTCACTACTATGCGCATAATTTTCAGGTCACTGACAAATCTTGACCAATGCTTGTCCCCGGAATATCTGCCATCTATCAAGTCGATAGAGCTACAGGGTTTTCCAGTAGCATCATGGCTACCCGATTTTGGGGGATTCTCTTGCCTCCAAGACCTGAAAATCCATAATTGCGGGAGTTTGGTTTGCCCAAGGCTCCAGGCCCCCTCGCTCCAACGACTCTCTATCCGCAATAGCAGAGAGGTTGAGAAGTCATTTCCAGGCTGCTTAGAGAACCTCGGCTCTCTCACCCTTCTGCATTTGTTTCGCTGTAGCAATGTGGAGTCCATTCCATTGAGCTCGATCGACACAAACAAGCTCCAATGCCTGGTTCTCCGTCGTTGCCCGGAGCTATCAAGCATCGAAGGACCGCATGCTCTTTCACCCATACAACATGTCGACATACGGGACTGCCCTAAGCTTACAGAAGTACAACAGCCATTCGAAAAGAAGGGACTGGAGCCAGAGGAGGAGAAGGAAGCACGCAAATTTATGGAATTAAGACTCGAAAAAACTAAAGCCTAGGGGTTGCTTTATAAGGAAAAAGGGGAAGTGGGCTGGGCCAAGGACCAAACTATTATTAGCCGCCAGTGCCTCCTCCCTCTGCATGTTCCCTGCCGCTGCCTGATCTCCGTGTTTCCATGCTGTGTTCATGGAGATTGGGCAATTGCCAATCTCCGCCAGTGACTCTCTTGGCCCCATCGACAGGAAAGATTGCCGGCATGGCAATTGCCATTTTGATTGTCCTCTTTCTTGTTCAGCGCTTGGGCACAGACAAAGTTGGTCACACATTTGCCCCTATAATCTTAACAGTACTGTGTCTTTCATGAAACAGGAACTGAAGCAATGTTTGCCGACCTTGGTCACTTCAATATGAGAGCTGTTCAGGTATTCAAGCACTCCTCCAGTGCCAGGCTCCCAATTCTTAGGTTTTTTATTTTTCTGAATGCATGCACACACAAACTAATCACCCATGGAGAAAACGGACTATGGCCAGTTATGCTTATTGAATTTTTTTTTTAGTTCTATAAAAATATTCTTAAAAAATGAAAAACTACTTTCCTCGTTAACGGAATTCATTTGAACTTTAAATATTGCTATTATTGCCTTTTCATATTACTTCACCTAGATATTTGAGATAATTTTTTATTGCACAACAGATTGGCTTTTCTGTAGTTCTTCTCCCATCAGTACTACTAGTCTACATTGGACAAGCTGCATATCTTCGGATCTACCCTGAACATGTTGCGGATACATTCTACAAATCAATCCCAGGTGAGAACCTATGAGGATCAGCTAAGAAATGGCATGACTTTAGGCACTGCAATATTAACATTTAACTGCGAACTCATGATTTTTTTTGTCAGGTCCATTATATTGGCCAACATTTGTGGTGGCTGTGGGCGCTGCTATAATTGCAAGCCAAGCTATGATATCTGGCGCCTTTGCAATTATTGCTCAGTCCCAAATTCTAGGTTGCCTCCCACGAGTTCGTGTGATCTACACTTCAACAAAATTCCATGGACAAGTCTACATCCCAAAGATCAACTATGCATTAATGATTTTATGTGTAGCTGTTACGGCTATTTTCCAAACTACAGAGAAGATCGGCAATGCATATGGTAAGAAAAGTCTCAACTCTAGAAACAAGTATATCGCCCTTCCACCGCACGATACACAAACAAAGGAACAAATAATTCATTACCTCCTGAACATTCATTTCTGTTATGAGATTGAGATATTAGTGTGCTTCTATTCTTTCTTGACAACAGCTGTCTGTTGCAGTTTCTCTTGGTTTTCCATAACTCCTATATCAATAATTTGAAGTAATTTGATGTCGTCGCGACTTCAATACAAACACAGATGCACTAAAGTTGCCCTCTCAACTTGATATGTGCCCTCATCCATCTGCCTAGATTTCAAGCAATAAGTAATATTAATAGGCAGTTGCTTCTTAAGTTGCCAAAAGCAGAATAAGTGAAATCATCCTAACGAACATTATGGAAATCAGCAAGAATTTAGCTTTTAAGTAAGATGTGACAGTGTCTGCATAGCCAGACAAATTGGTAAAAATCTACCAGATTGGCCCCTTCTTCCAGTGGCATCATGATGTGTCAACTTATTCATATAAAATTAGAAAAGTAACAAGGATTCTACACATCCCAAATTCACTTTCTTATTTCAGCCACGTGTCAGTTTTACGATATTCATATCATCGTCATCATATTAATGCAGGTATTGCTGTCGTCTTTGTGATGTTCATAACGACACTTCTAGTCACTAGTAATGGTCATGATATGGAAGACAAGTCTGTTCTGGATTGCACTCTTTCCAATAATATTTGGTGGAGCAGAGCTCATATACTTATCTTCAGCGTTCTACAAGTTTACTCAAGGTGGCTACTTGCCACTAGTTTTTGCAGTGATTTTGATGTTTATAATGGCCACATGGCATTATGTTCATGTTCACCGGTACAAATATGAGCTCCAGAACAAAGTGTCAAACAATTATGTGGCAGAGTTGAGAACAAGGTGAAATCTTGCCAGGCTGCCAGGAATAGGCTTTCTATACTCTGAGCTTGTGCAAGGCATCCCACATATACTCCCTCACTTGGTAGAAAAAGTACCTTCCATCCATTCAGTTCTTGTGATAATCTCAATAAAGTACTTGCCAATCAGCAAGATTGAAACAATCGAACGGTTCCTCTTCTGACATGTGGAGCCAAGGGAATACAGGGTATTCCGATGTGTGGTGTGCTATGGAGTATGGATACAACGATAAAGTAGAAGATCCAAGAGAATTTGAGAGCTTACTTATTGGGAACTTGAAGCGATTCATCCTTCAAGAATCATTCTACAGCCAAAGTAGACATTCCCTTGGAGGAGAAGATCATTCAGTCAAACAATCAGGAGATGTACTGGACACATCTATTGAAGTTCAAGATGCAAGGTTGTCCAAAAGTTTTTCAAATGGAATCAGTGCTGGTCCACCAAACAGATGCATTGATGAGATACATTTAATTCAGAGAGAGATGGAGGATGGTGTTATCCATACGCTAGGAGAAACCAATGTGGTGGCGGAGCCAAATGCAGATTTCCTTAAGAAAATATTAGTTGACTACGCCTACAATTTCATGAGGAAGAACTTCAGGTAACCAGAGAAGATCACATGTGTCCCTCATAACAGACTGTTGCGGGTGGGAATGACATACGAGATCTAGAATGATGCTCAATGGATTGATCAAATTGACAACAGATTCAGTTTTCTCAGTATCAAGTGCAGAAATGCATGTGCAAAGGAAGGTGGAGGGCACATAACCAGCCTCCCTGATTGAAAGGCGAAGTATGGAAAGATTTTACGCTTACAGGTGGAGAAATTATAATACGTTCGATGGGTGTCTATCACATAAGTTTCTTTTTAGGGAAAGTCTACCACAGAAGTGTTTGTAAGCAACAAGTACGCATAACTGTTAAACTCCTAGTATGCAGTGGTTAATTTAATGTCTTCTTTTGGAAAACTGAAAATCATGGTATGCAGTGTGTACTATGTATACAAAGATTGTAAAGTACCGGTAAAAGGTAAAATGAAGAATAACTTGTCAGTTTTTGGCCAGTCGTGTCAAACTGTGTATAAGACATGTACTAGAGATTGTAAGTGGCTGATTTGTTATATAGTTAGTATTTAGCACTTCAAACAATCAAACATGATAAAAAGGGGAAGAACTACTTGTGCCACTGTGCGTTTGAGCTCTTGTACCAGTATCCTACTATCACTTTTGTGATTCTAGAAGGGGAGGCCACAGGTGTGGGTAAAATGCGCACCAAAATATCATCCAATGCTTCGAGATCAGGAATCAGTAGGTGATAGAGGAATAGAATCAAACATCAAATTTATGCACAGGAGTAAGTATTAAAACGGTGATGAAATAAGAAGTCGAAGCAGGCATTCCATCAAACAGTTCATAGGCATGTGACGCGGGAAGAAAATCCGTGACAATCCACGAGATCGTATCTCTGCATCCCACCTGCACGAGCACGACACAGATTTTGAAGCGATTGTTCGCTGCTACGACCTGTCACCATTCTGCTACGCCATTCCTGGGATTCTACAGAATTTTCAACAACATCGTGTCATAGTTGGTAAAGAAAAACGAAGAGAAGGAACAGCGGTGAGAAGAATAGACCACCGATCAGGAGCAGAGGACGCGCCGCGGCCGCGACGGGGAGCCGAGCCACCAAGAGATCGGAGTGATGGCCGGGCTCGCTGCCGAAGCGCCATGGAGAAAATCCCGACTCCCGCATGCAAAATGCAACTACACGATAGCACGAGTATACGCGGCAGAGGCATGGGACAAAATCTCAAAATCTCATCCGATTTGGGCCTGGACCAGTTTCAATTTACGCACACGGGGGCCCAAACATTGGTGCGTTAAGTAGCCTGGCGCCTTACGGCCTTCTGTTTTTACGGTCTCCGTCCATAAATATGCGTTTTTAAAAAACTTTTTATGACATTTTTTATACTATATACTAACAAAAAATTTAAAAAATTATATTATAAAATTATAACATTACAAAGATGTACAAATTGAAAAATAACATCCAATGTAAGTATAACAGGTGGGCTATAGAGCCACGTGTTATTGACACACTAATGTTTTTTTTCCAACTCATGAGATTATTCTAGTGCTACTGAGCAAATTACCCCGAGAAAATAAGACACAACACATAGTTAATCCGGAGCTAGAATAAGTTTGAACCGATCTTCCCGGTTAAATGGAGGCGGAAAGGGGGTGTCCTCAGCATGGCCACGTTGACAGGAAGTCATAGGCCGTCGGATTCCCCACGCTCCCGCCGTCCGGTCTGACGATTCATTCGTGCGCCCTCACCTCGCCTCGTCGCGTGTGCGTGCTTCCTCGTTTCTCGTGCGCCTTGTCTGGCTTTGTTCCCCACCGCGCACCTTGTTCCTTCCTCCTCGTTCGTCTCGCCTCCATCGGTTTCTTCTTGCTTCTGTCGCCCATTGCTCTTCTTACTCTACCGGCCATCGCGCGTTCTGCGAAGACTTTCCCACCCGGGTGGAGATGCTCTCGCTTCAGAGCGGCCACGCAAGCCATTTGTTGCAGTGTTCAAAATCAAGAACTTGGAGCCGATTTCTATCTTTCCCATTTGAATTGTTGGGACCTGGAATTTATATTGGTTATCCTCAAGTGTGAGGTATGCACCAGCTGCCCAAGTTAGAACCGCGGCCACCAGCATACGATACCGTTACGTATGACTCGTGATGACCCCGGAAACGACCGCTCGTATACACGTACACTTTTAGAAACCAAAAATAAGTTCCGAACACCGTGATATGAGCTGCATGCTAGCTCCCAAGATCAGCTACTGGCACACATATCCGTTACAACATCAATATCACATCCATTCACAAGACGCACATACATAGAGCATAGTTCAACTATACATAGGACTTGGTCCTAATTTTATTCATCCTCACCTGCTGCAAAGTGGACAAACAGATTGTACTCACATCCATTCACAAGACGCACATACATAGAGCATAGTTCAACTATACATAGGACTTGGTCCTAATTTTATTCATCCTCACCTGCTGCAAAGTGGACAAACCAGTTGAGTACAAAAGATTGTACTCGCAAGGCTTTATATCAAATGAGTATAGAATGCAAGCTTCTAACCAAGGGAAGGCTCAATGGCTCAAATTTCAGCGTAAAGCAACCTTTTCGGACCTGCCTTGTTTTTTACCCTGGAATCCACGGGGTCGTTGCCTTGAAGTTTCGTTTCTGACCAATCACTCATGCTTAGCTTCAGCCGCTTCTCCTCCTCGTCTCTATTTGAAGGCTTGCTTGCAATGTGACTGGAATCCTGCTTCTTGCACCGAGCTATTTAGACTTCTTATTTACCTGGTTTTGCTCTGAGATAGGGACACCGTTTTGATCGGAGATGATTCTTTCTGCTTTCTTACTGGTAATCTGCACCATTTTCACTTGGGCAGTATGTGTAAAGAGATATGGTGCAGGAGAGCAGCCTGATGACAGGATAGGCGACATGAATAGCAGCAGCTGGGATCTGCTCGTTGCCAACTCCCTAACTCCAACCACAGGTGCTGCGGGCCATGGAGCAGGAAGGCCATATGGAAGAATATACCAACACTATGATACCTTGGATCAGGTCAGCCAGTCAGTTTATCAGTTTAATTGTAGTTCGTTAACCTATGTATGTTTGGCAGAGATTCAGACTTCATTCGCAACTCAACTGTGCATAATGTTGACAGCAAACCTCGGGTTTCTTCGCAGGTTAAGGAAGCTCGCCAAGAGGTTGGGCTTGAGTCACCCAATCCTATAATCGGAGTGGATTTCACAAAGAGCAATGATCGTCACCTTGGTGCTTTTTCATCATTGTGCTTGACTAGAATTTTGATGGGTGAGAAGGGAAACATTGTTTCAACGGGAGAAGCCTGCATCACATTGGGAACTCTCCTAACCCTTACGAGCAGGCGATCAGCATCATTGGGGAAACCTTATCGGCTTTCGACGAAGACAACATCATCCCGTGTTTTGGATTTGGGGATTGTAAATCATTCGTCTTCATTCCCCATGCATTACAAACGAGTTCTTCATACTAGATGATTGCTCACTAGTGGTGAATTCATATGCGTTCAGTATCAACGCATGATCAAAACGTGTTCAGCTTCTACAGAGATAGGCGAGCGTGCATCGGTGTCCCGGAAGCTACAAAGATACAGAGAAATCGCCAAACACGTTCGGCTATCTGGTATCATCTGGCAGTCAACTTGTTTTTCCACTCCCTTTGCTGAAATTAGTATTGTATCTCATCATTGTAATGACTGATATATTCTGATTTAGGTCCGACATCTTTAGCTCCAATAATAGAAAATGCAACGAGAATAGTTGAAGACTCTGGTTATCAGTATCACATCTTTTACTTACAAATTTTGAAGCCATCCATGTGTGACGTAAATAGGCTCTATCAATACTATCCTAATAAACATATATGTACTAAAAACCATACATGTTTGTCGGGTGGTAGGTTACGCGAACTGTCGTGTGGGCCATATGATATACTAATAAAAATTTATAGAATGACTATATTTTTAATAATTATAATTTGTTTGTCAACGTTAGTATTCGTTATCGTTATCACTTCATAAAATGAGTTGTTTTCTCAACTAATTGTATAAAGTATCCAATTAATTGGAAAGAAAGCTCAACTAATCTATATATCTACAAACAGCCAGTGATGTTCAGGGTATCTCCTTCGCTTTAGAAGTCCAGAAGATCCCACAATAGTCATTAAATTAGAAAATACAAAATTCCTAGAAATTATCTCATTAATCGAGAGAAAAGGAGAAGATCTAACACTGCTTATTTTGGTAGGGCCAAATTATAACGGTGCAAATTAATCATGTATAGATATTACAACTATTACAATTGAATAACAAATACGACCATGCTTTTGAAAGGCAATAGAGTTATATAACAAATACAATATGTTGCAATATCTAGCCGTGCAATTGCACGGAAAAGTTGTGCTAGTTATATAGAAACATTAAGTACTGATAATACATGGTTTACTGCATGCTAACTTTTGATCAGTCGATAACCCACTTAACAATCGTCCTTTTACCTCATCTCTAAGTATCAATGGTTCACTCTCAACACAAATTTTCTAACTCCACCACCGACTCCGTATTCTTTGTGCTCATACAACGCTATCTGGATATCATGTGAGATGTTTACTTGTTTAGTGGAATTACCTGTGTTTCGCCACGCGACATACGTACTAGTCTTACAACGCACACTGGCTGAAAGGGCGCGCGCACGAGGGGATCTTCCTCATCTCTCACGAATTCTACAATCCGTAGCCAGCCCAATACACGGCCCGGCCCATTTGGAAACTGGATCTCACACGCTAATCGCAATCGCGGCCCGGCCCATTTTGAAAGGAAAATAAATATCCTCGTCGTCCTCCGCTCGCCTCCTCCTCCCAACCCCAACCCGAGTCGGGTGCTCCCCTCCCCAAACTCCCTTATCCCCTTCGCTCCGCTTCCATTCCTTCCTCCTCCTCCCCCCATGGCTTCCTCCATCACCATGTCTCTCCGCTCCCTCGCCGCCACCGACGCCTTCCTCCCCAAGTCCACCCCAGGATCCGCCCCCTTCCTCGTCCTCCTCTCTCCGACCCCGCCTCGCCTCCTCTACCTCCGCTCCACCCGCCGCCTCCCCCTCGCCCCGCTCGCCGTCCCCGACTCCTTCGACTCCGTCGCCGCCCTCGGCTTCGCCGACCAAGCCGCCGCAGAGGAGACCGACCCGCCGGAGCCGGACCAGCAGGAGGAGGAGGACGAGGGGTACACGCCGGAGGAGGACGACGCCGTGGAGGCCTCAGCGGCCGTCGAGGAAGTGACCGAGGAGGCGGTGGACGAGGGGGAGGAGGAGGTCGGGGGTACGTCGAACCGCCAGAGGAGGCCAAGGTGTACGTCGGGAACCTACCCTACGACATTGACAGCGAGCGCCTCGCCCAGCTCTTCGAGCAGGCCGGCGTCGTCGAGGTCGCAGAGGTGAGCCTTCCTTCATTTTTCCTTGTCCACTCGTCGATATGCTTGGTGAAAAAAGCGCCTCAAAACCCTAACTCCTTAATGTATACACAACTGAAATTGGCCCTGCAACTACTGTAGCTAGCAACACCGTTCAGTTCTGGACTTCCAATGTAAATGCCTAACTGTATGTAGTGACGTGTGCCGTTGAAGCTTGCAGGGTGCAGCTGCTAGAATCTATTCGGCTGCTCCAGTGCTTTGTGAGCTTCTTGTGTGATATGTTTTGGTTGCAGTCGGTTGCTCTTTTGATATCGTTTCAAGGGATGTTTGTGCCGTGAGGAGAGGCTGTTGATTATATGTTCTTATCAGATTTTTTCCCCTTGGATTGGTCATTAACTTGTTAGGCGTGCGGTTGTAGATTCCTAAGAAACTGTGAAATAAAACTAAAAGAGAATCATACTCTGATGTGGCTTTTAGTACGTTTTTTTTGTCTAGATTAAAACTGAGAATCTAAATAGTTTTCTTATAAAGAATGCATTGTTTCTTCACCTTCTGTATGATATTCGTGTGTTATGTAGTATCTGTTTGATCAGTATTGTAGGTCGGCAGGTAGACAATAGTTTGGATATGTGGTTTTGCTCTTACACTCTAAAATGAAGTTTTATACTCTGCGGATGTGCAGGTCATTTACAACAGAGAAACGGATCAGAGCCGTGGATTTGGGTTCATCACCATGAGTACTATCGAGGAGGCTGAGAAGGCTGTGGAGATGTTCCATCGCTATGTGAGTGTATTTGCTAACTTGATGGGGCTAGTTTCCTTACATTTTCTGAATTTAGTTGAAGTTAAAGACAACCTTTTTCCTATCGTAGCTACAGCTCGTGTGCTCATAGTCGAGCTAGTAATTTATGTGCTTGCAGTATGCATGGAATGGGAATATGTGATGCTCCCAGTTTGCATTTGCATATGTTTTCTGTAATAGGTTCCTATGGTAATGTGGTATGGGTTTTTCATTCAACACGATAGTGCTCTTTTTGCCTGATTTGGTGGAACACCTTAATGTGAAGCCAACTTAATCAGCCTCTCCGTTCTGTTGACTTTGTTTACTAACTTATTTCATTCATATGCTATGCACGTGAGAGTGTTCTCTAATCTAATGTGTTCTTTGTAGTTCTTGTTACTTCTCAAGGTCATGAGTAATTCATATGCTATGTCAGCATGTGTTAAAGAATATGGAAATTGCATTCTTTGCTGATTAACCTTTAATGTGGACAGGATGTGAATGGAAGGCTTCTGACTGTAAACAAGGCAGCTCCTAGAGGCTCCAGGGTGGAAAGACCTCCCCGACAATCTGGGTCTTCTTTGAGGATTTATGTGGGCAATCTGCCTTGGCAAGTGGATGACTCTAGGTTGGTACAGTTGTTCAGCGAGCACGGCAAAGTAGTTGATGGTAGAGTTGTCTATGACAGAGAAACTGGGCGTTCACGAGGATTTGGTTTTGTAACAATGGCGACACAGGAGGAATTGGACGACGCTATTGCTGCCCTTGACGGACAGGTCAGTGTATAGTTGATTTCCCTGTCATTTGCATACCATAATAACCGGATGAAGCAAATCTGGTTTTACTGAGAATCAATTTCGCAGCGAGGCTGTGGGCTGATGCTAATTTTCTTATGCCGCGAGCGAGTTTTCACCTTTTAACTTTCTTTCCCCAAGTATTGACTTTTCCATGTTGAATTCCACAGAGTTTGGATGGCCGGGCCCTGCGAGTGAACGTTGCAGAGGAGCGGCCACCACGCCGAGGCTTTTAATGAAGATATGTGGGGTGGACATCTGGCTTGCTGCATACGAGCATCACAGCACCGTCTGACACTCTGGTTTAGACCCTCCACTAGCTTTCTCGTGATGCTGGGTTTTATCATCCCATCCTTGTCATGTTTTCTCTTTACTGCTATTTTGGTATCTGTTGTTTGTGGCCATGAGTTCACGTAGGCTTCTGTTACGATGCCCCTATCCCAATTTGTCGATGCAATCCAAAAGTTTTGTCTGACATCTATTTAAGCAAAACAGAGTATGTATGGCCTGCTATGTCTTGTGCGTAACTGTGCGTGCTACCCAGCACGTATAGCTGATTGCTGACTTGTTCACCGTACCCCTTTGTGTTTACTTGCAGTTTTTCTAGTTAATGGGAAGAGCGAATTTACCATAGGTTTACTTGCAGCTAACTGTGTATGTGTTGCACTTAGCCTTAGGTGTGGAATATTAGTCGATAAATCATGTTAGGTTCGAGGCGGGCTCTTTTCGCAGGGCTTCACGCAGTGCATGCGCCTACAGATGCCAACCTGATAAGATAAACCCGGCCACTTCCCCCCTGCCTCGCTTCCCAGATGAGATCAGCCGGTGGGACGAGGCCGGCGAGTGGCGCAGAGACAGCTACGTACGTCTTGGAGTCTCGCGGCGAGCTGCTGTGGGCATCAGTTCTAGTCCACAGGGGTACAACTACGACGACCGGCTGCACCGTCGACATGGCGCCGGCGGCCGTGCTGTCGGTGTCGCTATCTATACGCGCTAGAAGCGGACGGCGGCGAGATGCGATGGGTGAGGAGGGACGACCGGAGCTTCGCTGACAACTTATCCTGCGCTGGCATGCGCGGTCCGATCACCACGGGGGTGTGGTGACGCGTGACTTTCGATGCCTTGTTGTTCCCATTTACGCACGGGACTTGCATTCTTCACGGACCAGTCCTTGTCCAAGGAGTACATACGTGGTCGATCTTACCGTTCACGTACGCATGGCATGCACATACAAATACTCCGTACGGCGCCCCACCTTGGAACGGCATCCGATCCGTCTGCTGCTCGATCATGACCAAGCTACGGCCGCTGGCTCGTCCCGTTTTTTCCACGAGGGAAAAGAGGTTATTTATACTGTTATATAAGAGGTATATAAGAGATTATAATACTACCCTAAAAATATTATATAATTATAGGGATTTCGCGGTCTTTACACTCTTTTTGTATAGTTTTGGTGCATAGTAGACCTTCATGAGCCTTGTCCACCATGTCTCTACTCTTGGTCCATGGGCAGTCCTGACTCCCTTCGATCCGTACAAAGCAATGTTGGAACGAAGCCCTCCTTGCTGGGGGTCGAGGTAGCAGGCCCCGTGGCAGGGGTAGCGTTGTGCCGACTTCCTGAACCCCATTCGCTCTCTTGGGGTTATTCTTGTTGTGCCCTTCAGAAAGACTCGTCATGTCGACCTTCTGCATTCTTTCACTCCGTACGAAGGGTATCTAGTATCCTTCGACTGGGTTGAGGGGTGCCCTTGCTTGGTGTCTTCGCTCAGTCGGTGGAGCCCGTGGGTTGCCCCTACGACATTAGCCCCTCACGGTCGATGGCTTGCTTTGTCATAGTTGAAACCGCGCCTTGTTGTTTCGAAGGTCTAGGCACTCTGTCCTCTTCGACCCGACAAAGTGTCATGGCAACTGTTCAACCATATCGTAGTTGGAGTTCGCTGCTCGCTTGGTCTTCCAAACCCTGTAGGGGGAGTTACCGTGCTTCCTTGATTCACGCGCATTGTGGAAGTAGTGGTAACGCATCTCGTGCTGTGAGTGGGGCACATGTCGGTGTGTTACTGGCTTGAGCCATATCGTGTGTCATGCTCGGCACGTGCCCTTGTCCTATAAATGGCCCAAGGGTACTCACCGCGCCTGGGGTTTTCATTGATCTCATGTTCCCTTGTTTTGCTTTGTACGGAGCCATCCTGCACACCCTTGCTCTTTGTTGTTGCTTTACTTGTTTCTGATGCCGAGGCGCAACAAGTCTGCCGCTAAGGCCGACCCGGGCACAATTAGCTTGGCAGGTTAGGTTTGGCCTTTTTGTTTGAAAAATTGCAAAACATACGTTCCGTGCCTAAAAATGAATTAGCACGTTAAAAATAATAATGAAAAAACCTTTTCTACAACATTTGGTTATTCGTCCTTAGCTGTTTTAGTTGAATCATAACACCAACAACAAAAAGAAAGAGAGGACCAAGCCTTGTTTAGATGGCTAGGGGAGGTGATTGTACTCTCAGCCCACAAAGATTCAAACAACAGGTTTAGCCCTGCGTCTCTCATTTCCGCTCGTCCAGTTTTCTGTAGGCGTCGTGTGTGGGTGTTTATGTGTTGTACTAGGTGTTTCTAAAAAAAACAAAAAAAGAAAGAAAGATTGATAACCCTATCACACGTCACGAACGAAGCTTTTAGCAATTAGGTCCGAATTCTACAAAAAAAAACACACCGACCGCGATGGGACTCGAACCCACAATCTCCCGCTCCGGAGGCGAGCGCCTTATCCATTAGGCCACGCGGTCTTATTGTCCAAGTTGTATGGCTTACAAATATCCATATATTATTATATTCTGCTCTAATAACAGTTTAACGAGAGAGAGAGCGCCGAGCATTCAAGAGCTGAGCTTTCACATAGAAAATGTCAGTCTATTCTTAGGTGCTAAGTTGGTTGCTTGCATGAGATACAAACTGGGCACTTGGACCAAAACAATAGACACAAGAAAAAAATGCATTGAAGGGGAGCTTGTATCTATACCACGTGGTTTGAGCGAGAGAAAAGGTTAGTTGGGCCTAATGAGAGAAGAGGGATATGGTTTGTGAATTCGTGCCAAGAATAGATACAAGTGATTGAAGAGCTTGTTTTTAGTATTGTAACTAAATGACGTGGGGCATAGATATAAATCACTGTGAATGCTCTAAACGCGCCTCGCGGAACTAATCAACTGTCTGACAGACAAAACGGTAGCACATTCTGCCAGCCAGGTCATATGCCTTCACAAAATGGTGGCTCAAAAACTTTTGTTAATAGTATTGCTTGGAAATCCAATTATTTACCATGACAGAGAGCTCAGCAAAAGCAATCAAATAAAATAGCTCTCCACATGCCCCCTCCAACTCCAAGCAGCCGGATCATATGCCTTCACAAAATTGTGGCTCAAAAACTTTTGTTGATAGTATTGTTTCGAAATCCAAATATTTACCATGACAGAGAGCTCAGCAAAAGCAATCAAATAGAATAGCTCTTCACATGCCCCCTCCAAAACCATCAGCTCCAACTCCAAGCAAACAGAAGCCAACAAAGTTTTTCCATTCCGAAGCAATTGCAATAACCAAAAATACTGAGCAGAGTCACAGGATGCAAGCCACTGATCCAGTACAACAAAAATCAAGACGCGTCTTCCAACAATACATCAGTTGACCAAATGGAAAGAAGGTAAGTGTGCTATTCCTTCTTGATAGCAACCTTGCTTCCAGACTTTACTGACGACGAGAAGAGCGGGGTGTACTTGTGGTGCCTGATCACCATGAGCATAGCAAAGGTGTTCGCAGCCAGGAACACAAGACCTGCAACCCACAGCTGTACGAAGACATTTCGGCCCTTGAATTCAAGCAGGTAAGCCCACATGAGCCAGTGCAGTTGAGAACCCATCCACACCAGTATGCAGGCCAGACCCTTCCACTTCAGTTCATGCTGGTCCAAGGGAGGATGAGGGGCAGTAGGCAAAAAAACCACACAAAGTACTGAGCTGTCATCACCTGCTCATCCACAAACTAACAATCAATATTTCAAAGCAGCAGAGTTTCAAAAACGAGAAATGACTGAGTCATCTTACCTTGTTAAAAGCAACAAATGCAACTGTTTGGAGAAACAGGCAAAATGGAAGATCCCTAGAAAATCTTAGAATGAGTGCCAATTGCACGATCAGCTGAGGCAGAAAAGAGGCAAGCTTCTGTATGCTTGAGAACCCTTGTTGATGATGTAGATATATGTGATAGAAATATATTGAGAAATTATGCCTTGGATCAGTCCGAGTAAGATGGTAAAGTAGCGCTTCATTTAGAAAGTCCCACCCATAAAGATAGAAGAAAACACTGGTCCAACCAAAGAACATAGATCCCGAGAATAGCCCAAACAGGATCGTATTTCTTGTTATGAGGCTTTGAAGAAAATTCCATAGAGCAGCCAAGAATGATGTTGGTTCTTTCGCACTTTCACTGGCTTTCTCATTTTGTAAGTGTTGTTTGGAACTCCATTGAGTAAGAATAGGCCTACCAGCAGGACCAGCATAACTCTTGCCAAGAACTATAACAAAAGGAATTGCATATATGATTGGGTATATTCTGAAGTGCACAATGAGCCCATACCAGAATGCTGCCTGCAATACTCTACCTACAATAGATAACCAAACTGTAGTCAGTCATGAAAACAAAATAATCAACAAACAATGATTATTTCTTGCTAAGAACCTTTGTTTCTACAGTTGACTAATATTAGCAAATTGTTCATAATAAACACTGCATAGTAAATAATCTATAAATTCTTGAAGGAGGTTCCTAAACAAGCAAGTGGTACAACTAGTAAACCATTTGGCTTGGACACATTAACTCAAATAAACGAAAAATGTATATAAAGACCCTCTAATGACAACATTATGATATAATAAACACTACACCCGAATTTCTGGAGTGAAGGCACTAGGCCACAAAGTACTAATGATTTGAAGTAGGAACAACAAACAAGTACAGAGACTAGAACTATGTATGAGAAGTTAATTATTTGGTAAATATGTTTTTATTTTTGGGGGTGCTAGGAGTAATTGGCCAAGCAATGGCAAACTAAATGTGAGCAAAAGTGATATGAGCTTTCCATACACTTCAAGACAATATTACATTTCATTGCATAAGCAACACTGAACACATACAGTGAGATTGATCTCGTAGACAGATTAGTACTTGCTGAATATTGGCTTTATATATATATATATATAAAGTTAATTTCTAGACTAAACATAAGTAAAAACTGTTAAATATGGGATATATTGTGATCCGAAATTCTAATATGGAAGTATCCGGATAAGTTACCATATTAGCGCATTAGTTTCTTACTTGGACTCTAAGTCCTTTTGTCCCTTTATATACCTCTTGTAAGCCGCACGGGGAGGGTTGACGCCTTACACCTCATTGTAATCCCCGGCGTTCTGTAATCATCGCCGGTTGGCGCCCGTAGTTTTTTCCCGCAAGGGTTTTCCACGTAAAATTCGTGTCTCTTGTCCCTGTTGATCCGTGCATTATTTCTAACAAGTGGTATCAGAGCTAACAAGTGGTATCAGAGCACAGGAGTTTAGGGTTTGGAGCGAGACAGAAAAAAAAAAAAAAAAAAAAAAAACAGATCCACCGGCGCCGCCGGCCGCCAGCCGTTGTTGGCGTCGATCGCGATCTCCGTCGCGCTGCGCGCCCGAGGGCGCGTGATAGCAAGACAGAGGCTCCGTCTTCGTCCGTCCGTCCACGAGCCGGCGTCATCGAAGACTGATTTCATCGGTTTCGCCCTGTGCTGCGATAGTGACACGGCGTCTCTTCTTCCGTGCGTCGCCACGACCTTCGTCTGCCTCGATCGTCACGCGTCGCTTCAGGCCCTCATTCTACGTGCGCAGCAGCAAGCAACCAACGCGCGTGCGTGCGAACAAGATTGCGAGACATCAGACCAAATCAAAAACAATTGCCATCTAATGCACGGTTCCCAAGAACATTCATTATTTTATTATATCTCACATAGGTTTTTCCTTGCTAGATCAATTCACGTGGAGAGCAGCACTTGGTTTTCTCCAGCAACACAAATCAAGGTTGTCGTTTTTTGCTAAGTCCACCCGAGAATTCTACCAGGAGACTCGAAGTCTTTGATTTGCGTACATAAAAGGTGTACCAAAGAGGTCGTGCTTTTGCTAGGTTTACACAAATCAGTACCAACAATTTTCAGGTTTTATTCCTCATGGCGACTTTGAAGTATGATCTTCCACTCCTGGATCGTGACACAAGATTTTCGCTGTGGCAAGTCAAGATGAGAGCTGTGTTGGCACAGATGGATTTGGATGATGCATTGGAAGGTTTTGCAAAAGAACCTACCGCATGGACCGCAGATGACAAGCGTAAAGACTGTAAGGCTTTATCTCAGATTCACCTTCATCTATCCAATAATATTTTGCAGGATGTTTTAAAGGAGAAGACATTTCTTGCATTATGGTGGCGGAAAAAATTGCATGACAAAAGATCTCACCAAGAAGATGCATCTCAAGCAGAAGTTGTACTCTCATAAATTGCAAGAAGGAGAATCAGTGCTTGATCATCTTTCAACGTTTAAGGAGATTGTTGCCGACCTAGAGTCGATGGAGGTAAAAATATGAGGATGAGGATTTGGGTCTTATTCTTTTGTGTTCACTGCCTAGTTCATTTTCAAATTTCAGAGATACCATATTATATAGTAGAGACACTCTCACTCTTAATGAAGTTTATAAAGCTTTACATGCTAAGGAAAAGATGAAACAGATGGTACCTTCTGAAAATTCAAGCTCGAAAGGAGAAGGCTTGTTTATTTGTGGTAGGCAAAAGGAGAAGAACTCAAACAATGGATTTCGAGGTAAAAGTCCAAACGGCTACAAGAACCGGTCGAAATCTAGAGGCAAGTATAAGTCGTGCAAATATTGCAAGAAAAGTGGGCACGACATCTCTCGAATCTGGAAGCTCGGAATAAAGAAAAGAGAACTGGTCATTATAAGCAAAAAGGTAAACCAGATGATGAAGGTAAAGCCTCTCTTGCTGCTGATGATAGTCCTAATGGAGAAATTCTTGTTGCTTTTGCTGGATGTGCTAAGACCAATGATGAATGGATTCTTGATTCTGCCTGTACCTTTCATATGTGTCATAATAAGGATTGGTTTGCCACCTATGAACCTGTTGAAGGTGGTAATGTGTTGATGGGTGATAACTCATCTTGTAAGGTTGCAGGAATTGGTTCAATTCAGATCAAGATGTTTGATGGCATTGTCAGAACTTTGACAGATGTGAGGCACATTCCAGATTTGAAAAGGAACCTCATCTCTTTGAGTACTCTTGATACTAAAGGTATCAAAATGCTCTCTTATTGTGATGAAAGCTGATATTAAAACTGTCAATTTGTACCATCTACGAGGTACTACAATATCAGGTAATGTTGCTGTAATTTCAAGTTCATTATCTGATTCTGATGCTACTAATCTTTGGCATATGCGTCTTGGGCATATGAGTGAACTTGGTTTGGCAGAATTGAGTAAGAGAGGACTTCTTGATGGACATAGCATCGACAAGCTGAAATTTTAGAGCATTGTGTGTTTGGCAAACACAAAGGGTGAGATTTAATACCTCACTCATACTATCAAGGTATTTTGGATTATGTGCATTCGATTTATGGGGCCATCTCGCAAGACATCTCTAGGAGGTGCTCGTTATATGTTAACAATTATTGATGATTATTCTAGAAGAGTGTGGCCTTATTTCTTGAAGTATAAGTCGAAGCATTTTCGAGATTTAAAGAGTGGAAGACTATGATTGAAAGACAAACCGAAAAGAAGGTAAAGAAACTTCGATCGATAATGGGATGGAATTGCTCGATGAATTTGAATCATATTGCAAGATCAAGGCATTGTTAGGCATTACACCATTCCCGGTACTCCTCAACAAAGCGGTGTGGTGAGCGTATGAACAGAACCATCATTTCAAGGCCGTTGCATGTTGTCTAATGCAGTTTGCATAGACGTTTTTGGTGAAGCCGCTTCCATCGCTTGCTATCTCATTAATCGCCACCCAATATTGCAATTGAAAAGAAGACTCCAATTGAGGTATGGTCTGGTTCCCCAGCAAATTATTCAGAATTGAGAGTTTTTGGTTGTACTGCTTATGCTCATGTTGATAATGGAAAATTAGAGCCTAGAGCTATTAAGTGCATCTTTCTTGGTTATAAATCTGGTGTTAAAGGATATAAGTTGTGGAATCCTGAAACAAGGAAGGTTGTGATTAGCAGAAATGTTGTCTTTAATGAATCGCTATGCTTCGATAACCGCCTACTAATGTTCTGTTGAGAGTAGCAGAATTCAAGTGTTCAGGTGGAGCACTCTGTTGGTTCAGGTAACACATCAGATAAAGAGAATACCATTGTTCATGATGCACCTATTGTTGAGCAGCCACCACAACAGTCTATTGCGATTAATGTGCCTAGAGAGAGATTAATCCACCGGAGGTTGATTGAAGAAGCTAACATTGTTGCTTATGCTTTAAGTGTAGCGTAAGAAATTGAAGGTAATGCGGAACCTTCATCATACTGAGGCTATTAGCTCCACCGATTGTAATAAGTGGATAACTGCTATGCATGATGAGATGGAGTCACTTGAAAAGAATAACACTTGGGAATTAGTGAAATTGCCAAAGGATAAGAAGCCCGTTCGTTGCAAGTGGATTTTCAAAAGAAAGGAAGGTATTTCTTCTACAGAACCAGCAAGGTATAAAGCAAGGTTGGTTGCTAAAGGCTATAGTCAAATTCCGTGTATTGATTTTAATGATGTCTTTTCCCGGTTGTGAAGCATAGCTCTATTCGCACTTTACTCGATATTGTTGCCATGCATGATTATGAACTTGAGCAATTAGATGTTAAACCGCATTCTTACATGGGAACTGAAGAAGACATTTATATGGACCAACTCAAGGTTTTGTTATTCTGAAAAGAACACCTTGTTTGTAGATTAAAGAAATATCTTTATGGTTTGAAGCAATCTCTAGGCAATGGTACAAGAGATTTGACTCCTTTATGCTCCTCATAATTTTAAGCGATGCGATTATGATAGTTGTGTCTATTTAAAGATCTGTAATGGTTCGACCATTTATTTGCTTCTCTATGTTGATGATATGTTGATTGCTGCAAAAGATAAGTCGAAATAGCAAACCGAAAGCACAATTGAGTAATGAATTTGAGATGAAGGATCTAGGTGCAGAAAGAAAATTCTCGGCATGGAGATTATTAGAGAGAGAAAATCGCAAGTTATACCTTAGTCAAAAGGTTATATTGAGAAAGTTCTTCGTCGTTTTAACATGCATGATGCAAAACCGTTGAGTACTCCATTAGCTACGCATTTGATTATCTTGACTTTATGTCCTAAGTCGATTATGATATTGAGTACATGTCTAGAGTTCCATATTCCGGTCTGATTGGTTCTCGATGTATGCCATGGTTTGTTCTCGTCTCCGATTTATCTCATGCAATCGAGTGTTGTCGAGATATATGACTAATCCCGAAAAGAGCATTGAAAGCGATTCAATGGATATTCGGATATTTGCGTGGCACTTCTAATGCTTGTTTGCGTTTGAGAATTCTAGAGATGGACTTGTTGGTTATGTTGATTCGATTATCTTGGTGATTTGGACAAGAGGAGGTCTCTCACAGTTATGTTTTCACCATTGGTGGTTGTGTCTTTGTTAGTTGGAAGGCAAGTTTACAAGCTCATCGTTGCCTTATCTACTCTCAAGCAGAATATATGGCTATTTCAAGCTTGTAAAGAAGCTATTTGGTTAAGAGGTTTGTATCTCGAGCTTTGTGGAGATAATTCTTGCACTACTATATTTTGTGATAGTCGAGTGCTATATGTCTTACAAATGATCAGATGTTCCATGAGAGAACAAAGCACATTGATGTGAAATATCACTTTATTCGAGGTGTTATTGCTCAAGGTGATGTCAAAGTGTGCAAGATAAGTACTCATGATAATCCAAATGATATGATGACAAAGCTGGTTCTCATTACTAAGTTTGAGCTTTGCTCAAGCTTAGTTGGTATTACAGTCTAGTCCTAGAGACTAGTTGGCGCACAGTGATTTTTATCTTATTATCGAGATATTTGATGATTGATTATTCTTCATTTTGCTACAAGAGGAAATTCGTCTCAAGGTGGAGATTGTTAAATATGGGATATATTGTGATCCGAATTTCTAATATGGAAGTATCCGGATAAGTTACCATATTAGCGGATTAGTTTCTTACTTGGACTCTAAGTCCTTTTGTCCCTTTATATACCTCTTGTAAGCCGCACGGGGAGGGTTGACGCCTTACACCTCATTGTAATCTCCGGCGTTCTGTAATCGCTCCTCATATAGTGATCATCGCCGGTTGGCGCCCGTGGTTTTTTCCCGCAAGGGTTTTCCACGTAAAATTCGTGTCTCTTGTCCCTGTTGATCCGTGCATTATTTCTAACAAAAACATCAGGGGAAAAATAAATATGCATCAGCTCAATCATATTGTCTATTAGAACAATTATATCCCTATGTTCGTCGGCTGCAATAGGATGGCCAGCGCCGACGGCACAGCCGCTAGCCGGTTCGTCACCAATGGCGTCGAGGGTAGCCACTAGCATCATCATCAACCTTCTCACCGGAGCCGTCACCCCTTGCCTCGCTTCCCGCGGGATATGAGCGCGTGAGCGGGCACACCGCAGGCATCGTCTCCGGCGATGGCACCATCCTTATCTACTGCTTTTCTCCGTTCAGCGATTTTATGTCCATCTTCAGGGCAGCCATCCTACGTCCCGGCAATGAGGCGTGGACGGACATACAAAGGATACTGGAGTCCCCCCGCAACGGACCGTTGCTGCGCCGCCGCATACCACGACGGAAAGATTGTGGTGTCCGTGGACACCAACTCGTGGTGCGTCGTGATGCCGTCGTTGGCTGGTTCCAAATCGATCACATGATTCCAACGATGCTGCTGCCCTGTGAGCCCCACAAGTCGCGCAAACACGGCTACGTCTTGGAGTCTCGCGGCGAGCTGTCGGTCTCCGTATACGCGCTTGAAAAGGAAGGGAACGACGGCGGCGGCGGGAGTCAGCCGCGCGTCGTCAGGGGGGGACCACCGGAGCCTGGGTGACCGCGTCCTGTTCCTGGGGTGCCTGGCCAGCTTTGCCGTGGACGCCGTGAGCGTGGGCGGCTGCGCCTACTTCGTCGTCAGCTCGAGGCTCGTCACTTGGACGACTTAGGCGCAAGATCAGGGCCGTGCCGCTGCCGCGTGTACAAGTACAGCTTCCGCGATGGCAAGGCGGCGTTGGTAGAGAAGCTGCCTCCCACTCCCGGATGGGAGGACGAGAGGTGCATGCGGCTCGCGCCCCACCCTGCCGCCATAGCTCCAATCCACAGCACTGCACATGACGAAAGACCTCCGCGACCTCCCTTGAGGATTTTTGTCGGGAATCTGCCATGGAAAGTGAATAGAGCTTGGCTGCTACAGCTATTCAGCGAGCACGGGAACATGACTGACGCTAGAGTAATCTACAGCAAGGAAACCAAGCGACCACGAGGTTTTGGGTTTGTAACCATGGCGACAGTGGAGGAAGCGGCTCATGTTATTGCTACCCTTGACGGTCAGGTATGCACATCAATGCGCCGAACGCCGAGGTTTCAGTCTGCATTTAATCACTAGATCTCTCCGATTTTTTACTTGATGTTTTTGATTTTGCATGGTCTCAAATCTCATATGTGATTTTTTTGATTTTGCAGTCTCGGATTCCGATTATTTTACAAGACTAAACAGTTCATGCCTAAATAGGCCCTGCCGACCGAGCCGCCCATCTGACCACCACCCGCACACAAACAAACCTACGGACGGACCGCACCGGACCGCACCGCACCGCACGGGGTAGGCGCAGTCGGGTCGAGCCGCACCGGCGCACGAGCCACAAGTCCGCCTCCAAGTTTAGAAAGAAACCCTCGCTGTCCAGCGCTTCTCCTTCTTTGTCCCCGCAAATCTCCGATGGCCGCCGCCGCCGCCCCATTCCGCAAGGTCCTCCTCCGCATCCGCCTCGGCAACCCGCCGCCCCTCCCCATCCCGCTCCTCTCACACCTCCCGCCGCAAATCCAACAAGCCCCAACCCCGGCGCCCCCTCCCAGGCTCAATCCCAAGTCCAAGCCCCGCCCCAAATCTCCGCGACCTCCTCTCCTCCTTCCACCCCGCCCTCCAGATACACCTGAATCTCGATCCGAGAGGGGACGCGCGCGTGGACGAAGACGGCGACGGCGACGGGGCGGAGGTGTGGGCCGACAGCGTCAAGAAGAAGCGGAAGCGCAAGATGAACAAGCACAAGCTCCGCAAGCTACGGAAGCGCCTCCGCCGCCAGACATGAGCGACCCGCCACCCGGTGAACACCAACTCATCCGCTCTGCTTCGATTAGCTTCTCACTGCTGCACTGCGCGCGTGTCGGTGTCTTTTAAATTGTTGATCCGTAAAGAGAAAGGGGGGAAATGCTGGTGGGTGACAGAGAGAGCTATGTGTAATGAATGACTAGTCACTGTCTGCCTGTAGCTCATTTCATATGCTTAGATGATTTTGATTGGATTCTGAGCCGCTCCTCTTCCGTGCAATACCAAATTGTTATTCAGCGTTCTGTTTTTACAGATGGAAATGCCGCACCATTCACTACAATTAGATTTTCTTCGTCTGCTTTGTTGATGCGTATCGAATTGTGGGGTGCATAGGGGATGTTCTGCGCACCTAGTTGTTAACTGCCAGTATGTTGTTTTCATTTCAATATTGGTGTGGTATCACTGTAGCAGACTGTTAAGTGGATCAAACAACCGTTAGTTGCAGGGGGATTTGATCATATGCCACTACCAAAGATTGGTAATTGATTATTTGCCACTCATGGGTGGATGACACGTGGCCCCGGGGCCCAGATGTCATCCACACATGCAGTGGCAAATCATCAGATCCACTCTTTTGGAGTGGCAAATAATCAATTTTCCCTTAGTTGCAAGTTGAAATGGATCGTGGCGCTAGTTCGACAATCTGTTGATCTTTTTCCTCTATTTTGATTGAATCCCTCGTGCAAAACTGTACCTTTCTAGGGAGATCTATGCAACAGTGTTAGATAGGCTTTGCACCTAAAGATAGAGCGACACAATTAGAACTCAGAGCTAAAATTGAGCACCTCACATTATTCGCGGTTTTGTTCATATGTTCAATCTTGTCCCTATTCTCCTATCGTGCTTGCCTGAGTTCGATTAGTACTGCCGCCAGCTGAACCATAAAACACCTAAGAAGTCTTTTTCTGCTGTATCAATGGTCTAATTGTTTTCACATTAATCAGTGAAATAAATTTCAATCTCATTCTAAGAGGAGAAGAAGAAACAGCTTTATTCCTAGATAGTCCTTCTAGGAATATCTGTATCAGTGGGCAAGCTATATGATCAAATTATTGGTTTGTCAATTTTCCCATTATTTTTCTAGTGTGCTGCAACTGTAAACCTTATTTGCAATTATATTGCCATACAGGTAGTTAATGATAAAGATAACTATGCCTTAGGTCTACTCACCGCACGTAAGATCACGCATGAACAGTATTAATTCGTATTGCACAAAAAAGTTTGAGCTCACTTGTACTGTTCTGCTCTCTAATTCATAGTTTTGTTTATTTTGAGTAGGCTTGCGCATTGTACTTGCAACCAGGGTCTCCATGCCCTCTGTCACACTGGTTACGAGCTGATAACTTCTACTGGTTTTTCTTTGGCTATGGGAGTAGCTGCTTCAATGCGAGTCAGCAATTGTTGGGACTAGGCATGCAGCTAGAAGCTGTGCCAGGACAGTGGTTCTTAAACCGCTAATACGTTGATTTGAGTTGCCCTGAATTTTTGTATGCTGTTCAGTGTTTGCCTGTTTTGTGAATTTGGTATGTGCCAACACTTGCTGCTGTTTTAAACTACAGTTGAAGGCAATGCATTGCGCATGCTGGATGGTTGATGCCATAGAGGCGCCACGTCATCGAACGGCTGCCATATAAGTGGGTGCAACGACACCAAACTTTTATCGTGGTGCGCATTTGTGCAAGGTGTCGTCCAACGCACCGACGAAACCAAACTTAGCGGTCAGATTCAGGCCACGCAAGATGATCTTTCCACGGGTTTGCTACTGATTACAAACGGCTGGCTTGGCTGCACGTGTAGGTAACTGCTGTTTGTTAAAGTAACTGAACTCCATGAAGGATAATCCATATCTATCTGGCTAACTCCACCGATCACTACAGCTTCGATCTGCAGCCCGTTTCTGACACCACTGCTGAACGGTTAACAGATTTGCCACAAAACCATTTACCCTGCTTTTTCCGGTTTAAGCACTTGGCCAATGCAATAGCCACTACATGCATGCACGGCATCGGTAGCGGATCTAGAGTAAAAATAATCAGGTGTCAAGAAATATTGTACTAAATAGTTAACGTGTGTAATTTTTCTCAACAATTTAACATAAAAGCATGTCCAAAATGACTCGTATGATGATAAAAAAGCGAATAAAATGCTTACCAAAATTAAAATACCCACTAATGTTATTGATTATCTATCAACCATAATTGAAACCTTAAGTCCCTAAGCCTACTGTTTGACAAAAAAGACCAACGAGCATCAAATTGAAACCCTACCTCACAAATTTAGTCCATGGTGGGGGAGAGCTGACTAGGTGGCATGACACCAGCAACAAACCTCTCTGGCGAGGCCGATCGGCCGACGGGTGGCAACTTCATTGTCTCGTGCGGCTTGAGTTGAACCATCGAATAATCGAAGGATAATAGGGTGTCTCGCATCGGCATCGCGGGTGTTTTTTTTCCTTTACTTTTTGACCAAAGGTCTAAATGGCCTGGCTTTTATATAAAGCAAAATAAACTGAAAACAAACTGGTTATTGCGGGGATTCCAGCTTACAATAGGCACGATACACACCAGCTACATAGCAGCAAAAACTATATAAAATGCATACTGGAGTGGGGACATATTAGCAGACTTACCAGCCAGCAAGCCCAAAGCTTAGCCCAAAATTAACTTTCTGGACTAGAGTTTTTTTCACAACTAGCACTCAAAGTCTTTTAACAACTCAGCTGATGTTTTTTAGGCACAGTGCCTTGTCTGATGTTGCTTTGGCCTGTCACTTGGGCCACGTGTTGGTCTGGGCCATGCACTGGCCTGTTCGGCTGGTCGATTGGGGCGTGCAACACCTGCCGCTTGCGTTGGTGTTATTGAGCTTTCAACACCGGGGTCACATTATTGTTTATATGTGTTGTACAAGTGAAAAAATAGAGCTGACCCGGTGTCTCGTGACACCTGCTGGCCCAACTGCTGGCCCAACGTAGATCCGTCCCTGCATGGCATTGTGATTGCCTTGAGATAACAAGACCGTGACAGGCCTGCTGTGGATTTTCCGGGATTTGATCCCATGCAGGGTAAATGGTTTTGTGCAAATCTGTTATCCAAACCCTGCATGCATGACATATCCATGGTCGGCATTAGGAAAGAAGAGGCCAAGTTTGCTACGACGAGCACGCATGCATGGCGGGCTAAGAAGCTCTCAGCTCTCTTCTTCCTCGTATAAAAGGCAACCATGGCATCCTCCCCATGCACACACACACTACTGACACACATACACCTGCATAGACAGACATGGAGAAGCGCATCATCCTCTTGGGTGTGGTGCTAGCCATGGTCGCTGCCATGGCGCAGGGCATCCCCTTCACCGAGAAGGACCTGGAGTCGGAGGCGAGCATGTGGAAGCTGTACGAGAAGTGGCGCGGCGTGCACACGGCGTCGAGGAGCCTCGCGGAGAAGAAGGCCAAGTTCGAGGTGTTCAAGGCGAACGCCAGGTACGTGCACGAGTTCAACAACAAGGACAAGCCCTACAAGCTCGGTCTCAACAGGTTCGCCAACATGACGCTCGAGGAGTTCAAGACAAGTACACCGGCGCCAAGGCCGTCGCCGACCGTGACGCCATGAAGCACAAGATGAGCGCTGCTCCTGCCAAGGTCGCCGACGTGCCGGGCTCGTACGACTGGAGGGACTACGGAGCCGTCACCCCTGTCAAGGACCAAGGGCAGTGCGGTGAGAGTTGTGTTTCAAACTTGCAATTCATATTTCACACGCATGGATGGTAAAATCAACCGGCAGATTAATTTGTCACGCATGCAATTTAACAAATTAAAAACCAGGGAGTTGCTGGGTCTTCTCGGGCACGGAGTCGGTGGAGAGCATCAACGCCATCGTGACCGGGAACCTGCTTTCATTGTCCGAGCAGCAGGTGCTCGACTGCTCCGGCGCCGGCGACTGCGAAAACGGAGGCCAGACGTCCGGCGTGTTCGACTACGCCATGCAGAATGGCATCACCTTGGACTCTTGCAACTACCCACCCTACGAAGCCATGGACGACCAGTGCAGGATCGACTGGGTACGTACGTTACGTGATCCACATAGAACACGCATGATTATACGATCGATCGATCGATGAAGCTTACTAGAGAATATTGTGCAGAGCAAGACTCCGCTGGTGAAGATCGACGGGTACGCGGTGGTGCCGGTGAACAACGAGAAGGCCCTCAAGTACCGGGTGTACCTGCAGCCGGTGTCGGTGCACATCGAGGCGAGCTACGACTTGATGCTGTACACGGAGGGCGTGTTCGCCGGCGACTGCGGGACGTCGCTGGACCACGCGGTGGTGGCGGTCGGCTACGGCGTGACGCAGGACGGCGTGCGGTACTGGATCGTCAAGAACTCGTGGGGCGACTCGTGGGGCGAGGGCGGCTACGTCCGGATGGTCCGCGACGTCGACGCCAAGGAGGGCATCTGCGGCATCGCCATGTACCCCATCTACCCCATCAAGAACTACCCCTGCGCCGCCACCGCCGCCGCCGCCCCTCTCAAACGTGCCGGCGCCAAGGCCAAGGACGAGCTCTGATCGAGCAGATCCCATCAAAAGCTAGCTAGCTCTACGCCGGTCGATATGATCGACAGTCATCGCTTGATCATATAAAAACGTATACTAGTGTTACGTCGCGTACTTTGATCATCTGAATAAAATGGAAGTCCATTGGTCGATGTGTAACACATGGACTTCCCTCCTTATATGTAAGCTGCCGCCGCTTTGTTTTGTTATCTCTGCTTAGCTTGTTGGCTTGACTAGTAATGTCAGAATAAAGGCCTGATTACATATGATCTCTTCGTCTATGCATGTACTGGTCACTCCATGCGACTCTTCTTGGTTACTGTACTAGCCATCTTTCTGCATGCTAGTCATAAATCCTCAGAAGTATCGTATTGGTCCATGCAAGCTACCAGTTGCAAACTACAAATATCAAACGACCACGGAGTGAGAAGAAGGCTACAGATGTAAAATCAAACAGTAGGTTAACTGGCACAGGTAAGACACACTGCATGCATTACCTGTTGCACGATAGGATTTGTTGATGTTGTGAATTCGTGCGTCATTCCTTCCCAAACAATCTTCCCCTCATGGAGAAACAACAACCTGAAAAGAGAATGCAAGAGCCTCAGCCTAGCAATGAGCAATACGAAGTTACAAACCGCAAAACGAAGAATACAATGCTTGTTATTACCTATCAACAGCTCTTCTTATTGTGCTATGCTGATGAGTGACAACCACATATGAAGCTATCTTTCCGGGCTTACCGAGAGCATCTTTTCCTGTCACATGCACGGAGCGTACGAGGTCTTCAACAACAGTGGAAGCGATAGGGTCAAGTCCAGCTGTAGGTTCATCGTATAAAAGAACCTGGCAGATGAAAAAAGATGGCTATAAGCTTGAGAAGATAGAGAAATAGCAAGCTAAGTTGTTCGATCTCCTTTCATTTCAGAAATGCTTCCGGTAGTTCAGTTATAATGAGATAAATGATGATATTAGCCTACAATCAATCAGGGCATACCTCTGGCTCTATTTTTTCTTTCGTATCATCATATATTATTGAGCGAGCTAGAGCTACACGCTTTTTCATGCCACCTGACAATTCAGATGGCATTCGATCTTCGACACCCTGCACAGATGATTATAATTTCTCTATCACAATCAACTACTAGCAAAAAATGTAGACATCTTTTGGTCTTATCATAGCTACAAAAATCTAGAATACTTAAACAATATTTGCCTTCTATTATTCAATTACTGAGAACCTGGGATACTTTGATGCCTAGTTTTTCATGGTCCAGGACGGATAAAAGTTTCTTGTGATACAATGCTATTGTTGTGGCACAAAAATAATAAACATGTATGTTTTTTCCCAAAATATACAGAAAAAAATGAGGTATCATATACACACACATTAAGTAACATTCCATGTCAGGCTGTCTGTGACTGCAATGCTTATCACTTGGGTAAAAGGTTAACTTAAAGAAGACAAAAGCTTGACTTACTTTTAGGCCTACTGCGCCCAAAGTTTCTGTCACTAGCTTACCAATTCGCTCCTCGGGTAACTTGGAGTTTTCATATCTAAAAGCAAAGGACACGAAACAGAGATAAGAACAGTTTGGCAAACTGGGTACTCTCAATAGACTTTCTGGAAAGGCAATTGTCCTTACAAAAGGAATCCAACATTTTCACGGACAGTGAGAGAATCAAACAATGCCGCACTTTGAAACACCTGCATAAGCAATTCCGTTTCTAAATTTTGAAGAACAGCTGGATGGGAAAATAATCACGCCATTCCTTTCCACAAATACATGGAGGTAATCAGGAAGTATACCAAGCCAATCCGAAGACCTGAGATATCCTCATCACTAACTAGTCCGTGTCTTTTTCTTCCGCAAATGATAACATCGCCCTGCTCATTGTTGCAAAATCAAAAAATAATTATAACCAATGAGGCAGCCAGTGTTACATCAAATGGGTTCCTCCTAAAAATACCTATTGTTGTAATAGAGACAAATCAAGAAAATAGGATAACCTTGTCTGGAGCCAGAAGCCCAGCCATAACCTTCAAAACAGTTGATTTGCCAGTTCCCGAAGGGCCAATTATTCCAACAGCTTCACCTTGTCTAATCTAAATAATAATACAGTATCAATTTGGATTATAATTGAAAGATAGGGTAAAAGTTAATGAAACCCAGAAAGGTCAAATAAATGAAATCACATTAGTAGGTAAGATGCCATAGTGACTGCTTTGTGGAGAGTATGATCAAGGTAAGACAATTAGTGACTAGTTTGTGGGAACTACAGCAAGGAAACATAAATCCATCACGACTCACAATTCTATATGTATTTTCAACTCTCTTTGACCGGTCATAAAGTGCAAACAACTTTGGATTCGGCTCTGCATAAGAAGATTCATTTAAATAAGCCATCTACGCACCCTAGTCCTAATAATTGATTTCAAATAATGCCCGACAGGTACAACCGAACAACTTGTATGAAGTAGAAACCTGGAAAGGATTGCAGGAGAACTCACCTTGAAGCTGACGCCTTTCAATACCTGCTTGTCTCCAAAGGACTTATGCATATCCCTACATTCTATAAGAACATCATGGTCATCGCCAATCTGCCCATTTAAATCCCAGCTCCTAGACAAGCTCGAACTCTATAGCATAATCAAAACAAAGCACAATTCATCAATGCAAACTCCATGACATGACAATTCAACTAAGCCACATCAGGATCACAACATCTTTGCAAGAGCACACCTCACGCAGATTCTCTGCGTTGCCCAAACCAGGACTCCTCGTAGCTGATACAACACCAGCGCCAGTATGACACTTTCTTAATGATAGTCCACCAAACCTGCCTAAGCAGGAACATATGCAAAATATTACCACCACGGTTCATTGATAAAGCCAAATCCACGAAAAACATAACTGCAGATAGTACTAGTGGCTAAACCAACATAGTTTGACACAACTAACATCGATACCTTCCCCCCTTTTATATGAGTAATTCACCTAGCTACCGTACCAACTATGGTCAGCAATAAACTAAATTGGTCAATATAGCCAAGCAAAGACCGGTCAAGGACGAGACCGAGAGGGTTGACTAAGCAACAAAAACAAAGAAACGTAACGACGTAACATACTCCTGGTTCATATTATTTGATTCCACTAGAAACAAAGGAAAAAAGCGACCCTCTGCGTTCTTCCTTTCAGTAGTCGATGCAGCAAGGAATCTATTCGAGCATGCATGAGCAAATCAACAGTTGGATTGGTGATCTACCAACACAATCTGATTATCTACAGTGCCGCAACCGCAAGGTAACAGAAGAGGCTTCCAAGAACCGGACGAGGCAACAAGAAAAAGGAAAGATTCAGGCCATGATTTTACCTGAATGGAAGGGTGGGGGGCGGGCAGGGGTCGCCGGCGGCGTGGAGGAGGAGGCGGCGTCCGGCAGGGAGCTGCGGGTGGTGGAGAGCAGTGGTGATGGACGGCGACGCCATGGTCGCGCTCGGCGGCGCCGCGCGGTGGGCGGAGGAAAGGGAAGCGGAGACCGGATGGAAGGAATCCTCCTCCTCGGTGGTGAGGTGACACGACACGACACACGACGAAAATGTAACCCTGACATGTGGGGCTCCGGATCTGCAGTAGAAAGCTGAAAGCGAGATCGAGCCCGTCACTTTCTGATCCAAGGGATCGCGTACATCTCGGTGTCCCCCGTAAGCGATACGAAAATTACTCACCTTCCCCCCGTAGGCGATCTGCCCGGCGGCGGGGACTGCTCCCCGATGGCCTCCTCCGCCGTGACGCTCCGGCGGGTGATGCTCGCGTAGGCTGCGCTCCGGCTTTCCCTGGTGCTGTTCGGTGAGTGGCAGGACGCCCACCTGGAGGTGCGCTACACCGACGTCGACTGCCTCGTCTTCTCCGACGCCGCCGCCTCCGTCGCCGCAGACGGATCCCCATTCGCCCGCGCCACCTACCGATCCTCGCAATCCTCCTCCTCCCCAACTCGCTCCTCCACCTCGCCTGGGGCAAGCTCCTCTTCTCCGCCGCAGGTACTCCACTGCTCACACGCTGCCGTCTGTGTTAAATTCTTAATCTCCTCACTCTTGTGATGAAAATTCTGATGAATTACAATCTGAGGATGGGGCTGTTCAAGACAGAGCTGGAGCTGGTTAATGGTAGCTACTGGGATTAGTTTGTGGAACGCCTTTTGTGTGTAGATGGTGGTGAACTTGAGATGTCTTGTGTTTTGAGGTGTGTGATTCAACTGTAACATTTAGGAGCGATCCCTACAATTTCTTACTTTCTCAAGTTTGAAACTTGTGAAGCAAATGGCGAAACTGAAGAGGTGCCTTGCCTGCTGTTAAAACATCTCAGGTTTTTAGTTGTTTATGTTCTGCGTTGGGAGAAGAATCTATGGCGTTTCAGCCTATATGTGGGCATCACATCACATGGTGTTATATTGTCGGTTGACGAGTTAGTTGTTTTCTGGTGAAAGAGTTTTGCTGAGTTGATAGGCAGAACCTCTGTGCTATGCTGCTTTATAGTAGGATGGTAGACAGGTTTTAGATTTCGCTGTGTATGCATGGAAAGCCTTGTTTGCATTTATCTTACCTGTGCTTACTCTGGATTCTTATATATTTGATGACGGGTGTAAGCTCTGAATCTCTTTTGCTGTTTGTTCAGTAGTTGCTACCTTCCTTAACTTACTATGGACAGAAGGTGGTTGAATTATTTGGAGTGTGTCAACTTGTGCTCTGATGGACTAGTGCATATTTTGCAACTGTGTTGGTTTGCTGATTCTTCCATATGAAACATAGGGATATAATTATTCTAAAAGACATTATGATTGAGCTGGTGCATATTTAATTTTTCCCTAATGTTTTTTCGATTAAGGAGATAACCACATACATCTCCGGCCTCTACACTCCAGAATGTAGACAACCCAAGTTCACACCAGATTCAGAAATACAGACATCTCAAAGCATACAAAACAGGGCAACACCTAACAACTGCCTAACACATAGGAGCCTATCCTCATCAGCAACTGCAGAACTTGGACAGCGACCTTCAGTGAGAAAACCAGCGACACCCCAACCTTGCGACCGTTTGAAAATTTCAATAGCCACTTTGCACATCTTCAAAGCACCATCTTCCAACACCATCTTGACCTCTTGTTTCTGCAAAAAGGACCACTAGCGAATCCAGTGGCAAATAACAAAGACCACTTGGTTAATGTTTTTAGTTATGTTTAGTCTAGAAAGTAACTTCTATATATTTTTGTAAAGCCAATATTCAGCAAGTACTAATCTGTCTACTAGATCAATCTCACTATGTGTTCAGTGTAGCTTATGCAATGAAATACAGGATGTACTCATAATCCAGGAAAACTGCACTTTCTAAATGTAATATTGTCTTGTAGTGTATGGAAAGTTCATGTCACTTTTGCACACATCTAGTTTGCCATTCCTTGGCCAATTACTCCTATCACCCCCAAAAAATTAAACCATGTTTACCAAATAATTAACTTCTTATACATAGTTCCAGTGATACGACTGGGTTTGAGTTGATGTCGCAAGGGAGAAAGAAGATGGGAACGTGACACGGGATTGGAACGCAGCGGATACGGCGAACGATGAAGTTCGCCGGTGGCGATCGATCGGGGCTTGTCCCCGGCCAGACTGGAGACCTTGCGGCAGAAGAGAGAAAAGATAGCTAACTTAATATATTTCTTACTTCCTGAATACAATCCGTAGATGCCTTTTTTATGGAGGACTAACCATTAAGTATCCGGAAGGGATACTCCTAATCATAACTCACTAATATCCGGAAGGGATATTTCCTATCATAGCTTACCTAATAGCTAATGCAATCTATATTAAGACTTTCCATTGCACAAACATACATACATCTTGGTGCTGTTACAGAGCAGAGACAGAGTCGAACTCGTTACTGCTGGAACGTATTGTTGTCGGACTCTGCACAGTCGCGTACGGCAATTGCTTAGCCCGCCGTGTATACTTCTTTCCAAAGAATAAGTCCATAACATTTCCGCCGTTCTGAAGAAACAGCTCATCCGCGAGCTAGATATGAGGATAACGCTACCTAAAATCTGAAACCAAAAGCCAAGATGTCTCGGTACCAGGGCGATCATCCCAACAAACCAAAATCTAGCAGGGCGATCATCCCAACAAACCAAAATCTCCCAGCCCGCCGAGGTAAAACGGGAGCAAAGCACTTGAGCTAGATTGGGAAGAACACGGCCATGACGAATGGCAGGCAATGGAACAAGATGAGTTGGTGACTCCCCATGAAACGGTTTTAACAAAGCGACATGAAAACATCATGAAGATGAGCACGACGTGGTAGCTTCAAACAGTAAGCGACCGTACCGACTCGTTGCACAATTTGATAAGGTCCGAAGAAACGAGGAGAAAGTTTGCCGAGGGTTGGGCGCCCCAAAGAAAGCGCTGCCCGATGACGAAGACGGAGCCATACCCATTGCCCAACTTCAAATGCAACATTGCGATGTGTTTTATCATAATGTTCCTTCATGTAGTTCTGAGCCGGAAGTAATCGGTCCCGAATTTCAGCAACAAATTCATCACACTCCAATAGTTGATTATCCACGGCGGCAATACGGGCAACACCTGGCTCATAAGCTACCATTACTGGGGGATCCCTACCATACACAACTCGGAAAGGAGTAACACGAAGGGCTATCTGAAAAGAGGAGTTATAACAAAATTCGGCCCCAAGGAAGCCAACGAAGCCAATCCTTCGGTCGATCCCCAGATAAACAACAAAGATACATGACAATAACACGATTGACGACTTCTGTTTGACCATCAGATTGCGGATGAAAAGTAGAACTGAGATGTAACTTGGAGCCGGCAAGACAAAATAACTCAGACCAAAACGAACTCGTAAAGACAGGATCACGATCACTCACGTGGAAGATGGAATGTCATGAAGCAGGACAATATTATCAAAGAAAATGAGCAACTGAGCTAGCTGTATACGGATGACCGAGTACTGCAAAGTGGGCATACTTCGAGAAACGATCCACAACGGTAAGAACCACATATCTGCCATGTACCTTAGAAAAACCTTCCATGAAGTCCAACGAAATATCGTCCCAAACTTGATGAGGAACTGCCAATGGTTGTAAAAGTCCAGACGGATGCAAATGCTCAGATTTGTTACATTGACATGTGGCACAACCGCGTACAAACTTCTGCACCAAACGACGCATACCATGAACATAAAATTAAGAGCGAAGACGGTGAAGAGTCTTATGTGTACCCTTGTGACCGGATTGATGAGCATCGGCCAATAGTGTCGTGAAAAAACAATAGATCGTCCACAACCAACCATCCTGGCGCTGCACCCCCAGCCATGATTGCAGCCTTGCGTTGGACCAAGTCGAGCTAGCCAAGAATTTCTTGACAAAGACTATCGAAGATAGCAAAATGGGGAGCGAACACGGCATGAAGCATCAAAGGATCCTCCGAGCGGCGGGAAAGAGCATTAGTCGCGGTATTTTGTCGGCCCAGTCAGTACTCCACTGTGAAAGTATAACCAAAAAGTTTGCTTACCCAATGATGTTGCGGAATGGTGGAAAGCCATTGATCCAGTAAAAACTTTAGGCTATAGTGATCTGTACGAACGCGAAAAGAGCGCCCCCACAAATAAGGATGCCAATGTCGAATCACCTTAACCAATCCAATGAGTTCACGCTCATAGGCCGTGAGTTTTGCGTGTTGTGGCGCCACGACACGACTAAAAAACGCTAAAGGACGATCCCCTTAATGTAAGACAGCACCAAATCCGGTTCCAAACGCATCACAATCAATGGTGAACTGGGCAGTGAAGTCGGGAAGTTGCAAAACCAGAGAGGAAGTGAGAGATGTTTTAAGGGCAGAAAACGCATGAGCAGCCTTGTCGCTCCAGACAAATCCCTCTTTCTTTGTCAACTTGGTAAGGGTTGCAATGAGGCCATAATCTTTGATAAATTTACGGTAATAACCCGTAAGACCAAGGAACCCGCGTAAGGCTCTGACTGACGTAGGAACATGCCAATCTGCCATTGCTGAAACTTTTTCTGGATCCATTGCCACACCCTGACCAGAGATAATATGACCCAAATAGGCAACCAAATTTAGACCAAAAGAACACTTGGAGCGCTTGAGGAACAACTTGTGGTCGAATAAGAGTTGAAGAATAGCGCGCACCTACTGAAGGTGTGCTGACCAGGATGAACTGTAAATCAAGATATCATCAAAAAAATACCAAGATGAAACGACGCAGAAAAGGCTTAAGAACATCATTCATAAGGGCTTGAAAAGTCGCCAACACGTTAGTAAGGCCAAAAGACATAACCAGGAACTCAAAGTGACCGTGATGCGTACGGAAAACAGTCTTTTCAATGTCAGCAGGATGCATCTGAACTTGGTGATAGCCGCTACATAGGTCCAGCTTTGTGAAGAAATAGGCGCCCTTGAGCTCATCCAATAGCTCATCGACGACCGGAATCGGAAATTTGTCTTTTACGGTCTTGTCATTCAAGGCACGATAGTCAACAGAAATGCCAAGTAGCATCGTGCTTTTTAACCAACAGAACCGGTGCTGAAAGGCAAATGTACTCTCCCTGATGATTCCTTGTTGAAGCATGTCGTCACATTAGCGCTCAATTTCATCCTTCAAAAGCTGCGGATACTGGTATGGGCGAACGATGATGGGAGCTGTTCCAGGGAGGAGATGGATGCGATGATCATGACGCCGGGGTGGAGGAAGGCCACGCGGAACATCAAATATGGGCACAAATTTCAGCAGCAGATCAGCCAATACATCCTCCTGAGTGCATGCAAGGACTCGCGAGCCGTCGTGGCCAGTGGCGAGGCCCTGCCATGTTACCTGGTGATCCCGCCACCAAAACGACATGGTGAGAAGATCAAAGTCCCAAACGATAGGCCCGTGAGCGTAGAGCCACTGAACGCCCAACACGATGTCAAAGCCTTCCAACGGTACCACGTAGCAATCAATGTTGATATCGATGCTCAAGCCGTGGTGCACCCCTAAGCTAGCGATACGATCGCCATTGGTCACCGTGACCTTCATCCCAGAGAGTGGGGTAAGGTGAATGCCAACGCGATCGGCCACGCCGTTGGCCAAAAAATTATGAGTCGACCCGGAATCCACCAATGTCATGAGGAGGACGCCCTGAATTGATACCCGGAGCTTCATGGTGCAGCTTGAACTCACGCCCGTGATTGCGTGCAAGGAGATTTGAACATCGGTGTCGACCGGGTCATCGCTGGACTCGTCATCAAGCTCTAGAAGATAAATGCCTTTGAACGAACAAGCACAATCCTTTGAGATGGCGGTCATTCATCTCTACTGGTGTAAGGCAGCGAAACCTGGAATTCGTTGGTGCTGGAAGCAATGGCTGACGTGACGTCGTCGGCGCCAAAAGGGTGGTTGAGATGACAATCGGCGCTGTCAAACCAGAAGTTGGCATGGTCGAACTGACTACAGCATGCGTCGCATTGGTCCTCTGGTGCAAAATTGGGGCAGAAAAACGCAATGTAGATGTCCCGCGGATTTGTGGCAACGTGTTGGCCAAATCGTCCTCACCACGGTGCTCATATGCATGGGCTAGGCTCATTGCTATTTGCAGATTAGATGGATTTTGGAGCTCCGCGTCCGTTTTCAACGGATTACGTAAACCGACTGCAAATAATTGAACCTATTGTTTAGCCAAGAGTTGTTCGGTGCGGCAAAGGAGCGCCAAAAATTGTTGTTGGTATTCCTGGACTATCCCGGTCGCCGAAGGTGAACCAATTCGCCAAGCGGATTGCTACGCAATGGCGGCCCGAAACGCATGTTCATGAAGTTGACGAAGCGAGGCCAAGACATGATGCCCTCATCGCGCTCGAGTTGATAGTACCAAAGTTGAGCGTTGCTAGTGAGATGGTATGCGGCAAGCCAAACCTTCTCCTCCTCCATGGTACACTGCCCTCGAAAAAAAATGTTCACACCGATTGAGCCATGGTAAGGGGTCGTTGTCTCCGTTATACGTGGGAAATTCCAATTTATGGAATCATGGCACACCGAATGCCTCTTCCGCCAACCGGCCACTACCGATTGCCCGCTTCGGTGATGCCGGCTGCAGTGGAGGCATCAACACGTCACCGCTTTGCCCTCCGGTCTGGAATTTTTCTATGCGCGAAATCCGTAAATCGTGACCGTCCAATCGATGGTTCAACGTAGAGAGCTAGGCGAGAATTTGATCCAGCTTGGTTGAATCATCTCGACCATGGGCGGCGACTGTCGCTTGTGTTTTAGGGTCGCCGCCAGTCGCCAGACATGAAGAATGGCACAACATTTGGCTCTGATACCAAATTGATACGACTGGGTTTGAGTTAATGTCGCAAGGGAGAAAGAAGATGAGAACGTGACTCGGGATTGGAACGCAGCGGATATGGTGAACGATGAAGTTTGCCGGTGGCGATCGATCTGGGCTTGTCCCCAGCTAGACTGGAGACCTTGCGGTCGAGGGGAGAAAAGATAGCTAACTTAATATATTTCTTACTTCCTAAATACAATCCGTAGATGCCTTCTTGTGCGCTGTTCTTTGTTGGGTGCACGATGGAAAAACTTGGCAATGGCACAATTGGGGCTTGGTCTTGGTTGGCTCTGGATTGATCTGGGAATGGAAGTGATCTTTGGTTTTGATGCTTGCTGTTATGCGGGAACATTCGGTCGGTGCACTGTGATTGACTCTTGTGCTGCATTTCTCTGTATCTCGACTTTGCAATTTTGGTGTGTCTCGGATTGCGAATTGGCATTGTATCTTCGACAACCTCGTCCGTTCAAATGCAGCACAACGGGGCGATTGGTTTTCTGAGTCAACGCCTTCGGTGTGCCCTGCTCGGTGGCTTTGAGTGCTATCACATCGTGAGTATTGATGTTTTCCTCTTTTCGCATTACTTTGCATATGTGATGTGCTAGTAGAAGTTTCAAATTGTGTTGATTTGATTAACTCTAGCACTGAGAGATATTGCTTAGTAATGTTGTGGGCTCGGATTAAAGCTCGATGAAGAGTTAGGGTTATTGTGATAATTGAGTATGACAATTGGATATAAATTGGTTTTGAGCTAGAAGTTAGCTTACTATTTTTTCTATTGTGTCATGTTATTCATGCTCATCTGATCACTCTGTTTCATTATGTTGATGTTGTCTGATTACATTGCTCCATTATGTTGGGAGCTTTGGCTCACTGTGGTTCACTGTGATTACTGTTCAGTCACTTTTTACATTCCTGTTAATTGAAATATTTTGTAGTTGGTTCAATTGAAATATTGACAGTGAACTCTCAACTGATGATTTGTTTTAAAGTGACTAATTAGACAAGACAAGATTTCATATATAGCTCAGGGTCTAATTTATTTCAGAGTAATTGTCATATTTAATTTGTGATAGAATTTTGACCGAAGTGGCGAGGAGACCAAGATTACATCTTGAGCAGTCCGACATCAGAGAGCAATAAACAAACATTTAAAATTTGAGCAATATACTGATGTTGTTTGTTCTCATGTTACATCTGTTGAGCATTTTATCCTGTTTAATTGACATGAAGATATTACATGCTTATATGATATTTCTGTCATTGAAATGCTGCTGAAAATATGCTTTAATTATTATAATTAGTGCTGGAATTAATTCTGAATATTGGCTAAAATCGCTAATTTTACAACACTGTCAAGTGGAGAAACAAATATTCTCAGCAAGAAATAATCGTTGTCTGTTGATTATTTGCATGGCTGTCTTGCAGTTTGATTATCTATTGTAGGTACAGTATTGCAAGCAGCATTCTGGTATGGGCTCATTGTGCACTTCAGAATATACCCAATCATATATGCAATTCCTTTTGTTATAGTTCTTGGCAAGAGTTATGCTGGTCCTGCTGGTTGGCCTATTCTTACTCAATGGAGTTCCAAACAACACTTACAAAATGAGAAAGCCAGTGAAAGTGCGAAAGAACCAACATCATTCTTGGCTGCTCTATGGAATTTGCTTCAAAGCCTCATAACAAGAAATACGATCCTATTTGGGCTATTCTCGGGATCTATGTTCTTTGCTTGGACCGGTGTTTTCTTCTATCTTTATGGGTGGGACTTCTAAATGAAGCACTACTTTACCATCTTATTCGGACTGATCTGAAGCATAATTTCTCGATATATTTCTATCACATATATCTGCTGTAACACCCCAGGATCCACATTACCCTGGAATGCTACTTAACCACTCTACAGCTAGCCAATAATTTCAAGACAAAATTAATTCGGCGACAACTCTAGACAAGAAGCACTAAGCGGAAGCATAAACAACTAAGGGAATAAAGATGACGGTAACAAGTTCAATAATTAAACAACCTCTAGTAGATTAATCAAAGAATGGTTCACAAGTCCATCCTTATTTAACAACATAATCATCCACAAATAGTTAAGCATTTGGCTAGAATTTCATCGACTTTATTACAACATGAGTTGATGAACCAAGTGCATTATTGTGGTGCCGCTCTACCCATCCCATGAATGCTCAACAATCACTGTAGGGGAAACAAGGGTGAGATAAAAATCTCAACAAGCAAAGCATTTAATGAGCTAATCGGACTACAAATAAATATACAACATCATTAAAGTATCCATATGTCCACATCCATAATGTGAATCCACATTCATTTACAAGCTAATTAAACTACAAAGATATTAAGCATCAATATCCAATTCTCATAATGAACACAATTATAGCCTCAACCATATTTACTACCAAAGATAGTAAAATATTAACATGAGAATCTTGATCAACCGCTTCATATTATTCACCACTACCACTACCAATGACAATAAAGTATTAACATGTTTTACCTCATAACTTTACTATTTCTCACATCCACAACTGCTATCAACGATTACCACAAGAGAGAAGAATCTCATGCCACAATCACAACCTCTACCATACCACAAGGGATGAATCCCATTCCACAACCACAACCACATTACTCATACCACAATAGACTCTCATGAGTCAATTTCCACATTGCAACTATGAAGTTGCGTTTGTTTGCAAAAATAACTTCACCTCAATATCTTGCACAAGCATGCAAATGATCTTTCCACAATGTAATGCATATGTATGCTATGCTCCACTGCACCTTTACCCAACAAGGTAAAGGTATGCATCGTCTTACTGCAATGCACGATGTTGTACCCAGACGGTCTGATCAGCGGCTATAAGCGGCGACATCCACAATGCAAATGTCATGATATGTCATGAATGATATGATATGATAATCATAAACCACAAGAATTTAACCACGGAGATCAACAACGTACTCATCATGAATATTTTCTCATAATCCACATGTGTCTCATTAAGCACAATACCAACGTGTCATAAGACCATTACCACATAACCCACACCCGATTCACCAAGATCAAAATCAATCGATCTAGATGAAACTCTATCACATAGACCACCACATGATCATCATAAAGATAACCACAATGAATTATCAACATGTCCACCTTGAGTTTATTCTCATATTCCGCATTTGGCTCATTACGCGAATTACCACAATACTACCCAAACTCATCCAAACATAGCAATTGATTAATATCTTGCTACCACATTCTTACTTAGAAAACATGTAACCATGGCATATCATTTAACACTACGTCAATCATGCATGGTGCAAGTAGTAAGAAAAGGGTTAAACCAGTAGCACAAGCGCTACATTTACTTGCCTTCCACGATGCGCGCGCTAGCCGGCAAAGTCGATACTCCTAAACCTGAGGCTTCACCTCCTAAACAAGTAAAATAATACCAATAAGGACATAATATACCCAGCGCTACTAATCGGCATTCTACATCGCTTACTTGACGACTCAAACGAGTTTACAAAGCTGAAATCGAAAAACAACGTTTCTGCCATAATCTGATTCGGACAGCAGCACGGTAAATGACATAACTCATGAACAGGAAGTCAAAAGAGATAAACCCAATTTCTGTAGATTCTTAACTGAATAATCTACAATACTCTAGTTGACACGATACTCCAATTCGGCCAACAAATTAGGCTAACCATTGTCTGAACTTTCAGTACAGAAACTGTCTACACAAACGAACAGCAAAACTAAAATGACCATAACTTTTAATAGGTAACTCCGAATTGATCGTTCTTTATCAATCTGAAAAGGTTATCGAATTACCTACAATAACCTAGTTGGGTGAACTTTCAGATTCTTCCAATTTCCTATCATATTTTAGGAAATATCCAGACAGTTTATTCTCGTCAGATTTCGGCAGCAGATACTAAATCGACCATAACTTTTGACTCGGACCTCGGAATCGAGTGATCTTCGCGCTACTGAAGATAACGACATAACCCACATAACTCTAGGAGATGGAATCTTAAAATTCAGCCTATAAATACACGAAAAAACCCACGCAAGGTTCCGGACAGAATTGCATCTTCAGAGCCCAACAATTAACCAACAATTCCAATCGGTTTCGCATCTAATAAGGATTAAACAGCGGGAGGGCATCTCGTTACCCTTGAAGAACCGCTAGAATTCGCTGAACCAAACCCACACAAACTCTTCTTCTTCTTTTTCTCCTTCTTCTCCTTCTTCTCCTTCTTTTCTCCTCTCTTTCTTCTTCCTTGCAAGGCAGCACCTTGGGATAGGGAGGTGCAGGGGACAGCACCTTGGGAGAGGGGAGGTGCTAGGGGAGGAGAGGAGTCGGCCAAGGAGAGGAGGAGGCGGCTGCAAGTGGGAGGAGGAAAAGGGGAAAGGGAGGGGCGGCTAGGGTTTGGGAGGTGGCTCCTCCCCCTTTGGCCGGCCACTCACAGGGCTGATGGGCCAAGGCCCAGCCCAAGTAGGTGAGAAAACACAGAAAAACCCTCTCTTTTCTTGTCTTTCTTTGAATTTGAAATTAAACTCTTCCCGATTAAATAATTCTTTACCGATTAAATTTAATTAACCCGATTCTTGACTTCTCACACTTAGGAGTATTACACTCTTCCCACCTTAAAAGGATTCGCCTCGAATCCTACCCTCTGAACCACAAAGAGAAGAACAACAAGCAAAAAGCTACCCAAACTAGGAGTACTCACCGACCTCGAAGAGCTCGGGTACTTCTTTCTAAAAGATCCTCCAACCCCACGTAGCTTCTCTCTCGGATGATTCGTCCAAAGGACCTTCACATACTTGATGGTCTTATTCCTCAAGACCGCTCCGACGTATCCAAGATACTGAATCGGACGACTCTCCACGGTGAGATCTGCTCCACTGTGACTGCCCAGTCAATCTTGTGTTCTGGATCCGCAAGAATTTCTCAAAGCATAGACACATGGAAAACATTGTGCACACCACTCAAAGAGTTTGGCAACTCAAAGCGATAAGCCAAACTACCCACCCGAGCAACCTTTGGAAAAGTACCGATGTACTGCGGGCTAAGCTTCGGTGGTACCAAACGAACAATACCCTTAGTCGGAGACACAGAAGGAGCACAAGGCTTCCCACCGCAAATCCAACTCTCGCGCGAACAACCGCATAACTCTTTTGTCGGCCCCGACTGACGCCAACACGTCCCGCCATTTTGGCAAAATTTCCATAAAAACTATTAAGACCACTTTCTAAAACCATCCTCTTTCTTAAAACACTTTCCTCTTATTAAATATACTCGGGATAACACAATATACCCAATTTCAAGAATTTGATCACCAATTTCACTCACATAATTCTACTAGAAGCACAACGATATAATTTACAAATATAACCCAATAATGAAGAGAAAAGGATTATCAAGCATCACACTAGCAACTAGTTTTCCTTCAAAGGACCACGATCCAAAACAAAGGATTTACCACAAAACATCTTCCACTCCAAGTAGACAATTGGAGAAACCACACCACCTAAGCTAAGAGTGAAAATCACTCGATGGACCAAAACAATCAATTTCTTTTCCTAAGCGGAAAATACTACGCCTCAACATACGTCAACTCAAAATGCAAATGGTCTCGCCATAAACACACAAAGATAAACAAGAATCAAGAGAGCATCACACTACTTGACATAACAATAATTTCCCAATTCATTTCTTTTAATAATTTAACTTCCTTGAACCAAGGATTTCAAATCATTACCCAACACACCAACTCATTTAACTCAAGTTGGCCACCTCAACAATTAGCTCAATTGAGTACATCATCTACACCATTATAGATAGACTCTTCTGGCCCCGCAAATCATACTCTATCCCAAAACCACGACCAACAAAAGGCTTCGCAACCCACAACAATTACCATGATCTTAGAAGAAGAGGTAAGAAGAAATAAATTTCAGCATCTGAGAAAATGGTTATCATCACAATAGCCAAAAGAATAACAAATAGCAATGAGGTTGGAAAAACACAAGATAAGATCATCTGTACCTCAAATACTTCTAGTACAACTTTTCCTTTCAATAAGAAGCAATTTTCTTTGATTACAACATCCCGCCATTTCCAACAAAGGATGCTTGAAGACCACAACACAAGATTCAAATAAAACCAATAAGATCAATCAACACGTCGCTTACTCGAGCAACATCGACTATGACACAAGTCATAAGGTCCAAAAAGATTCCAACCGTAAATCTCACACCCTTCAATGCAATTAGTATTATGGAATTAACAAATTCCTTTATTTTTAAAACATTCAACACCATAATCACAACTACATGCTATCGATTGCATTCACAACAAGATAAAACGTTCTTAAAAAAAAAATCATCATATCATCCCACTCCTTCAAATTTTTCCAAAAGGAACACCATTAATCACTTCATCATGTTCTTATTATCCAAATAAGATTCCAACTACTTAACCTAGTTAAAACTAGTGCATAAGTCATCACATTAAAACAAACTCTTTAACAAGACGATATTAGAACATAACAACCTCACAAAACATGCTAGTATGAATCTCTTATTAGATTCCATACATTTATCTCGTACTGATGCTCAACTCTAGTTTAGCAACAAGTAATTACACTCTAGCCATTGCTGTCAATAATTGATTATTAATTTTTCATCAGCATAGTATTAATGATCCTATCTCTAATTTGCAATCACAAAGACAATAAAGAGCACAGATTCGATACTCCACCTTATGTTAAGATAATAAAATAAAATAACTTTAAACATCAATAATACCAGCTTTATAAGACAAGATTCCGCAAGTCAATACATCCACCTTCATCCATTTCTTTATACATAATTCAACAATTTAGCATGGTAAAAGTTACATAACTTTTGAGTTGTACATGCTCATCAAGTATGTAAAGAGAGGACATAATTAAGGTTAATCTTATTAAGGCAATATTCCAACACCTCCTTACTTGACCATCCCGAATGGTCAGATTAATTACTTAAGATCAATCAATCCAATCTATCCAACAAGTTGGGAAAATTAAACAACTACAATAGTCAATACAATTGTTTTTCATAATCCTTAATAAATGCATGAGTTCTACACATGTATCGCTAAATTCTTAGCCACAAATCTTCAAAAACTACAACAGACAACATCATATTAATCAACTTCACTTCTAAAGATGTTAGTAGAAATTAATGATGTACCACACTAACTTTTCAACTTGATAATTCACAATCTATCAATTATTTACATAATTTCCACCTACTACTTAAACACAACAAAACATCACAAAGGGGTTTTAACACTCCTTCTAGAGAGAAATCAAACTTCAAAAGTCGAAATAACTCGGAAGAAATGCATAGAGTCAATGCTTCCACAAGTTAATGAACTTCCCACATAAAGCTTTGATTCTCTCTATAAAAAAATCAAACGAATACAAGAGTCATGTTTTCCAACAAGAAAGATGGAACAACACGAAAAATACTAGTCTCTCCAAAAGCACTTGCTCACGGCGGTCAAACAACCCATCAATCCGAAAGAAACAATCTGGGCCTCAAGAACAATTAGAGGCCTAAAGACAACCAACAATCGCAATAAGCAACTAACCGAGAGAAAAAACATTAATCGCAATAGGCCAAGAATCGGCCAACATCAATTCAAGGAGGATAACACTTTTCTAAGAAACTTACCCATGACATCCGCAACTAAGTTACCCGAGGTAACTACATCAATATCCGCACCACGAACGGGTATAACCGGCAATACCCAAGGCAACGTACGCAAAGCCTACCTCTTATCATTGACTATCCTCACTCATAGCGATCATAGAAACAACACATAAACATACAAGATTATCTCATAGCATGAATAATCAATATAACATGTCAAAGCATGAATGCAATGCTTGTCCCATCCCATCCTCACTGCACTAGTGTGTCAATTTAATATTTTTAATTACCACGGACCTAAAGCCCGCTCGATACTAACCGTAACACCCGGGATCCACATTACCCGAATGCTACTTAACACTCTCTGACTAGCAAATAATTTCAAGACAAAATTAATTCGGCGACAACTCTAGACAAGAAGCACTAAGCGGAAGCATAAACAACTAAGGGAATAAAGATGACGGTAACAAGTTCAATAATTAAACAACCTCTAGTAGATTAATCAAAGAATGGTTCACAAGTCCATCCTTATTTAACAACATAATCATCCACAAATAGTTAAGCATTTGGCTAGAATTTCATCGACTTTATTACAACATAAGTTGATGAACCAAGTGCATTATTGTGGTGCCGCTCTACCCATCCCATGAATGCTCAACAATCACCTGAGGGGAAACAAGGTGAGATAAAAATCTCAACAAGCAAACTTATGTGCTAATCGGACTACAAATAAATATACAACATCATTAAATTATCCATATGTCCACATCCATAATGTGAATCCACATTCATTTACAAGCTAATTAAACTACAAAGATATTAAGCATCAATATCCAATTCTCATAATGAACACAATTATAGCCTCAACCATATTTACTACCAAAGATAGTAAAATATTAACATGAGAATCTTGATCAATCGCTTCATATTATTCACCACTACCACTACCAATGACAATAAAGTATTAACATGTTTTACCTCATAACTTTACTATTTCTCACATCCACAATCGCTATCAACGATTACCACAAGAGAGAAGAATCTCATGCCACAATCACAACCTCTACCATACCACAAGGGATGAATCCCATTCCACAACCACAACCACATTACTCATACCACAATAGACTCTCATGAGTCAATTTCCACATTGCAACTATGAAGTTGCGTTTGTTTGCAAAAATAACTTCACCTCAATATCTTGCACAAGCATGCAAATGATCTTTCCACAATGTAATGCATATGTATGCTATGCTCCACTGCACCTTTACCCAACAAGGTAAAGGTATGCATCGTCGTTACTGAGCAATGCACGATGTTGTACCCGATCTGATCGCGGCTATAAGCGGCGACATCCACAATGCAAATGTCATGATATGTCATGAATGATATGATATGATAATCATAAACCACAAGAATTTAACCACGGAGATCAACAACGTACTCATCATGAATATTTTCTCATAATCCACATGTGTCTCATTAAGCACAATACCAACGTGTCATAAGACCATTACCACATAACCCACACCCGATTCACCAAGATCAAAATCAATCGATCTAGATGAAACTCTATCACATAGACCACCACATGATCATCATAAAGATAACCACAATGAATTATCAACATGTCCACCTTGAGTTTATTCTCATATTCCGCATTTGGCTCATTACGCGAATTACCACAATACTACCCAAACTCATCCAAACATAGCAATTGATTAATATCTTGCTACCACATTCTTACTTAGAAAACATGTAACCATGGCATATCATTTAACACTACGTCAATCATGCATGGTGCAAGTAGTAAGAAAAGCGGGTTAAACCGTAGCACAATCAAGCTACATTTACTTGCCTTCCACGATGCGACGCGCTAGCCGGCAAAGCTGATACTCCTAAACCTGAGGCTTCACCTCCTAAACAAGTAAAATAATACCAATAAGGACATAATATACCCAGCGCTACTAATCGGCATTCTACATCGCTTACTTGACGACTCAAAACGAGTTTACAAAGCTGAAACTGAAAAACAACGTTTCCTGCCATAATCTGATTCTGGACAGCAGCACGGTAAATGACATAACTCATGAACAGGAAGTCAAAAAGAGATAAACCCAATTTCTGTAGATTCTTAACTGAATAATCTACAATACTCTAGTTGACACGATACTCCAATTCGGCCAACAAATTAGGCTAACCATTGTCTGAACTTTCAGTACAGAAACTGTCTACACAAACGAACAGCAAAACTAAAATGACCATAACTTTTAATAGGTAACTCCGAATTGATCGTTCTTTATCAATCTGAAAAGGTTATCGAATTACCTACAATAACCTAGTTGGGTGAACTTTCAGATTCTTCCAATTTCCTATCATATTTTAGGAAATATCCAGACAGTTTATTCTCGTCGATTTCGGCAGCAGATACTAAATCGACCATAACTTTTTGACTCAGACCTCGAATCGAGTGATCTTCGCTGCTACTGAAAGATAACGACATAACCCACATAACTCTAGGAGATGGAATCTTAAAATTCAGCCTATAAATACACGAAAAACCCACGCAAGGTTCCGGACAGAATTGCATCTTCTGCAGCCCAACAATTAACCAACAATTCCAATCGGTTTCGCATCTAATAAGGATTAAACAGCGGGAGGGCATCTCGTTACCCTTGAAGAACCGCTAGAATTACTGAACCAAACCCCACACAAACTCTTCTTCTTCTTTTTCTCCTTCTTCTCCTTCTTCTCCTTCTTTTCTCCTCTCTTTCTTCTTCCTTGCGCAAGAGCAGCACCTTGGGATAGGGGAGGTGCAGGGGACAGCACCTTGGGAGAGGGGAGGTGCTAGGGGAGGAGAGGAGTCGGCCAAGGAGAGGAGGAGGGGCGGTGCAAGTGGGAGGAGGAAAAGGGGGAAAGGGAGGGGCGGCTAGGGTTTGGGAGGTGGCTCCTCCCCTTTGGCCGGCCACCACAGGCCTGATGGGCCAAGGCCCAGCCCAAGTAGGTGAGAAAACACAGAAAAACCCCTCTATTTTCTTGTCTTTGCTGAATTCTGAAATTAAACTCTTCCCCGATTAAATAATTCTTTACCGATTAAATTTAATTAACCCGATTCTTGACTTCTCACACTTCCGGAGTATTACATCTGCATCTTCAGCAAGGGTTCTCAAGTACACAGAAGCTTGCTTCTTTTCTGCCGCAACTGATCATGCAATTGGCGCTCATCCTATGGTTTTCTAGGGATCTTCCATTTTGCCTCTTTCTCCAAACAGTTGCATTTGTTGCTTCTAACAAGGTAAGATGTCACACATTTCTCATTTTTTAAATTCCGGTACCTTGAAAATTGACTGTTAGTTTGTCGATGAGCAGGTGATGACAGCTCAGTACTTTGTCTGGTTCTTTTGCCCGCTGCCCCTCGTCCTCCCTTAGACCAGCATGAAACTGAAGTGTAAGGGTCTGGCTTGCATACTGGTGTGGATGGGGCCGTAACTGAAGTGTTATGCTCATGGTGATCACTCCGCTCTTCTCGTCATTAGTGAAGTCTGGAAGCAAGGTTGCTTGCTATCAAGAAGCAATAGCATACGTCCCTTCTTTCCATTTTGCCAACTGATGTATTGTGGCAAGACGCATCTTGATTTTTGCTGTACTTGATCAGTGATTTGCATGCTGTAACTTTGCTAAGTATTTTTTGTTATTGCAATTGCTTTAGAATGGAAAAACGTTGTTGGTTTCTGCTTGCTTGGGATTGGCGCTGATGGTTTTGGATGGGGCATGTAAAGAGCTATTCTATTTTATTGCTTTTCCTGAGCTAGTGAGCTCTGTCCTGGTAAATAATTGGATTTCCAAAGCAATACTATTAACCAAAGTTTTTCAGCCAACATTTTTGTGCGTGATTTGGCTGGCAGAATGTGCTGCCGTTTTGTCTGTCAGACAGCTGATTAGTTCCACGTGGTGCGTTTAGGATTTTGCCCACAGCCTAGGGGTCAGGCAACTAACTTTGCACAAAAGAATAGAGAAAGCTCAGCTTATGAATGCCTCTCTCTCTCTCACTCGTTAAACGGTTATCGAGAGAATTTCTTGTGATGTTAGCTTTCCTAGTGCTCCCTCTATTTCTTTTTTATATGGCGTATTTTAGCTAGACAGTGGATTAAGATGTTGTAAAACCAAGAGAAAAAGATAAGAGAAAATGATCGTGCTACCCACAATATAAATACCTTGGCAATGTGATAGAGTTAATTATAAATGCGGAAGAGAGAAGGTGTGATAAATAAAAGTAGACAAGGAAAGAATCAATAAATTCGCATGTGTGTCTTATATTTCGATAGTATCAATAACCTCGTGTATTTTGAACAGAGAACGAGAGGAGTACACGAGTAGCAAAAGAGAATTATCTCTACTACTTAAAAATACGAGTTGGTGACGGTCCGTTCTCCCACTATCGTTCGTGTCCGTTCGATCGACAGTCGAATCACCAACGGTCTAGATCAGCTAACATGGGAGCAACCGTCCCACACGACCCACGTACGATTAAAATCAGGATCTCCTCGCGTTTTCTGCTCTACCTCGTTCCCCTCGCACAAACATCTGCCCGCCTCCTCCCCTCCAACCGTCGCCTCGCCCACGTCGCCCACCTCCTCACCACGGCCGTCGCCGCCGGCTCGCTCCACTCCCGCTCTCTTCCTCCCCTACCCTCGCCCGCGCTGCACCGCGTCGCGCACCTCCTCCCCTTCGCCCATGCCACCGTTGCCGCCGCCGCCCCCCGGCTCGCTCCTTCCCGCTCTCTTCCTCTCTTTCCCACGCCGCAGCTCGGAGCCTTCCTCTCTCTTCCTCCCTCTCCCACAACGCGACGAGTATTTTTAGGGAGGCAGAAAGGAGCAAGTCAAGCCGAACTGAACCAACCCAAGAAAAGAAAGAAGAGGAAGGAACCAACCAGCCGCCGCGACATAGAGGGAGAAGAGGGGCGCCGCCACACCGACGCCGACGAGCGAGATCGCCAAGCCGGGAGGTGGCGGCGCGCAGCACTGGTCGGCCAAGTGCGAGGAGCTCGGGACTCTCGGCGCCCACTCCTGTTAAAAATGAGGGCAATATTTTAATTCCAAATTTTATTAGAAGGCAAATATTGCAAAAGACTAATGATGCATAAACAAGATCGCTAGCTGAGACAACTCATTGTACTTCACAATATATGAAAACCGGGATGTAAACAAGTCTATCAATCACACGGTAGACTTACGGATGGAGTCCGATGAAGAGCGAGAAGCAAGCAGAGTTGATGCGGTGCGAAGCGTAGATGTCGCGATCGCGACAAGCGGTCGCGCAGATCGCTGCCGAGAACCTTATTGCGCCCTCGTGCAAGTCTCCACAGCGACAACGGTTCGAGATACCACTTCCCTTCTTCACGGTGCCGCCGAGAAGAAGAGTCGGCGAGGTTCGACGGCGCAGCTGACAGCATGCATTAGAAGGAAGAAGAAATGGAGGCTATTCTTGTACTCACTATGCGCTCGGGCGTCTCGGACATATATAGATGCGGTAATCGGCAGATTAAATGACCATTTACCCACGTAAGCCGACACACTTAACAGACCATTTACCCACCGTAATCGTCACATAACGACCTTTTACCCATCGGTAAGCGTCGCACTTAACGGTCATTTACCCATCGTGCGCTGTCATCATCACTCAATAAAGCCTGAAATTTAAACATTTGAATCTCATTCAAAGCGAGAGAGAGATGCATGGTTCAGCAAAAATAAGGTGGACTTGGTGCGCCAAATGGCGTGCCACGTCACGGCGCGATGCGCGTCGCCAAGTCACAAGTCACGCGATTTTCACGCGAAAATCTGTGAGCGCAGCTAGCGTGCGTGCGTGTGTTTAGCGAGCCCTCCTCATGCCATCCTCATCCATCCATGTGTTACATGTTTCAAGGAGTGGCAAGGACTCCACCTTATATGTTGGTCACTTCCACCTTGCCTTAGCAATATGGTACTAACCCATAAATGCTTTGGAATTATAGAAAATGGGCCTCACTCATATGGGCCAATTTCTAACAATCCCCCACCAATTCCAAAGCAAGAAGCAAAAAGGATATCAAAGATATTGTGCTGAAGTACTGTTAATATATCAGTCTTTTAGTGTAAGTCCCGTACGGGTTGAACTTGCACCTAGAATGACAAGATTCATCTTCTCACAGCTGATGAATGGACCATGCCTTGAATTCACAGCTTTTTGTGATTAGATTTCACTTGAAATCTCAACTGATACTAGGCTGTCAAAGAACCGCGCCTAAACGGAGCGTTATTTGGTCATGCTCCCTTATCTGCTCATGAGCTTTCTAGAGAATGCCCTATTCTCGTGAACTGCGACCTCACAGTTGGGCTCAAGTAGGTATATTCTTTCTAGGTATCCTGCAGGCTAATACCTTTTCCTCATTTGGACAACAGAATATATTAAGACTTTATGCCATCCTTCCATACAGTCGAGAGTAATTTGTCTATTAGGACATGGATTCAAAGAATATATACTCTCTTGTTACAACATGAACTTGTTTTTCCCATTGCCTAAGTCACGGGATCTCTGATCAAAAGGTATGGGTTACTGTTGAGTTGTAACTCCAATGGGCCTCATTCCCATGTCCATAGACGCAACGGAAATCGCCTTCCGTGCTAGCCCCTTTGTGAAAGGGTCTGCCAGATTTTTCTCAGTACGTATATAATTCACAGTAATCACTCCGGAGTTCCTCAATTTTACGATGATTTAAGCCTACGCTTCACATGTCCGAGGACTTCATGTTATCCTTAGTACTTGTAACCTTAATCAACACCGTTTGATTATCACGTTACATTAGGATTCTTTGGTATTGGTTTCGCAACCGGTGGCAAGTCCAACGAAGCTCTCTAAGCCATTGACCTCAACGATGGTGTGTCTAGTGCTACAAGTTACGCTTCCATAGTTGACCTCGTCAATATAGTGCATTTACCGACCTCCATGAAACCGCGACTCTGCTAGTGTAAAGACATAACCACTTGTAGCTTTGATCTCATCGCATCGAGATCCAATTTGAATCACTATATCCTTCTAATACGAAGGATGCCGATATAGTGAATTCCGTATGAGGTTGTGCCTCTCAAATAGCGCAACACTCTCTCAAGTGCCTCCCGGTGATCATCTCACGGGTTAGAAGTAAGCCGACTTAATTTGCTCACAAAGAAATGATATGTCAGTCTTGTGGCACCAGATAGATACATAAGTGATCCAATAATTTGTGAAAATCTTAATTGATCTTTTCCTAACCCTTGATTCTTTGAAGCTTAATGCTTGCATCATAGGGAGTTGGAGAAATTTTACAATTCTCATAGCCAAAGCGGCTTAAGATTTTCTCGACATAATGGGATTGACTCAAAGTGATCCCATCCTCGTTCTTGATTAATTTAATATTCGAATAACATCTGCCTCTCCTAAGTCTTTCATATCAAAGCATCGAGATAAAAAGATTTGACCTCGTCAATTACTACAGATGTTTGTTCCAAATATAAGTATGTCATCTACATATAGGCACAAGATCACTCCTTGACCCCCACCATAACGATAGTATACACATTTATCGACTTTATTCACAACAAAGCCAGCGAGATGTTAAAGTTTTATCAAATTTCTCGTGCCATTGTTTAGGTGCTTGCTTTAGACCATATAAGGATTTCAATAATCTACATACCTTATTTTCTGTCAGAAATCACAAAACCATCAGGTTGATCCATATAGATTTCTTCCTCCAACTCTCCATTAAGAAAAGCTGTCTTTACATCCATTTGATGGACATGTAGACCATAAGAGGATGCTAACGCAAGGAGCACTCGATGGTGGTTAGTCCGCGACAGGAGAATAGGTATCAAAGAAATCTTCTCCCTCTTTCAGGTGTAACCCTTGGCCACAAGTCTTGCCTTGTACTTCTCAATAGTACCATCGGTCTTAGTTTCTTTTAAAGATCCACTTACATCCTCTGAGTTTGCACGATAGGACGATCGGTGATCTCCCAAGTCCCATTAGCCATGATAGAGTCCATCTCGCTACGGACTGCTTCTTTCCAATACTCAGCATCAGAAGATGCATAAGCCTCTGAAAGGGTCTTTGGCACATCATTCACGAGGTATACAATAAAGTCATCACCAAAGGTTTTCTCAACCCTTTGTCTCTTGCTCCTCTGAAGAGCTTCGTGACTAGATTGTTATCCTCCTCGGGATATCACATATTGGTTCGAGAGATGGTGGGAAGTTGAAGTTTGATTATTTTCAATTTGAACATTCTCGGTTTGTGAGTCTTTACTGCTATTCTCATAGGAAAATAATCCTCAAAGAATGAAGCATCTCTAGACTCCATTATTGTGTTAGCAATAATCTCGAGAATTTCGATTTAACTACTAAAAATCTATAGGCCGTGCTATTATGAGCATATCCTAGAAAAATACAATCGATTGTTTTAGGTCCAAGCTTTCTCTTTTACGCAATGGTATATTGACCTTGGCCAAACACCCCAAGTTCGCGAGAAAATTGACATTGGGTTTTCTCCTTCCATCCCTCATATGGAGTAATATCACTCTTTTAGTGATTACTCTGTTTAGGGACGAAAGTTCTTTGTCAATATAGCTTCCCCACCATGTCTTAGGCATACCAACACTCTCTAACATGGCATTAACCAAGTCCGTTAGTGTGCGGTTTTTCCTCTCAGCTATCCCATTTGATTGGGGTGAATATGGTGGTGTAAATTCATGGACTATTCCATGCTCGTAATGCACTGAGAAAATTCATGAGAGATGTACTCTCCTCCACGATCGGACCTTAGTCTTTTATTTTCTTCTCTAGTTGGTTCTCAACCTCGGCCTTATAAGTCTTAAAGTAGTATAAAGCTTCATCCTTAGTTTTTAGCAAATACACATAGCGATGGCGTGTTGCATCATCAATAAAAGTTAAAAATATCTTTTGCCTCCTTTTGTCAACAATCCATTCATTTCACACAAATCTGAATGAACAAGATCTAATGGTGCCAAGTTCTTTTCGTCCTCTAATCCCTTAAAGGGTTTGCGAGGTCGCTTTGCTTGCACACATGACTGCACTTTGATCCTTTGACAATTTCACATTTTGGAATTAAATCTAATCTGGACATTCTAGCAATACTATCAAAACCAATATGATGAAACGAGAATGCCAAATATTTGCCTCACATTTATTTAAACCGGTTGCAACATTGATTATAACAAGACTCTAAAGTACTTAGCGGAACAAGCCTCCGCTCTCATAGCCTTTACCAACAAAATTCCCGAACTTAGACATTACAATTTTATTTGACTCAAAGACTAGCTTATAACCGTCCCTACATAGAACAGAACCACTAACGAGGTTCTTGTTTATTGTAGGAGCATCTTTACGTTCTTCAAGTGGGCAGTCTTCACGAAGTAAGCTTGATTCTACGTACCAACACCAAGCGAAGCATGCGATCCGTTTCCCATTATGACGGAGGAAGCCCTGCTTTGCTAAGTAAGAAAACAAGGAAATATCGAACATACGTGAACATTAGCACCAGTATCAACCCACCAATCGGTGGATTGACATGCTGAAAAACAACAGGAGAATTACTATACCCTCACGAAGTCGAGGCCTCGCCTATGATCACGTTAATGACCTTCTTCTTTGGTCGTTCACCATCTCTGCTTTTGGAAATGACAGTCTTTAAGCCATATGACCGTTTTCCCACACACAAAGCGGTGATGTTCTTCATATCCTTTTCTCGATTTTCTTCTTAAAGCTAGTTGTCTTGTTCGTTTTGTTGGATTTGTACTTCTTTGCTGATCTTTTTCTCTATAAAATTTGCATTGTTCGACCGGAAGTCTGGGTGCATCTTTTGCTCTTGCCTTTTCTTCCACATCGAGGCGGCAATGAGATCTTCAACGAAATCTCTTCCCTCTTGTGTTTCAAGCTAGTGGCAAAATCCGCCAAGAAAGCAGAAGTTTGGCGACAATGCCCGCACCACAAACTTAGGAGGCAACACACGCCCGGATCGCAATCTCACCAACCAATAGTGGAGATCATGAGCTTGTCCAACTATGGACTTAGCCTCATCCATGGTAAAGTCGAAGAATTGCTCACACATATAGAGCCAACGACCGCCTCTGCCTGCATATTTGTGCTCTAGTGCATCCCACAACTCTGTGGCGGACTTATAGTCCATGTACACATCATAGAGCGATCGCGGAATGGTCGGAAGGCGACCAAGAGCGATGTTGTTCGCATTATCGAAGCGCATATCTTGGTCAGCCGTAAGCGGATCTGTGGGTGGATTACCCACCATGCCCCAAAGACATGAGCGAACTTGGCTCTGAGTGCGCCATCTCTGAAATTCGACGGAAAACCTCTCGGGTTTCATAGCATCAAAAGCTCGACCATAGTTGTGTTGCAACAAAGTTTACAATAAGGTTTCGGAATGTTAAAAATGAGGGCAATATTTTAATTCCAAATTTTATTAGAAGGCAAATATTGCAAAAGACTAATGATGCATAAAGCAGATCGCTAGCTGAGACAACTCATTGTACTTCACAATATATGAAAACCGGGATGTAAACAAGTCTATCAATCACACAGTAGACTTACGGATGGGTCGATGAAGAGCGAAGCGGCGCAGAGTTGATGCGATCTGAAGCGTAGATGTCGCGAGTGCAACAAGCGGTCGCGCAGATCTGTTGCCAGAACCTTATTGCCGCCCTCGTGCAAGTCTCCACAGCAGCAACGGTTGGAGATACCGCTTCCCTTCTTCACGGTGCACGCCGAGAAGAAGAGTCAGCGAGGTTCGAGCAGCGCGATCTGCAGCACGATTAGAAGGAAGAAGAAATGGAGGCTATTCTTGTACTCACTATGCTTTGGGCGTCTCGGACATATATAGATGCGGTGTCGGCAGCGATTAAATGACCATTTACCCACCGTAAGCGACACATAACCGACCATTTACCCATCGTAAGCGTCACATAACGACCTTTTACCCATCGTAGCGTCGCGCCAACGATCATTTACCCGCGTAGCGCATCATCATCACTCAATAAAGCTGAAATTTAAACATTTGAATCTCATTCAAGCAGAGAGAGAGATGCATGGTTCAAGCCAAAAATAAGGTGGACTTGGTTCGCCAAATGGCGTGCCACGTCACGGCACGGCGCGCGTCGCAAGTCACAAGTCACGCGATTTTCACGCGAAAATCTGTGACAGGCAGCGGCGTGCGTGCGTGTGTTTAGCCAGAGCCCTCCTCATGCCATCCTCATCCATCCATGTGTTACATGTTTCAAGGAGTGGCAAGGACTCCACCTTATATGTTGGTCACTTCCACCTTGCCTTAGCAATATGGTACTAACCCATAAATGCTTTGGAATTATAGAAAATGGGCCTCACTCATATGGGCCAATTTCTAACACTCCCACCCCCTCCACGAGCAAAACACCTCGCCTTCCCCTTCTCTTCCTCTCTCTAGCTTTCTCGCTCTCCTCTGGTTGATTCATTCGGATCCGTTCGTTGTGTGGTCTATCCGTAGTTTTCTTGCAAATTGGCCTCTCAAATTTTCTTATTCTTTCGGCCCTGGGGACATTGGATTGCTTAGATCTTCGACTAACATGCTTAGCTTAGATGGTGTATTTCCCTCTTTGTATTATTACCATATTTTTTTTTGTTGCGGCAACTCTTAAATTTCTCCTTTTTTTTTTGCTTTGTTATGTTGGTGGATTTGGTTGTGGGGGGAAGGATTAATTCGAGGAACGGTGGCGTGCGACACAGAAATGGAAAATTATGTGGCTTTTCCTGTACTTGTTGCTTGCTTCCTCCTATAATTGTTTGTTAATAATACCTATCTGTTCCACGGTTATCGCTTTGACATTGCCCCAAGCATAGGACATTTGACATTTGAGGTTGGCTCGGTGGGACGACAGCAACGCCAAGAAGATGATGGGCGAGTGATGATTCATCGAGTGCGCAATCACCACCCGGTGCGGCGTGATGGCGATGAGGAGAGAATGAGGGCGAGGAAGAAGAGAAAGCTTGTTCGAGCATTGGTGAGTGCTCGAGCACGATTAAAGCCGTGTGCTTCTTTTAGTTTAGTGTACATGCCATGTGCTTGTTGAAATGCTTAAAAGATCTCTAATTTTCTCCTACCAAGTTTCACGATATGTTGTCTGGTCTTGCCTGGGAAGCATGGGGTGGTAGGTTGTGCATTTGTGCTGGGAATGTACGCCGTCATGGACCACCTTCACGGGCTTGATCGTCATGTATTTTGCCAAATCTTGAAAAATCTTTAAAGCTTTAGGGGCTTTATAGGTTCTTGGTAGGGGCCAATTGAGGAAAACATATGATTTGTGTCCGAGTGCAGATGGATTCCGGCTCCACTAGGAGACCAGCGCTAATGGTGTAATGGTTCGAGGTTTGACTCTTCCTCCTTAATTTAGTTTAGGTTATATGCCTGTTTCATTAGGTAGTGAAAGCTACTTATATTAGTTTTAAACAAATAAAGCTTAACTTATTGATTACCAAGAATTCCGATTGTCCTCTCTCTCTCTCTCTCTCTCTCTCTCTCTCTCTCTCTTTCTACACTTATTTGAGGAAATGCCAAGCTGGTTGAGGGACCCTACAACACGTTCTAGGGCACATGGCAGAATTTATGAAATTATTATATAGTTGTATATTTTCTATGATGAACGTATATGCTCTTATGATTGTGTATGACACTTGTTCTGCATGATAAGAAGGACAATATTTCAGATGATGCATATTCATTGCTAGATGCTTCGGGGCCTATTGGTCGATCTGATGATCTACCCATAACACTCAGATTAGTTACTTTCTGAATGTAGAAGTAAATTTGCTCATAGACTTTTATTATACCGTTGGCTAAGACTGAGAAAGAAAAACGTAGGTATGTTGTGCAATTCTACAAGGCTGGTTTAGATGTTCCTGAAACGACAATGAGATAGTTTCTGAAAATGGTGAAGCTGCACTTGAACTTTGCCAGGAAAGTTTGTTGAGTCATCAATAGGTCTATTGCAAGTTGTTCTGGTGAAGACATAGATTTGCAGGTGATCAGTGCACATTGCACAAGCGTACTATGTTTAACTTTCAGTTTTCACTGCCGTCTATGTCTAGACTCTAGACAATTTAAAGTAAAGACATGCTACATTTGCCTATTTCTTAAGTAATATTGTTATCAATGTTGTTGTACTCATTTTCAAGTCAATGTAATGATAATATTTTTCTTAAGAGGTAAAGAGCGAGGAGAAGAGGAAGGCGATTGATGTACAGAGTGCATCAATCCTCCAATTCTTGCTGTGTTAAGAACACATGAGGTTGACTTTCCAATAATAATGATGAAGCAAGAACTGGAAGCTATCTATGAAAATTATGTGGTAATTCGTGTGGAGAAACAAGCTTCGTAAATCTAAAGTCCCTTAGGTGAGTGTCTTGCGCGCATGTGCTTCTTTAACATTTGTTCATAGTTCAAAGTTTTTATACTACTGCTTTCGTGTTAAATAGTTCTCAATTTTGTCATTGCTCGTTATGCTACTTGTGTTACGCAATTCGACACTATACTTGTCCGTGAAGCTGTCATTAATATATGTTGTGGCAAGGTTAAGCATCCGATTTGAATATTTGATCAATAAAAGTATGTATGCTTTTGTTCATGCATGTCTTGGCGGCGAGGATAGGCATGGCGATTCGGAGTCAAGCACGCATGGCGGCGCATGGCGAGCACGGAGATGGAGGTGTGGCGGGCTAGGCGAGCTCGGCTAAGTGCCATGGCAAAGCCGAGGGCATGACGCAGGCCGAGCCAATGATGGTGGCTTGACATGATGGATGATACGATTTATTTTATTCGTAGCAACGCACGGACATTCAACTAGTATATACTTATGTATAACATATCTTAACTATTATAATTCGGAGTTTACCCCATCGTCCCACCCTCCCAGCCTCCCCACTCCTCCTCGATGCTCCCCTTCGCGAAAAACCGCTTGGCCTCGCCCGCATCGCTGAAACCGCCCTAATGCCCACGACTCAGCTCTCCTACCTCGTGATTCCCTGTCCTCATTCTTCAATTCCCCTCACCATAGCAATTCAGCTGCCCCCGTTCGGCCGCCGCCCTTGCACATCTCTAGCCCCGCATGCGTCGTCGCCCCCCCCCCTCTGTCTCGCCCACGTCGCCAATCCTCATCTGCGAACCGTTGCCGCCACCCTCGATGCCCTTCTTCACACCAAGTGGCCCAACCTCATGCGAACCACCGCGCGGTCTTTGGCGTGGCTGGCCTTGGTGTGAGGCTGCGAGGCGAATAGGAAGAGGAGGGTGGCGGTGGTGACAGAGGAGGTGGAGCAGAGGCGGCGCCCGACGGCTTCGCTGCTGAAAGCAACTCGGACGCCATGGTGTCCGTGATGGAGTGCAGGCTGCGCGGGGACATCCACGCCACGCTCAAGAGTCAAGATGCTCATCACCTTCGTCGACAACCTCTCCACTGGGTAAAGTCTTCCATCCCGATCTGATCTTTGTTTCCCTCCTTCCCTTTCATTGGGTTTGATCTATGAACTTTGTGATCCAAAAGATGCAGGCTTCTGGGCACACAATATGGCGTACGGAGGTGAATTGGTCGCAAAAGTGCTTTATTGATCGCATAATCGTGGGAGGAAAACTCCGGTGAGCCCATTGGAGGCAGAGCTGGAGGAGGCGGGAATGGGGGCAGCGGCCGGAGGGGGCCCGTCATTGCTGCTGCTGCTGTTGTTGCGTCTCTCTAGGGTCAGGTAGGTGGTGTACCTTTCTCCATTTTTTCTCCCACCACCCTCTCGCTGCGTGAGGGGGTCCTCCTCCCCGCCATCGCATTGGACTGCGGGGCTCAGTCTGGGCTGCCTGATCTTGCCATCTTCAAGCTCGGGGAGGGTGGTCGCGGGGCATGGGGGCATCTGTTCCGTTTGGTGCTGAAGCTTGCCAATTCGTGGGGAGTTTTTGGCTCTGAAGAGGAAGAAGTGGCCACAGGCGCCGATCTGGTGAGGCCTTGCTTGTTTTGTGCCACTTTTGTGTTTAGTTTTGTTCAGGGGATGTTTGAATTGTGGGAAATTTGTGTGATCTGTGCTTGAATTTTGCTTGGGCTGTGCGAAAGGGGGACGCTTACAGGTGGTGTGGCACAAGGGGGCGGTCCTCCTTGCCCGCGTCTCCCAGTCCTGCAACTCCTCCATCACATTCCTCTCAGGTCACTCGGTTCTCCGTCCTAATGCATTCATCCATCCTTTGTAGTGCCTCTTTGTGTATGTACATTGCAGTATACCGTTTGTTGGTGTTGGTCCATCAAGGGTACGAAACTTATTTCAAGAAGCTCGGCAGTGTGCACCCAATATTATATTTATTGAGATAGATGCAATTGTTCTGGTGCAAATGATGAACTTGAAAGTATTTTTAACGAGCTGCTTGTAGAGATGGATGGATTCAGTATGACTTCTGGTGTTGTTGTTCTTGCTGGTACAAATAGACCTAACATCCTGGATAAGGCGTTGCTAAGGCCTGAAAGATTTTATCACCAGATAATGATTGACAAGCCAGATATAAAGGATGGTGATAAGATATTCCGTATATATCTTAAAAAGCTTAAACTGGATAGTGAACAATCATTTTATTCGCAAAGGCTAGCTGCTTTGACACAGGTTTCTTTGGGTGACATTGCCAATGTTTGTAATGAAGCTGCTTTGATTGTTGCAAGAAGCGAGGAAACTCATATTACAATGCAGCATTTTGTGTCTGCGATTGATAGGATTATTGGTGGTTTGGAGAAGAAAAATAAGGTAATGTGACCATGTGCCAATTTGTTAATAATCTACTCTTGCAAACTTGATACATGCAACCAACTAAAGCTGATATTACCTGATTTATTACGCACTACTCAGGCAATGTGTATGATGCTTTCATGTGAGCAAAAATAATGCTTTCTTTTTATATGGCTTATTTTGACTGGGTACAATGACTATGAAAGTTCTAGGATTGAGAAAGTAAACCAAGAAATGAAATTACTATAGCACCTCCATTAAAACCAATGGGCCTTATAAAAATGAAATGGAGGGAGTACTTGTTAAGTTCATGCAAAAGAATGTTTTGAATTTTTAGATCTATTAATTCACAAATGTTGCAGTTTTGAACAAATACAGATTATCTGTAGTACACTTTCCTATGGGAGTTCCCTAGCTATCACTATTTATTCACTTTTAAGTTTTGTCTCATAATAATCACATATCAAATATCTAATTCCAGCAATACACCTTGGATTGCAATTAAGTAACTTGTGAGTCTTCTTTTTTATGGTGTAATTTGTTTCTACATGTATTAGTTATATGTTCCCTACTTCCCTCATTTATTGATTCTGTCCACTGAGCATGTCAATCCAAAGCGGTCATTAGCAAACTAAATGACTGCTTTGTTGCTTACCATGAATTTGGTCATCTTTATTCTTTGGGATGGTTTTTAGAGCATGCATAGCCTCTTCTAAAAGTTACAATTGTTCCCTGTGGAACAGCTGCTTTAGGCTTTGCACAGTACATCCCAAATGAAAATCTTTTGATGACAAAAGAGCAGTTTTTTGATATGACATGCATGACATTAGGTGGCCGAGCTGCAGAGGAGGTACACAGATTTTTTTTACATCTTCTTTTGGCTGAAGTTTTGTGTTTAAAGATTTGTGGACATCTCCAAATTCGTACAATTTAGACTATCCAATAATTAAAGTGAATGTGGGGGAATGCATACAGTTGTTGCAGAATCTTTTGGACTAAACTGTTATTACATAATTTTTTGGACTAAACTGTTCACATTAGCAATGTAGTTCTTATCATCTTCACTAAACTTTTTCAACCTGTTTTTTCAGAAAACTCTTCCAGAGTCTTTTGGACTTGCAGAGAAGGTAATAGGTCTATCTTCCAAAAAGTTAAAGCCGGTGTTTATTCAGTTACTTCGGGACACTCCTTTAAATGAGTATAGCGATGTTGTTACATCATTGCTCCAAGATTCTTCAGATGCTGGAGGAGACAACAATGTTGATGCTTCTGGAAAGGAAATAGTCAGTTTAACTACTAACAAATTACAACCCCTATTTAAAGATTGATACACATATTTTGGAAATTTGTTGATCGAAGGGTTAGTTCATTTTTTATGGGACACTCAATGTTTTTTCATTTTCTGCTATCTAGATATTAGTAAGAGAGGGACAAGGGGCATAGACTGTTTTGACAGGCATTTCTTTAGAAATTTTGTATAGGATCTACTGTATTTTAATTTAAATGATTAGCTCATCCTGGGGAAAGGGGATATGGCCCAAAACAGAACTTTGAACTCAGGAATTTTACCTTTGGAGTTAGAGTTATATCGACCAAAATAGGTTCGCATGTGGAATTTAAAACTACAGTTTTCTGATGTACTAAATTCCTTGGTGTTGTTCAGTGATATGTTGTGCATTGAGAATGTTTTTGATATGTTGTGCGTGTTCAATGATGTTGCACTAATGTGATACTTATAGATATATGTATCACTATATCTTCTATATCTTTTGATTGGTTGAAGGGAATTATTATTTGTGTGAAGTTTAAGGTTCCGTTGCAACGCACGGGCACCCTACTAGTAACTACGAAATCGCGGCTGTGTGACCGCGTGGCCTAATGGATAAGGCGCTCACCTCCGGAGCGGGAGATTGTGGGTTCGAGTCCCATCGCGATCGATTTTCAAATTTCCTCTTTTTTTTTTAAAGTTTCGTGTTGATAGTGTTATCAATCTTGTTTTGTTGTGTTATGATTCAACTAAAAAGGCTGGGAAGAATAACAGAATTGGAGTGTGCTTGTGTGTCTCAAACACAACATTTACAAAATATATATTCACCTCTCTTACTCTACTTGTTGCTGCTACTAACATGAGATTTCTTCAAAACACTTCAAACACTATATTTTTACAGTATATATATTCACCTCTTTTACTCTGCTTGTTGCTACTAACATGAGATTTCTTGGAAACACTCCGAACACAATATTTTTACAGCATATATGTTCACCTTTTTTACTCTGCTTGTTGCTACTAAGATGAGATTTCTTGGAAATACTTCAGACACAATATTTTTACAGCATATATATTCACCTCTTTTACTCTGCTCGTTGCTACTAACATGAGATTTCTTGGAAACACTTTGTACAGAGAGTGGAAGCCAAAGGCCAAATCCAAAAGGTAGCTTTAGCTGAGTTGTGAGAAAGGGAGAAAGGCTCATGTAAATCCTTCTCTTGTTCAGTGCTACTGGCAATCAAGCCCGAGATGCATGTCTTAACTAACCACAGGCGACCAAGCAATCCGAGGAAGACGAATGAATACAACACGCAAAAAAAAAAAAATGGATTTACTTGATGATGTTGATGCATAATAAATCATGTGTTGTACGTGCAACTAGCTCTCCGCTTGATAGATGAGCATAAAGAGTTTTTTCCAATCCTAAATTGGACTTTCTTCTTATTTTAGCTGTCTTGTTCTGTTAGTACATCTGTTGTTCTGTTAGCTTGAAATGCTTTAGCTGTCTTGTACAGTATGACGTATATATTTGTGGCAGAGAAAAATGATATTCACATTTCACATGGTGGAGATTGTTTTAGATTATGCTAATTTGATTATGCTAAGAGCAAGGCCATAATTCCACCTTCCATGGTGGAGATTGTTTTATATACCAATTTCAATGCTCACTGTCTGACTATTATCGTGCTTTAAAATTTTTGCTTTTCACTTTTTTTGAAAAGCTAAAGTCCTTCCTGTACAATGTTTTTCTTGTTTGGTTTACTGGTCAACCTTCTGACTCGTTGAATTTTTTCCCTGACGATCTCTTCAGCATTGGAAGACTATGTTTGCTTTGTTATGCAGTTTGGTAGATGCAAATGACTAGTATTTTACTGGCAGGTAACTCATTAACTTATTTCACAGGAAGAGCAACAGTGTATGGCATGAAAAAGACTTTTTGGCATTTGAAAAGTGAAAAAACATCTCTGTGAAATATCCCTTGTCATCATGAGTGAAAATTTCAGCACTTTTTTCATGTAATCTAATTCTTTAAAGGGTCATTGTGTTTCCTTGCTGCGTGCAGATATAGCAGCTAATATATGTTGCTCATATTTTTCTTCTTCTCTTTTTCTAACCTCTACTCCGCTTCAACCAAGTGATAGTGTTTGTCCTCTTGAAGATTTGTCCAATAGCTTAGTTTTTTAAAAAAAATGTTGTGTGAAAGTTAGCGAACCTGACTTACCACCTGATACAATTTCTGTATGTATACTTAGATGCATAGATGTGTTCTGGTGCATAATAATGCTTTGTTGACAAGAATCTGCTGAACTTTGCTGAAGTTCAGAGTTCTGACTCGTTTCGGATGAGCTACAGTAAACTGTGTTAGTCGCTGGACTCTTACTTGAGGTGATAGCAAGATCCTTACTCTCATGGAGAGGATGACACTTGGAGATTGGACAATTTTTCTTGTATATTTCTCTTCACAATGCCATGTCAACCTGAGGGGTTGGGGAAACATATTTATAGGCTGTCAACCAGCCAAGCATATGCTAAGATGCTAACAACCTGTCCTTGATGCTGTCCTCTAAGATGCTAACAACTTGTCCTAGATGCTGTCCTCTAAGATGCTAAGATGCTAGTCAAAAGCTAGATGTCCTAGATGCTGTCCTAAAGTTAACAAAGACCATAGTACAGAGACAAAGACCATAGTACAGAGACTTATTCATCATTCTCCCCCTAAGTCTTGTGCGTCGTCTTGTGGGAAAGTTGAACCATCCCGATCGGTGGTGAAGATGACGGAGCCGACACCCTTGATTTCCACGTCGGCAGCGTCCCCAAACTTGACGGAGCCTCGGACGCTAGAGTCAGGCTCGGTGAAGACCTCCCGTCGACCGGTCATGTGATGGGTGGCGCCGGTGTCGAGCACCACCCGCCGGTCTTGTCGTTGCGGGGTATCGAGGAGGCGTGTGCTGGCTCGTCAAGGTGGAGAGAGCGCTGCGGCGGTGCCGCCGAGGTAGTTCGATGCTCGCTGAGCAATGAACGAGCCGTTGCTCCTCCTCCTCCGCCTGCGCGACGTGGGCCTGGTCGCGTCGTGGCTGTCGACAATCCTTGGCTCAATGACCAGGCTTGCCGCAGTTGTAGCAAGAGTCGTCTCGTCGGCTCTTGCTTGCCGGCGCGTCGCCTGGCGCCCACGGTCATCACCTCGGCGTCCTCGCGCCCATGCAGGCATCTTTGCGCGGCTTGCGCGCTTGCCACGCATGTGGCGCTGTCGTGGAAGAAGGCTCCTTCTTCCTGTCACCGTCGCGACCCACTTGCTCCTGAGTGAGGAGGAGCTTCCCGCCAATGGTGACGGGTCCCGAGAGACGCGTGGCTCATCACTGTCGACGACCTTGAGGCGACCTATCACCTCCTCGATCGACATCGTGGAGATGTCTAGCGAGACTGGATCGGCGAGCCATCCGCATGTACTCTCGGGGACGCGGCGAAAGAGCTTCTCCACGCCTCTCCTCGCCGTAGGTGTCATCGCCGAACGCGCACCGGCGCACGCAGTGTTGAGGCGAGAGCAAAGTCATCGGCGTCCTCACCGGCTTGAAGGCGAGTTCTCCCCTCCGCGCGAAGTGCTGCGGTGTGGACTTGCGGCGTGATGCCGCTGCCGTCGTGCGCGGCGATGGCGTCCCAAGCCTCCTTGGCGATGCGCTTGTTGGTAGCGAAGCGCATCTCGGCGGGCTGCGGCGATGAGGCATCCAGCGCCGTCGATCACGGTCGTGGTCGGCGTCGCCGTCACGGACCGCCTCCCGCATGTGCGCACTGAGCCTCACCTTCATCACCGCGGCCGCTCGGCGTAGTTGGCCTTGGTGAGGTAGGCCACCCACCGCCGGGGCGGCGTCCCGACAACGACACGGAACCCGTGGTAACCACGGTGCCGGTCCGGGAGAAAACCCGCAGCGCACGTGAAGGCGCGCTCTCTATCGACCGTCTGCCGCCGTTGTCGTCGCGCCTCTTCGAGGCGCCACCGCCGAGCGCGCCTCCTCCGAGGCGCCACCGCCGGCGCGCCTCCTCGAGAGCGCCACCGCGCGACCGCACTGCTCTGGACTGCCGCCAAGCTCGTGGCGTGCGCGCGCGCTGCATCATGCCGCTGCTCGTTGTGGCTCCCTCGCCAGCGAGTCGAGGTTTGCGTCGACGCTATCGTCGGCCGAAATGGAGCTCCCGGCGCTACGCGCGAGCCTCGACCTCATTGCGCGCGCGACGCGCAGACTTCTCCTGCGCCATTGCTTCCGCCTCGCTCTGCTGCTGCCCGGCTCCGCCGTGCCGACCTCGGCGCCCTTTCGCGCTGCGGTCTCTGCCGCCCGCCTCGCTGCGCTGCCTTGCTGGCGAGCTCGGCCGTCACGGCGCCGCGTGCTCTCGGCGGCCGTGCGCCGAGCGCTCGCGGACATGGCGCGCGCGAGGCATTGCGTGGAGAGAGGTCGCCGATGGAATCGCTGCCGTCTCGGAGAAGGTGGCGAGGGCCGGAGGCTGCTGCTTGCTGCTGGTGAGGCTGCTGCGAGGGCGAGAAGGAGATGAGCGGGAGATGCTCGAGCTACGAGGATAGTATAGCTCGATACCACTTGTTAGTCATTGGACTCTTGCTTGAGGTGATAGCAAGATCCTTACTCTCATGGAGAGGATGACACTTGGAGATGAGACAATTTTTCTTGTATATTTCTCTTCACAATGCCATGCCAACCTGAGGGGTTGGGGATACATATTTATAGGCTGTCAACCAGCCAAGCATATGCCAAGATGCTAGTCTAAGATGCTAACAACCTGTCCTAGATGTTGTCCTAAAGTTAACAAAGACCATAGTACAGAGACAAAGACCATAGTACAGAGACTTATTCATCAAACTGAAGACTGAATTTTCAGAGAAGACAGAGAGACACAGGGCAATTGTGCTACTCAACATCTCATCGCAGCTTTTCTGTTTTTCTTCTTTTATTCATAGCTGATTACAAGCAATTAGTTACATGCAAGTAATGGCCCGATTAACTCTCAGGATGATTCCACGATCCGGAATAACTGTGCCTCCCGTGACAGCCACTAAGCGCTGACTGCCCCTAAATGCTGCTAGCTACCAGAACCAACTACATGCAAAATACTTTCCTACTTCTATGGTGAAGCATGCAGAAACAAAATAAACAACAGAAAGCATTATGGTGTAGCGAGAGTTATCAACATTTGTATGCCATTATTTTGTATAATTCAAGCTGGATCCTCTTATTCATTGTGATCGTATTTTGACATGTGTAAACCTCTTGTAAGTGTTATTACTTTATGAAAGTGAAACACAGTATTCAATTTTGTTACGTAGTTCTTCCTTTTTATAGTTGTAGTTTGTGAGCCCCCTTGTCCAAGACCTCGGAAAAGAATTCATATGGTTAATGAGGCCATTTACCATCATCCTGTTATCCCAAGAGATAAAAGGAGGCCGGGAGGGCGATGGAAGGGCGGGCCACGTCGACGGCTTGCTTCGTCGCCGCACGATCCACGCGAGCCGCGCAGCGGGTCGTCCGATCGGCTCGCCGTCCCGCCTGCTCGCCCGCCCGATCCCGCGCGCGCTGCCTCGTCCGCCCGATCGTCCGCTCTCGCTCCTCGCCAGTTGCTCCTCGCCACACGCGGGTCTCTACGCACGCAGCCACGCACGCCAGGCTCGCTCCTCGCCACGCGCTCCCTCTACGCGCGCCAGGCTCTAGTATCGTATGATTATGCTATGTGGCAATCATCCCAGGGCCCAGGCAGCCGCCGCTCCCACAGTAATCTCAACTCTATCACCATCTGTTAAATCATGTAAACAGCAGGGTCCTTATTGTAAAGTGGCTGCTAATATAGAGGAGAGATTATGGCCTCAGAACTTCAGAAGATAAGCCACTCCATCAAAAGCAAGACTGCCGAGGAGGAGGAGGACGACCATGGAGACCGTGCAAGGGATCATCTCAGCCCGGGCCAGCTTCGTCGAAGCGACCAAGCTGAAGGAAGACCTGTGTCGCCTCCGGACCAGCTTGCCCAGGGCTCGCCTCCTCATCGATCGCGCCGAGTGGGGAAGGTTCAAGAAGGAGGAGCTGGCAGCGCTGTTCTCGCAGCTCAAGGACACCACCTACGACGCCGAGGACCTTCTCCGCGAGTTCCATGACCAGGAGCTGCGACACAAGATAGAGGACGCTGACCGGAGCAGGGCAGGTCAACTCCTATCTTCCTCTCTTAATCTTGCAAGAAATTTAATCCACGGCAGCAAAACAAGAGTACAGGAGACCCAGAGTAAGCTCGACAAGGTTGTGGCTGAGATAGAGGGAACGCTCAATCTTATGGGTCTTAATGTTGAGCCGGTGCAGCTTATGCCAGAGACAAGTTCAGTCATCGGAGAGCAAGTGTTATTTGGGCGTGACAAAGAACTAGATCGGGTGATTGAGATGCTGCGTGTGACGATTGGACGTGACAGCGAACTAGATCAGGTGATCAAGCTCTTGGGCGTGCTGCCTACTGGAAAGAGAGCAGCGGTAGGTGCTGGCAACGCATCTATATCCAGAGTTAAGCGACTAAAAGGCGAGAGCAGCAGGACCGGGGCCGGGCCCTCTGTTGCTGTGGTGGCGATTGTTGGAATTGGTGGGGTGGGGAAGACCACCCTTGCTCAGTTCATTTACAATGATGCAAGGGTGGAAGCCCACTTTGGTCTGACGATGTGGGTCTGCGTTTCAGACCTCTTCGACATCAAAAGGATAACTAGACAAATTATGAAATGTACCTCTTGCAAAACATCTGATACTGCGGAGAGTTTGAATGATCTTCAGGAGCAGCTGAGAAAACAGCTGGAAAAGGAAAAATTTCTTCTCGTGCTGGATGATGTATGGGAAATTTCCAATCAGGAATGGCAGAGGTTCTCAGCGCCATTGATGTATGGATTTGAAGGCAGCATGATCTTAGTGACCACTAGATTACCAAAGATTGCTAAACTGGTTGCACCCCCAACTCAACATGTACAACTAGAAGGCCTTCCTGCTGATACATTTTGGGACTTCTTCCGGATATGTGCCTTTGGTAATAGATCTGCAGAATCATACCCTCGGTTGGAAGCCATTGGCCAGAGAATTGCTGGTAGATTGTGTGGGTCTCCACTGGCTGCAAAAACTCTAGGACGTTTGTTGAATTTGGAACTGACGGAGGTTCATTGGACGAGAATCCAGAACAGTGAATTGTGGCAGCTACAACATGAGGAGAATGAGATATTACCGGCCCTTCACCTGAGCTATTTGTATCTCCCACCACACCTTAAGAGATGCTTTGCATTTTGTTCTATGTTTCCGAAAGATTATAGCTTTGAAAGAGATGAGATTGTTGACATTTGGGTGTCACAGGGCTTTGTTGCACCAGGAGGGAGCATGCGCCTTGAAGATACGGGGAGTAGATATTTGGATGATTTGAGAAGCAGGTTCCTTTTTCAAGCTGATCCCAAGTTGCCTAAAAGATATGTGATGCATGACTTGATCCATGACACGGCACAATATGTTTCAGTGAACGAGTGCTTCTTGATGAACCGGGGGGAGGGGGGGATGCCAGATAGTACAGTTCGCCATATGTCAATCGAGGTGAATAATGAAGCACTGATCAGAAGAATGGCAGGCCTTCATCATTTGAATAAATTGCATTCAATTAGGTTTGGAACAGGATTCGAGGTTCAAATTTCATGGTTCAATCAGCTCTCCAACATCCTCTTTTTGAGTCTACAAGGTTGCGAGCTGGCAAAACTCCCTGAGAGCATTTGTGAGTTGAATAGTCTTCGTTATCTGGATATATCTGAAAGCCATGTACGATATTTACCACAGAAATTCGGGCGCCTTTACAACCTACAAGTTTTTGATGCCAGTGGTTCGTGTCTGCAAAGAATTCATCCGGACATAAAAAATCTGATCAACTTGCGTCGTCTAGAGCTGCCACGGAAATTAACAATGATAAATGGGCTTGGAAATCTGTCTTCTCTACGCAACTTGAGATGTTTTGAGGTTGAAAATGAGAATGGGCGGGGAATTGGTGAGTTGAAGGGCTTGAATCAGCTCAGTGGGACGCTATCTATCGAATGTATTTCTAAAGTTCAGAGTAGGGCAGAAGCTGCCGAGGCTAGACTTGTTGACAAGCAATACCTTGAGGATTTAACTCTACAATGGCGAATATGGGGGGACTGTCCAAATAGGATGAGTGTCGAGAACGAAGTACTTGAGGCATTGCGTCCTCCTTCAAGAATAGAGCGTCTTAAAGTCCAAGGCTTTGGGGGTGATATTTCTCCAAGTTGGTTAAAGCTAGAAAACCTACCTACTATAAGAAGTCTGGAACTTTGGCATTGTCACTGGTTGAGAAGTTTATCAATCCCCTTTCCTTCCCTTGAACTGTTGGTGCTACACGACCTAGGGATTGAAGCGCTCACAACATTTGCTGACGGTATGCCAACTGGTTTAACTGGTGATGAGCATGCAAGCAGCAGCAGTAGCAATGGCATTGCACGTCTTCCCCTCGCACGCCTCACTACTGTGCGCATAACCAATTGTGATAAGCTGACAAATCTTGACCAATGCTTGTCCCCGGAATATCTGCCATCTATCAAGTCTATAGATCTTGCGAGGTGTTTGGAAATATCATCACTACCTGTCCACAATTTTGTGGGATTCTCTTGCCTCCAAGACCTTAGAATCCATCATTGCCCAAGTTTGGTTTGCCCAAGGGAAATGGTTTTGCCCCCCTCGCTCCAACGACTCTCTATCCGCGATTGCGGTGAGCTCGACAAGTCATTTCCAGGCTGCTTAGAGAACCTCGGCTCTCTCACCCTTTTGCATTTGGAGTCCTGTAGCAATGTGGAGTCTATTCCATTGAGCTCGATCGACACAAACAAGCTCCAATGCCTGGTTCTCCGTCGTTGCCCGGGGCTATCATGCATCGAAGGACCGCATGCTCTTTCATCCATACAGCATGTCGACATAGCGTGCTGCCCTAAGCTTACAGAAGTACAACCGCCATTCGAAAAGAAGGGACTGAAGCCGGAGGAGGAGAAGGAAGCATGCAAATTTATGTATGGCATATTACCGTTTTAATTATAAAATAGAAAATGTATTAGAAAAGGAATTGGTAATAGGGGTTGCTTTATAAGGAGAGGAGGGGCAGCCAGCAATTAGCTAGCTTAATGCAAATTCCATGCCCTCTGTCTCCTTTGCTGCAGCATGCATGGCTCCTTTGCATGCTACGACCAGTGGACCAGCCAGCAGAAAGACAGAGAGAGAGAGAGAGAGAGAGAGAGAGAAGAAAAGGGAGTTGCATGCATAGGCTGCTGAGGTTGCTGCTGATCCTCTGTGCAGTTGCAAGCGTGTGCTGCTGTGCTGCCAAGGAAGAAGGAATGAGGAAGGAGAAGGGAAAGAAGGAAGGAAAGCTCGGGTTCGTGTTCATCGTTGAGTTTTGTGTGGGTAACGATCTGACAGTCCTAGATTAATCATAGAATATTGTTTAATTATATTGTAGATTGTTTTGATAATGGGAAGTATAGTTTTTGGGAAACTCTAGTTCGTCGAACTGCGCTGCAGAACCTTGCAAGGGTAATTAATGGTATTTACGTTGGGTTTCAGCTAGTTAGAAAAGTTGTGAATAATTTTACTAGCTTTCCAGGAAGATCTAGATCATTAAGTTTGAAGTTGTGATCGAAAAGTTATAGCTTCGGGAATGTCGCTGTCCAGAAATTGGTTGTCAATGGCAGTTATTGCGTAGATGGGCTAATTACATATAGTAGTCGGAATAATTTAATTATTGTCATAACTTGAATAAGCTGTATATTGCTTAGTAGATTTCATAACTACCATTGTTTACTACCTTTCAAGTTATAGAAAAATAGATATGAAAATATGAAGTAGATTGTTCTGATAGATTCGGGTGGGGTTGAAAACGGAACCTAAACGGCTTTTTTTCTGCCCTCTGCTTATTTTCTTTTTTTTCAAAGCAGGACTACAAGTTGCGGTTGGTAGGGCATGTTAGAATAGGACTCTTGTAGTTTCCTTATCTGTATATGGCTACCCCTGTTGTACTCCCTATATATATTACCCATTGGGCCCCTTGAATAGATTAACACATTATTCACAACATGGTATCGAGGCGGGTTCTAACCTAGCTCGCCTTCCGCTTCATTGCCGTCGCGCGCCGTGTTCGGTCATCAAGCGCACTCCGCTGGATCTTGAGGCCCGCGCGCTGCGTTGGCGCCTGAATCCGGCGCCCGACGACGCCAAGCATCATTGCCGATCCGTCGGCGCCGCCACCGATCGTCGTCGTCCGTCGCTGCAAGGCTACGGCAAAGGAACCAGACGCCGCTGCTTATTGCCGCGCGCTGTCATGCGCTGACGCGCTGCCGGGAACCCGACGAGGAGCGCCGATCCAAGGCCTTCCGCGCCGATCGAGGCCTTCCGCCGCCGGATCCGTTGGCGCGCTTTGGATCTCGCCGCGTCACCCGAGCCGTCGTCGCCCCGCCGCAGCAAGGCTACCCGCAAAGATCCCGCCGCCGCTTCGCCTCCTCCGCTCGTCGGTCGCGCGCCGCTTCGTTGGTCGCCGTACGCCGTCGCGCTGTTGGTGAACCGTAAGCGCGCCGCCTCTCACGACCTAGCGCTGGTGTCGTCGGCGCGGATAACCTAGCGCCGGTTTCTTTTAGCCGGGCGTGAGCATAACAGCCGGTTTTCCTTCTTGAGCCTTCAAAAAAAAAAAAAAAAAAAAAAAATGCGTTGTTACGCGCGCGCCTGGGCGCCGCTGTTAGACCGTTGCCTTGGTGCGCGCGCGTCTGCGCCGCCTACCAATGGCCGTTCCATCATTGCGATCCCATTCTCGGGAACCAAGCTTAATGGGACGAACTACGAGTTGTGGTCTTCGCTCATGGAGATCACCTCGATGGTCTCGCCTGCGGGGACATGTCACGGTGCTCGAGCTTGTCGCCGTCGCGGTTCGACCTCCTCTCGAACTGACCTATACGCTCCTTCTACGGAAGATGAGGCGCCAAGACGAGGCGAGGTTGCCGCGGCGGCTGCGATCTGGCGATGAGGCCTTCGATATACCATAGGCGCTTTTGGCGCTGGTGTCTTGGCGAGGCCGTGTTCGAGCCATCCACGGTGGTCGGCCGGCGACTCCATCCGGCCGGATATTGTTGGTGCGTGCCACTCGTCGGATCTGGGAGTACTTGCGCGGCGATACGTGAGCGGCGATGCTCGATTCTTTCGCTCGGCGTGAGTTGGAACACCGCGCCAGACGACTCTCGTCGGCGACTTCTTCCGAGCCCTGGCGGTCTGGCGCCCGGTGACGAGCTCGCTTCTCGCTCTGCCGAGTGTCATAAAGTGCGTGGCGGATCGTGATCGCCTTCGCCTTTATGATTTTGTCTGCCGTCGCGCCGAGTTTGAGCACGCGCGGGGCTCGGACTCTGGCCGCTCACCACGCCAAGCGATTCTCGAGGCTCTTCGACTCTTCGTCTTTGAGGAGCCGCGCGGGTTAGCGACCAGTTTGTTCCGTGCTTGCTACCCTTCGCCGACTACACGCCGTTTTACGCCGACTACGAGATCTTCTCGGTTGTGCATTTACGCTCGCTTTTGCACCAAGCGGGGTTGATGCAATTATTGCAAGAACTTGGGCACGACTACGGCGTTGTGCGGTGCGAAAAGCGAGAACAAGACGCGTGGGCGATCAAAGAAGCGAGAGGCCCTTCCTCGACGGGAGGACAAATCGGCATGTCAGACCTTCTCGCGAGGTGACTCGCTCGGCAATTTTGTCGAGCTCTACGCCCGGCTCTCTCACGGCTCGGCGAGTTACGCCGGTCTAGCTCGACGTCTCCTCCGGTACTTCTTGGGTTCGGATTACGGTGCCTCTTTCCACATGACAGGACTCACATCTCTCATGTCGTTGGACCTCCTGTTTTCCTACCTGCATGCGGGCGGTGGCGGTACTCCTTTGTGCATCATTTGTCAGGCACTCTTTTGTCCACTGATTTTTCTGTTCCAGCTGTTTCTCATGTTCCCCAGCTTACCATGCAGCTTCTCTCGGTGGGTCAGCTCACCGATCTCGGCTGTAGGGTTGGTTTTGACTCTCACTCCTGTTTTGTTCAGGACCGACAGACAGGGACGGTACTTGGGACTGGCCGGCGCCGTAGAGATCGTCAGGGTCTCTACATTCTTGATCGCCTCCACCTTCCGTCCACTTCAGTTGCTCCTATCACCTCTCGACTACTTCCACGCCGCTGCGCCACCACCTCTGGAGTTTTTACGCAGTGGCATCACCGTTTAGGTCACTTATGTGGGTCCCGTCTTTCTTCATTAGTTCGTAAGGGTGTTCTTGGACGTGTTACTGTTGACACGACCATGTTTTGTCGGGGTTGTGGTGGGCAGCGACTACGACTTCTTATCATTCTAGTGAGTCATTGTCTTCGTTCTTTTGACTTAGTTCATTCGGATGTATGGGGACCTGCGCCTATTATCTCTAAAGGCGGGCATAAACTTTATGTGATCTTCATTGATGATTATTCCCGTTTTACATGGATTTTCCCTATGTCTAATCGAGGTCAGTTTCTTGCGATCTATCGTAGCTTTGCAACGATGGTTCGTACTCAGTTTGATTCTCCCATCCGTACTTTTATTGTGATTACTGCGCGATGCGTTACTGGCGCTTTTAGACAATTTCTTTACGGCGAGGCACTCTTTACCAGTCTTCTTGTCCTGGTGCCCATGCTCAGAATGGGATTGCTGAGCGCAAACATCGTCATCTGATTGAGACTGCCCGCACTCTTCTCCTTGCCTCTCACGTTCCACCACAGTTCTGGGCTGAGGCTGTTTCTACGGCTGCATATCTCATCAATATGCAGCCTTCCACTGCTCTTAAGGGTATCAGTCCTATAGAGCGTCTCTACTCTCGAGCCCCCCAGTACACTCACCTTCGTGTTTTTGGTTGTACTTGTTTTGTTCTGTTGCAGCCTCGTGAGCGCACTAAACTGTCAGCCCAGTCAGTTGAGTGTGTGTTTCTTGGTTATAGTTCTGAGCATAAGGGTTATCGCTGTTGGGATCCTTATTCACAACAGGGCACTCCCTTGGAGGAGCTTCAGCCGCGTTGCTTGCTGTAATGCTAAGGAAGAAGTCGAATGAGGAGCTTGGGTTTAGTCCTGACATTATATCAGCTGTTGGATTTGGAACCCCGCCTTGTGTATCAAGAGAAATTGCTGAAAGTTGCGCGAGCTATGTCTCTACTGTTGTACTGAAGGTTACGCTTTTTTCCTTCTATTGAAGTGGAAATCATGTTTATGGTCTCTTCCGTGTGTGGAATTTGTAATTGGGGTTGTCTTTTTCTCTCTTCTTGCAGGATGATATAATTCCTAGGTGAAGTGCAGCTTCACTGGCAAGATTGCGAAATGAAATACTTGAAACAGATTGGTAAGTCTCGAGTTTGGAATGTCAGTAAATGACAGGAACTTTTGTTCCGGTAGCTTTTATAGGAAGAACCTGGTGATTATTCTTCTTACTAGGGTGATTCAACTTCCTATTCAAGCTCCTTTTCCCCCCATATGATTTAAATTAAACATCGTGTTGACATGTTTCTGCAGTCTTCATTTGCATGTTGTGAGCTGTGACTAGCACTTGTAGTTCTCAAGTATAACGGACAGCACGTTGAACACTCATTGGATCGATTTGTTCTAATCATGTTGTTTTGTAGGGTATTTGCCTTGTAAAAGGAAGACTGGAAGCATATAGTGGACATTGTGACTAACGCTAAGCTTGTTGTTTGGTCAATTCAAGATGTGGCGCGCAAACTGGCTGACTATGCCAAAATTGTAACAGTGTCAGGTAGTTCTGGTAAGTTCAATTGCCTTCTGGAGGGATTTAGTTTTGCCAGTTTCTCTTTCCAAGATGATTGGCATGTAAAGCTGGGATCAATATCACTAGTTTTCCTTCCCTCAAAAGGAAAAGAAAGGCCAAGATCTTTCATTAAGGTGTGAAGGTTAGTATTTTACTGAATCTGACATGTGCCTGCTCTTGTCAGATGTCGCGAAAGATCCGGCTCGTCCTCCGAGCTCCACGGAGGTTTTGTCACGGGACAGTGAAAAGGATGTTTTTGTGCCTGAGGATCTCTTCCTTCCTGGGACGCTGTATTACCTCCAGAGGGATATTGAGGAGATAAACGGCGGCGATGACGAGTCATACACACTGTGGAGAGGTGACGCAGGGGAGAATTTTCAGAGGATACTGTTATCTGGCAATTTGATATCTGATCACAAATGTGAAAGCATATATTACGCTCTCAGAGATGCGCTCAAGACACTGCCGCTCCAGGATAAGTGACACTGGTTTCTTTTTCAGAACTTTTATACTGCCTGGATTATCTATAGTTTCAGATCTCCGCACTGGCTTCTTTTTTGATCTTTTCCCCGTTGGCAACGGGAAGGCTGCCTGCCCTGGGAAAATCGAGATAATTCTTTGAATAGGTTGGTTAAAGAGTAGTAACAGAATAAGATTCTAGGAATGCATCTTTCGGTCATGTCTGCTCGTTTTTATCGTCGTCAGTGACCACCTGTTGTAGAGTTTCTTCTTCCCCATTCATGGTACAGTAATTAATTCGAATTTGGTTGAAATGGTGAACTTTATCAGTGACGCGAGTTGCTGCATGCAAAGCCTACCAATGGAGCAGAGAAGTGGATGCGGATTTAATTCGAATTAAAACTAGTTACAGTGATAAAAGACACAAGCTCATTAGCAATCGATGCATTATCATAAGTCTCATTATTCTCTTTCTCAATTCTCAACAATATGATTATCATGTATGCAAATGTTGTGATGTATCTCTTTCAACTGATACCGGTATAGCAACTTGTATTCTCAGGGGGACAAGGGACCAGTACATATACACAAAATATAGGTGGTGAATATGCAAATAACCCCTTATAACAATGGGGAATAACACACTATTCATATATCTCTAATAGAACTCACCAAGCGTATTGGTGTAGATGCTTCATACACTCACTCACAGGTGTAGGAGTGAGTACTTACTTTACAGTTAGTGCCCTCAGAGTTACAGATTGCTAACTACTTCACCAAGCCACAGACTAGGGTACAACATTTGTATTTTCTCTCCAAACTCAGTGTGTGTGATCCACCATGAGTTGGAGGGAGGATGTTAGAATAGGAATCCTTTTGTATTTACTTATCTGTATATGTTATATCCCCCTTATACCCCTATATATATTACCCATTGAACCTCATAAATATGCACACAATATTCATAACAATATATTCACCTCTTTTACTCTGCTTGTTGCTACTAACATGAGATTTCTTGGAAACACTTTGTACAGAGAATGGAAGCAACAGGCCAAATCCAAAAGGTAGCTGTAGCTGAGTTGTGAGAAAGGGAGAAAGGTTCATGTAAATCCATCTCTTGTTCAGTGCTACTGGCAATCAAGCCCGAGATGCATGTCTTAACTAACCACAGGCGACCAAGCAATCCGAGGAAGACGAATGAATACAACACGCAAAAAAAAAAAAAATTTACTTGATGATGTTGATGCATAATAAATCACGTGTTGTACGTGCAACTAGCTCTCCGCTTGATAGATGAGCATAGAGAGTTTTTTCTCCAATCCTAAATTGGACTTTCTTCTTATTTTGACCTTTCGATTTCTATATGAGTACATTTGTTGTTCTGTTTGCTTGAAATGCTTTAGCTGTCTTGTACAGTAACGTATATATATATATATATATATATATATATATATGTGGCACAGAAAAATGATCTACACATTTCACATTTGTCCAAACTGCCAGCATAGCGTGAAAAAGGCAGTTAGTAACAGCAATCCGAACCAAGCTGCAACTGCAAGAGGATCCAAAGCAAGCCATCATATATCGGCTACAGGCATCAACATATGTGTGCAGTTTGTGCCCATCTTCAGTCAGTTCATGCTATTGTAGCAGTTGAACCAGCCTAGGTGCAGTGAGCGACATGCATACGCTGCTCCAACATAATCATGCGTTTGACACAGTGATATCGCCACTATGTAATTAATTTTTTTGCCGAATTATCACTGTTTCAAACCGAATTAACAAGATTAGCACCGAATTTAATAAGATTAGCTGAGTCTTGCGCACAACTGCTAAAACGCAGGTAATACCAAAATCGGGACAAAAAAATGTTGTTTGGATCGTTTTCGTATCAAAATTTTGGCAATGCTGAAATTGATATGTTTGGATTATAATTATACCAAAATTTAAAAAAATATATGAGTATGACACGTAGGGCACGTATGACATATATATATATTTTTGCATCAAAATATGCTAATAGTGGTCTTGTTTTGTTGATAAAATAACAAGGAACATAACAGTTCAAACGGATCACAAATCGGATACTTGGTTTAGAAAATATAATCATTTAAAAGTGATTAATTAAACTAACTTTGCATTTAATACACTAAGGCATAGCCAATATGAACTTGCCACCTGTCCCAGCCTTTGGCTGCTGCCCAGCCAATTCTTGGATGGGCGTTTTGGGCGCCCCAACGACGCTAAGCTCGCGTGAACAAAAAAATTGGCAATATCAAAATTTTACAAGCAAAATCAAATATCGATAGAGATTCAAACGGTAATCAAATTATTAAGGTACTACTAAAACGCTCGGATGCGCGGATAGCACTGTGCATAGCTCGTCCGCCCGTCCGGTGTGCGGACAATCCGCGTGGCAGCGCGTCAGGCTCTCTCGTCGCTCCCGTGTGCGGACAAGCCCCGGGTCCGTCGCTCCCGTGTGCGGACGCAGCGCCGAAAGCCGCTCCTAGCGGCGAAAGGAGCGTCATGTCGTGATGTTACATCCGAGCCCCCGCGTAATGCTCTCCCACAGCCCGCTCCTTTATCCCGTTGTTTATGTTAGGAAACCGGGTTCAGTCAGGAGTCCAGATTTATATGGGCATCTCATCCATCGTAGTCTATATATAGGAGAAGGAGACCCCCGATCAATGTATATGTTCATTATTAGAAGAGCAATAAAGAGAAGTCTGCAGTCCCCTCTTCTTGCATTGTTCTTACGATTCTCTATTTGTCTACGAGGTAATCGCTCGGACTGGACTTGCCAGCGACGGTTCCTCAACAGTTTAATGCGGAGATGCGAGCGAAGAGTCTTGTATTCGTTTTCGCTTGCGCTTTCTCGCAGTCGTTTTCGCTTGCGCTTTCTCGCAGTATCGGTTTTCTTTTGGCAGTGCGTTAAATGATGTTTCGAGTCGTCATTAGCGATAATATTAATAGCTAATTTTTATGTTGTCTTTATTTAATGAGTTAGTTTATTAGTCATAATTAATTAGTTATAGTTATTTAGAAGTAATTAGTTTAGTCCTATCATTTTGGCCTCATGTTATTTAGTTAGTTACAATAAATTAGGTCGTAACGAATTAATCATTGTTATATTAATCATACATATTTATTTATGACCTAGAGCTAACTATCTATTTGTAATTAATCCTATAAATTAGTTTGAATTAATTTAGAGGTTTTTAAATACTCGTATTAATTTAATCCTGCCTAATTTAGAGGTTTTTAAAGTTTCGTGTTGATGGTGTTATCAATCTTTTTTGTTGAGTTATGATTCAACTACAAAGGCAAGGAAAAATAACAGACGGGTTTTTTTTTTCTTGGTTAGGATAGAAGAAACGTGCTAATTCCGAAAAAACCCTTTGCACTCACTATCATGATATGTTGTTTTTTTTCCCCTTCTTTGTGAGACCGATGATCTGTTGGAGTGTGTTTGTGTGTCTCAAACACAATATTTACAACATATATATATTCACCTTGTGTATATTCAACATACAAGGTTCCCCGGGTTTGGCATATATATCTGCAACGGGAAGGTCTATCAATATCAATTGCACTAGTTTGGCTCGTATGTAATGTTTGGCCAGCTCTTCCATCGACCGCCTTCACACCACATACATGATGCGATAAGATATTTACCATACTTTACAAAGATAACATAAAAGCCGTTTTTTTGGTAACATCACAGCATAAACACCGGTCAAAAAGAAGAGGACTAATAAAACGTCCAGGTTAATAAACAATAACACAGTTTTTCTATGCCACATATTTGTTTTGTGCAATACGACAAAAAAAAATACAATACGACGAATAACCTAGTTGTAAGCGACGGGACAATATGAAAAGCACTAATAAAAGATACTACGGTTACTGGTAGCAGACGGGACAAAATGTGAAAAGCACCTGCGAAATTGTTATAGCCTCGGCCCTGTAACCAACGCCACCTCCACGTTAAAGAAAGCGTATAGTTTAGCTCAGTGGCCACCGCGAAAGAGCATCTCCAGACTCCAGGGCATGTGATGCAGAGCAGGCGCAAAGCAATCCTTTTTCTTTCCCATGCGCTCTCGTATCGTATGCGGCCTGAACCCTGCCGGACACGTCCATGCCGCATGATTTACTGCTCACATGGGCCCCGCTGTGGGTGCTCACGATCAGAAAGACGAACGCGAGACGTGATACGTACCGAGCCGATCGAGCTAAACAGGGACGTTCTAGTGGAGAGATTATATGTGGTGGACTGATGAGGAGACAAGCCACTACATCTAACCACACCATCAAGCATCGGAGGACTGCATACTCTTTCATCCATACAGAATATCGACATATAGGGCTGCCCTAAGCTAGCTTACAGAAGTACAACAGCCATTCAAAAAGAAAGGACTAAGCCGGAGGAGGAGAAGGAAGAGTAAAGGGCTGATTAGAGAGAGAGAGAAAAAAAGAGTAGGTCTAGATAATTAAGTTTGGAGTTGTGAGCGAAAAGTTATAGCCATAGGAATATCGCTATCCAGAAATTGGTCGTCAATGGCAGCTGTCGCTTAGATGGGCTAATTACATATAGTAGATGTAATAATTTAATTATTATCATAACTTGAATAAGCTAGATATTGCTTAGTAGATTCCATAACTACCATTATTTACTACTTTTCAAGTTATAGAAAAATAGATATGATAGATTCAGGAGTTTTGCATAACTAAAATATTGTGGGTGCTCACGATCAGAAAGAAGAACGCGAGACGTGATATATACCGAGCCGATCGAGCTAAACAGGGACGTTCTAGCAGAGAGATTATATGTGGTGGACTGAGGAGACAAGCCACTACATCTAACCACACCATCAAAAATTCAAAAGCAAGACTCCCGACTGCCGAGGAGGACGACGACGACCATGGAGACAATTATATGTGGCAAAGCGAGAACTCATCGATTTGCCACAGGCAACCGACTCAGATCAAGATCTAATGATCACCCTCCTCGTTAAACTCCTCAAAAGCATACGAAGACTCCTCCACTTCAGCTGAATAATTGCAGTAAGAATGAGTACTCCGAGTACTCAACAAGTTGTATCACAGAATGCAATTTATAGATGATGGTTTATTTCAAAGGAAATGGTTTTTATGGTTATTTTGCAAAAAAGCAACACTTGCAATTCAATATAAATAATAGATCAAAGCAAAATTTAAAATAAATAAATAATAATAATTTAACAAGTATTTTCAGAAAGATCACAAAACCTAATCAATTTCTTTCACAAATCCATATAAGCCAAATCAATTTAGCGCAGTGCCGACCAGGCCATGTGGTGCGTGCGCAGCTGGATCGCCGAAAGAGCAAAGCAGGCGCAAAAAGATGTGCGTGCTCATCACGATCAGAAAGAAGAACGCGAGACGTGATACAGGGACGACTACTAGCTTGTAGTCTTGTACTGCCGACGAGACAAGCCACTACATCTAACCACACCATCAAAAGCAACACTCCCGACTGCCGAGGAGGAGGACGATGACCATCGAGACCGTGCAATGGATCATCTCAACCGGGGCCGGCGTCTTCGAAGCGATCCAGCTGAGCAACGACCTGTCTCGCCTCTGGACCAGCTTGCCCAGGGCTCGCCTCCTCATCGATCGCGCCGAGTGGGGAAGGTTCAAGAAGGAGGAGCTGGCGGCGCTGCTCTCGCAGCTCAAGGACACCACCTACGACGCCGAGGACCTTCTCCGCGAGTTCCATGACCTGGAGCTGCGACTCAAGATAGAGGACGCTGACCGGAGCAGGGCAGGTCAACTCCTATCTTCCTCTCTTAATCTTGCAAGAAATTTGATCCACGGCAGGAAAACAAGACTACGGGAGACCCAGAGTAAGCTCGACAAGGTTGTGGCTGAGATAGAGGGAACGCTCAATCTTATGGGTCTTAATGTTGAGTTGGTGCAGCTTATGCCAGAGACAAGTTCAGTCATCGGAGAGCAAGTATTGTTTGGGCGTGACAAAGAACTAGATCGGGTGATTGAGATGCTGCGTGTGACGATTGGACGTGACAGCGAACTAGATCAGGTGATCAAGCTCATGGGCGTGCTGCCTACTGGAAAGAGAGCAGCGGTAGGTGCTGGCAACGCATCTAGATCCGGAGTTAAGCGACTAAAAGGCGAGAGCAGCAGGGCCGGTGCCGGACCCTCTGTTGCTGTGCTGGCGATTGTTGGAATTGGTGGGGTGGGGAAGACTACCCTTGCTCAGTTCATTTACAGTGATCCAAGGGTGGAAGCCCACTTTGATCTGAGGATGTGGGTCTGCGTTTCAGATCTCTTTGACATCAAAAGGATAACTAGACAGATTATGAAATGCACCTCTTTCGAAACATCCGATACTGCGGAGAGTTTGAATGCTCTTCAGGAGCAGCTGAGAAAACAGCTGGAAAAGAAAAAATTTCTTCTCATGCTGGACGATGTATGGGAAATTTCCAATCAGGAATGGCAGAGGTTCTCAGCGCCATTGATGTATGGACTTGAAGGCAGCATGATCTTAGTGACCACTAGATTACCAAAGATTGCTCAACTGGTTGCACCCCTCACTCAACATGTACAACTAGAAGGCCTTCCTGCTGATACATTCTGGGACTTCTTCCGGATATGTGCATTTGGTAATAGATCTGTAGAATCATACCCTCAGTTGGAAGCCATTGGCCAGAGAATTGCTGGTAGATTGTGTGGGTCTCCACTGGCTGCAAAAACTCTAGGACGTTTGTTGAATTTGGAATTGACGGAGGATCATTGGACGAGAATCCAGAACAGTGAATTGTGGCAGCTACCACATGAGCAGCATGAGATATTACCGGCTCTTCAACTGAGCTACTTGTATCTCCCACCACACCTTAAGAGATGCTTTGCATTTTGTTCTATGTTTCCAAAAGATTATAGCTTTGAAAGAGATGAGATAGTTGACATTTGGGTGTCACAGGGCTTTGTTGCACCAGGAGGGAGCATGCGCCTTGAAGATACGGGGAGTAGATATTTGGATGATTTGAGAAGCAGGTTCCTTTTTCAAGCTGATCCCAAGTTGCCTAAAAGATATGTGATGCATGACTTGATCCATGACATGGCACAGTCTGTTTCAGTGGACGAGTGCTTCTTGATCTCAAGTGAGTGCGTCTTGATCTCAAGTTGCCTACAGGGGGGAATGCCACCTACAGTTCGCCATATGTCAATCGAGGGGGATAATGATTTACCGAGCATAATGTTAGGCCTTAGTCATTTGAATAAATTGCATTCAATTAGGTTTCGAACAAGATTCCAGGTTCAAATTCCATCGTTCAGTCAGCTCTCCAACATCCTCTTTTTGAGTCTAAAAGATTGCTGGCTGGCAAAAAAACTCCCTGAGAGCATTTGTGAGTTGAGTAGTCTTCGTTATCTGGATATATCTGGAAGCCCTGTACAAGAATTACCTGAGAAATTCTGGCGCCTTTACAGCCTACAAGTTTTTGATGCCAGTCGTTCGTGTCTGCAAACAATTCATGCGGACATAAAAAATCTGATCAACTTGCGTCGTCTAGAACTGCCACAGGAAGCCTCTGGGAAGTTAGCAATGATAAGTGGGCTTGGAAATCTGTCTTCCCTACGCAACTTGGAATGTTTTGAGGTTGGAAATGAGAATGGGCGGAGAATTGGTGAGCTGAAGGGCATGAATCAGCTCAGTGGGACGCTATCTATCAAATGTATTTGTAGAGTTCAGAGTAGGGCAGAAGCTGCCGAGGCTAGACTTGTTGACAAGCAATACCTTGAGAATTTAGCTCTACATTGGGGAGTGCAGGGCCGTGAAAATAGGATGAGTGCTGAGAACGAAAACGAAGTACTTGAGGCATTGCGTCCTCCTTCAAGAATAGAACATCTTAAAGTCCAAGGCTTTGAGGGTGATATTTTTGCAAGTTGGTTTAAGCCAGAAAACCTACCTACTGTAAGAAGTCTGGAACTTTATAAATGTCGCTACTTGAGAAGTTTATCAATCCCCTTTCCTTCCCTCGAACTGTTGGTGCTACACAGCCTAGGGATTGAAGCGCTCACAACATTTGCTGGCGGTATGCCAGCTGGTTTAACTGGTGATGAGCATGCAAGCAGCAGCAGTAGCAATGGCATTGCACGTCTTCCCCTCACACGCCTCACTACTATGCGCATAATCAATTGTCATAAGCTGACAAATCTTGACCAATGCTTGTCCCCGGAATATCTGCCATCTATCAAGTCCATAGATCTTGCGAGGTGTGCGGGAATATCATCACTACCTGTCCACAATTTTGGGGGATTCTCTTGCCTCCAAGACCTGAAAATCCATGATTGCGCGAGTTTGGTTTGCCCAAGGCTCCAGGCCCCCTCGCTCCAACGACTCTCTATCAGCTATTGCCATGAGCTTGGCAAGTCATTTCCAGGCTGCTTAGAGAACCTCGGCTCTCTCACCCTTCTGCATTTGGATTCCTGTAGAAATGTGGAGTCCATTCCATTGAGCTCGATCGACACAAACAAACTCCAATGCCTGGTTCTCCGTCGTTGCCCGGAGCTATCAAGCATCGAAGGACCGCATGCTCTTTCATCCATACAGCATGTCGACATATCGGACTGCCCTAAGCTTACAGAAGTACAACAGCCATTCGAAAAGAAGGGACTGAAGCCGGAGGAGGAGAAGGAAGCACTCAAATTTATGTCAATGCGTCGGATGTATCGTAAGGGCTGGTGTTAGCTCATGAGATGCGTGGAATATATCTGCCGCAACTGATCATGCAATTGGCGCTCATCCTATGGTTCTCTAGGGATCTTCCATTTTGCCTCTTTCTCCAAAAAGTTGCATCTGTTGCTTTTAACAAGGTAAGATGTCACACATTTCTCATTTTTAAAAATAGAATTGTCCCACAGGAAGATGCATATTTGTGTTGCAAACAAGAAAGGATCTCTCTTGTTTTATCAAAAGTTTTGAAAAGAGTACTGTCTTTCATGAAACAGGAACTGAAGCAATGTTTGCCGACCTTGGTCACTTCAATATGAGAGCTGTTCAGGTATTCAAGCACTCCTCCAGTCCCAGGCTCCCAATTCTTATATTTTCATTTTTCTGAATGCATGCACACACACAAACTAATCACCCATGGAGAAAACGGACTATGGCCAGTTATGCTTATTGAAAATATTTTTTTTTAGTTCTATAAAAATATTCTTAAAAATGAAAAACTACTTTCCTCGTTAACGGAATTCATTTGAACTTTAAATATTGCTATTCTTGCCTTTTCGTATTACTTCACCTAGATATTTGAGATAATTTTTTATTGCACATCAGATTGGCTTTTCTGTAGTTATTCTCCCATCAGTGCTACTAGTCTACATTGGACAAGCTGCATATCTTCGCATCTACCCTGAACATGTTGCGGATACATTCTACAAATCAATCCCAGGTGAGAACCTGTGAGGAACAGCTAAGAAATGGCATGAGTTAGGCACTGAAATATTAACATTTAACAGCGAACTCATGATTTTTTTGTCAGGTCCATTATATTGGCCAACATTTGTGGTGGCCGTGGCCGCTGCTATAATTGCAAGCCAAGCTATGATATCTGGCGCCTTTGCAGTTGTTGCTCAGTCCCAAATTCTAGGTTGCTTCCCACGAGTTCGTGTGACCCACACTTCAACAAAATTCCATGGACAAGTCTACATCCCAGAGATCAACTATGCATTAATGATTTTATGTGTAGCTGTTACGGCTATTTTCCAAACTACAGACAAGATTGGCAATGCATATGGTAAGAAAAGTCTCAACTCTAGAAACAAGTATACCGCCCTTCCACCGCACGATATAAACAAAGGAACAAATAATTCATTACCTGAACATTCATTTCTGTTATGAGATTGAGATATTAGTGTGCTTCTATTCTTTCTTGACAACCAGCTGTCTGTTGCAGTTTCTCTTGGTTTTCCATAACTCCTATATCAATAATTTGAAGTAATTTGATGTCGTCGCGACTTCAATACAAACACAGATGCACTAAAGTTGCCCTCTCAACTTGATATGTGCCCTCATCCATCTACCTAGATTTCAAGCAATAAGTAATATTAATCGGCAGTTGCTTCGTAAGTTGCCAAAAGCAGAATAAGTGAAATCATCCTAACGAACATTATGGAAATCAGCAAGAATTTAGCTTCTAAGTAAGATGTGACAGTGTCTATATAGCCAGACAAATTGGTAAAAACCTACCAGATTGGCCCCTTATTCCAGTGGCATCATGATGTGTCAACTTATTCATGTAAAATTAGAAAAGTAACAAGGATTCTACACATCCCAAATTCACTTTCTTATTTCAGCCTGGTAGCTATGTAATCGTGTTCACACCGGTCTTATGCATGTTCACACCAATGTTGTTCACACCAATGTCGTGTTCACACCGACTGTTCGGTTCGGTCTTGTGTTCACACCAGCCTCGACTGGCTATATATATGTGTAACCCGTGTACCTTGAACAATCAATCAATCAATTGTGTGAATCATTTTCCGCTTTCATGGTATCAGAGCACCCCGCTCCTGTGACCTACCGCTTCCGCACCTAACCTTGCCGCCGCCGCTCTCGCAAGGCCCCCATGGCCGCAATCCGACCGAGCTCGAGTTCTGCGCCAGAGATCTAGTTGCTCGCGACGGAGGCCACCCGCCGCGAGGAAGAAGACCGGCGTCTCGAGGAAGAGCAGCGGCATGTTGCTGCGCTTGCTGCTACTGACCAACGCCGATTGGAGGCCCAGCGCGAGGAAGAAGACCGTCGCCGCCAGGAAGCCGAGGCCGACGCCCTTCGCCGCCAACCTCGCATGCTGAGCGATCGCCGCCTCGAACATTCGGGCTTTGGTCCCGTTGTCCTCGAGGTCGGCTCCATCTCCTACCCAAGTGGCGC